>CAJQUN010000092.1:1715927-2282067 GCA_907163345.1 Haberlea rhodopensis
ATAATGATAATGCATTGAGACTAGTATGTTTTGATTGATGAATTGTTCATAGATATGCGATATCAAATCAACACATGGGTGCATGTTAGAGAACGATGTACTGGACAGACCCACCATGAGAATGCTACATGGATAGTTTATATGAACGTCATAAGCAATTCTCATAGTGATAATAATTATGTAATCCTTACGACTTGAGATCACCAGAGATCCCAACATAAGGAGTAATGTATTTTGATATTGTCAAACGTTACCTGTAACAGGGTAAACTATAAAGACAATCATTGGTTACACCACGAATTGTAGAGGGATGTTGAGTGATCAAGAAAGGATTTGTCCCTCCTATATAACAAGAGAAGTGTTTGGGCCCTTGATCAAGTAAGACTAAAATGCATGGCCATGCTCGAATAAGTCGATATGTGATATCGAGCTTATTCGTTTATTCTAGTTCTACTTGGGGATCAAGAAATAAAAGATTGATATATGAGTATGACTATTCCATGACTCGTGTTCAATCTAAACACATTGGACAAAGGGATTAAGTTACCTGGTTAATATTATCACAGTCCGTATGTTATGTCGAGTCAATGACATTCTTGTAATTTGGGTAGCATTGATGTGTTGCTAGATACTGCTCATTGCTTGTGACAAAATTAGATTTTATGTCGCTGCCAACATTGCAAGATCCTATCGGTCACACAAAAGATTAAATCGATAAAGGGAGATAAAATTCATTGGATGAATTAATTATTAAGAAGTGTCTTATTACAAATATTAGATATATGGATTTAATTAATATATTGGGTATGGGCCAATAAGGCTTTTGGAAAGCCCTTTAATTAAATATAATATAAATATAATATGCTAACAAGGCTAAAATTAAGTGTTAATTTTATTAAGCAAAACCTAGTAGCCACTCCATAGACTCTCGGCGCCGCCTCACCTCAAAGCCGAGAACCTCACGGCCGCCGCCGTGTTTCTTGGTGGTTTAACGGCCGTCGTTTGATCGGTTTCGAACCGTGAGTCTTGTTTTGGTTTAAGAACGAATCTAGCAACTTGTTCTTGAACACCCTTTTCGATTTGATCGTGTGGATACCGTAGAGATGAAGGTGCAATGGTGGACTCTAGTAGTCACCACGTCATTTGAGGTTGAGATTGGGCATGCCTCACTGAAACGTGTATACGTTTATGTTAATCTTGGTGAGACTTGTCTGGGACAGCTCATAATGTTGGAGTACCAACAAGAGAGTCATCAAGTCGTTGTTGACTCGATCTGAGGGAATCCGTGTATTTGGGATGCAATGGTGCTATTGTATCCAGGTTTTCCGAACGGTGGTTCGAGACTAGTGGATCTCGAGTTCGATGACACTTTCCTTGTGGGGAAGGAGGTAGTATTATACCTATTGGGAATCTTTGAAAGATTTGACAAGTTGGTCCATGTGGTGTTGATGTTGGGAATCACACCTTGTGTTGTTAATCGTCGATTTTCATTCTCCACTGGGTAGGGAATGACTCAGAATTGACGGTTGTGTTTGAGGCTTAGAGGTATGTTGTAGATATCCGAGCCAAGTGCATTATGTATGCAGTGTGTCCGTGCTTAGGCAGGCATACCGGTGAGTATACGGATGCCAGTTGTTGTTTCCCTTTGTTAAGCATAGAGTTGTGCTAGGTTGGCCGGTTAAATCTCTGAAGAGAGATTTAGAACACCTCGAGATTGAGAATCTCCAGGGCACGATGAATTATGAGGAATAGTCGTGACGTTAGTTGACTCCCTTTGAGGAGGGGTTACCTTGTGTGGATTAAGGTATTTCCTGTTGGTGTTTTCCTCCGAGTTATGCGATGGCCTTCCCAAGTTTGGATTGTTAAATCCTAGGGTTATCAAGGGATGGCAGGAATTCGGATTTGTTGGGTGTCGCTGTTGACACAAGCGTTGAGGATGCAAAGGGTTTATTGCATGTACTTTCAGAATTTATGACTCTGCGGAGTCTCGATTGTTTATTTTGATCAGGATATGATTCTTGGAATATCCGGAGGGTGGGCATCTTGTGAGGTGTGTTTTTGAGTGAGTCTGCGGCCATGAGTTGCCCAAATCAAGTTGCAATGGTGCGACTACTCCTGTGATGGAGGAGGTTTGAAAAGTGGAAACTAGGGTTGGGTATGTGTGCACCGTGGTATACTAGAGTTTTCCCTTGTAATGATGTGTGTTCGACATCGTGAGTCATAGTAAAAATGTCATTGGATGATATCTACGATAGAATCGGGAGCGATTCGAATCCTTGCAATTTCAATTGACTAACTGCTTGTGGATTGTTAGCGTTGTATAGTATCGACACTCTTTCGAGTTGGTGTACTGGAAGGTTTACTTCATCCCAGGGTTTGGTGCGAGGTCAGTGTCCTCGCGACTGATGTGTCATCTATGATGCGTTCATGATAGCCATGTCGGGGCTAAGGGTGAATGTTCGATTCACAGTCATGTGTTTTGGTTTGAGTTGTTGCGGCTGTACTAGGAGTACGTCTGTGCTAATTTCGAGGACGAAATTCTTTTAGTGGGGGATATTGTGATGACCTGGGATTATAGATGTTAATCCGGAGTATTAATAACCCCTAAAGTGTTATACGTGGCGATTTGGAGTTTAATCGCGGTGTTGGGGCCTCCCGAGCTCGTCTATTTGGGCAGTTGGGATCGTTGGATCTCGAGGTTGAGATTGTATTACTCATTTCGGTGAAAAACCTATGAGTTGAGTTTTTAGTGTGACTCGGGATCTGGGTGCTTGTGTGGGCACCGGTAGGGGTTTTGAGGTTAGAGAGAGAATTTTGAAAACAGATGATTTTTAATGAATCATGATGTATTTGTGGGGCTGTTGGGTATTTCGGGAAAAATCTTGCTATATATACCAGTTGAACCCGAGATTTTACTTTTAGAAACCATTTTCCTCACCTTGCCCGTCTCTCTCTCTCTCCCTGCGTCTGCACCATTCCCGTCTCCCTCAAACCCTCGCCGCTTCAAGCCGTACGCCCCGCCGCCGTCCGGCCACCATCCCGGCGCGTCCGGACCGCCGTTTGGCTTCGTCTCGTCCAGGCGCAAGCTTCCTACACCAAGAATTCGAAGTTTCGTCGCGTTTTGGGGTCGGATTTTGTAGAAAACGCAGACGCCCAATTTCTAGGGTTCTTCAATTTTTCGAACGTTTCCTTCCGATTTTCGATTGGGTAACCTCCCTTACCCCTTTTTCGTCATTCTCATGTAATTCCCTTGCTTTTGTGGTGACTTTGGTTCGAAATTATTCCCTAATTTCGTGAGGGTTGGGTTCGATTTTTAGGGGTTTTGGCAGGGGGGCGGTGATTCTTGTTATTGATAGATTAATTCATGTTTTAGATGAATTATGGTGCTTGGTTGGGTTCGAAATTGAGATGTTAGGGTTCGAAATTTTAGAGGTGGTTCTTGAGCAATTTTCGTTGATGTCTCATTCGATTCCCTCCCTGCATATGCCCTGCCCCGAGTCTTTTAAATGGTTAATTGTCGTGTGTTGACAATATTTTTGTATAAGGGTTATGGGTGTGCTTGAGCATGGGTTGCATGTTCGTAAATAATTGTGAATTATTTATCGTATTAACACATCATTCCTCGGGGCATGGAACTCGAGCAAGGTTTGGCTCGGACTTCGGAGATTTAAGGTACGTGCGACGTACGGGCATTTTCTTTATATGAGAGCATTTGTGAAATGCATGATGTATTTTGATTTCATTGAATAATTGTGCGTATGGTTATATATATGTTGATATAGCCAAGAACGACCAAATCTTGATATCGCCGCCACAAGCGTGCGTGACACTAGAGTAGGATAACTCTTACAAGGTATATGGGGTACTGGATGTATATGACCATTGTAGGGCATTGAGATGCCCGAGAATGATCGTGGAGTCATGTATTCATTATAAGACATGCGAGATGTCTAAGTATAATGGAGAATTGGTAAAATAAATGCTAGGCATTTGAGCTATTTGTGATTGATAGCGAGGTTGAGAAATCAGTATTTGTTATTGAGATATCCATATTTGCCTGTATAATGAATTTGGAATCACTATATATTGATATTCGAGGAATTAGGCATGCGATGAGTTAAATCAATGTGTTGATTTACTGATTTTGAGATTTGATGAGTTTGATGATTGTGAGAACAGGGACAGTACACGGAATCTCCCGGATGAGGACGTTGCCATCCAGGGAGTATCATTTAAAATTCATTAGTATTTACTTTTGTTGTAAATTATGAATTTCATTATTGTGATTATGGGATTTTGTGTATTGGTATGCTCACCCCGTTGGAGGCTGTCTCTGTTGGGGCAGTGAACAGGTAACAAAACATCGATGGCTTTGGAGTTGAGCTCGAGCTGTTGATTGGATTTACTCCCAGGATCGTGGTTCTAGGGCTTGATGGAGCACTGTATCGTATAGGGTACTTATACAACACCCGAGGGTTATATACACATTTATGATGCTCGCATGTGAGCACGGTTATACTTGTATATGGGTTGTATATAAAGGCATGAGCCTTCCTCTCTTTCATTCTATATGCATGCAATTAAGGGTAGAATTGCTAATGATATGAGAGTCATTGGTGTATTATGTGGGTGTTGAAACCCACTTTAGTTGTCTCATTGTGTGGTGTCTTCCCTGGCTGGGAATTTACTTCGTGTTCTGTATTCTGTTGAGTATTGTGTATTCCCTGGCCGGGAATTATATTATGTGATGTGCTTTTGTTTCGGGATAGCTCAATTTATGGGGAGACTCTGCCCAAATTTTTATAAAAGTCCACAATGTAAAAAGTGGTGTAAAGGGGATGGTAATGGGCGAACTTTATGAGTCTATTTGTTGTTAGGATGATGATCTTATAACATTGAGTATTAAAGAAAATTTTGTACTTGCCATTCAAAGGTAAAGTATCTTCTGAGTTTCCCGACCGATTCTTATTGAAAGCATGTGCCACACATATTGATTAATACACTAATCAAGGGTTAAGGGCTTGGGGTCCTTACAGTAACTGTGGAAATGGCTTCTCAATTTCAATCATATTGTAATTTAAGACAAATTGACTGAAGCTTTTAGGCAATGATTGCAAGATCACGTCAGTGGCCAACTCTTGGTCCAAAGGAAAACCCAGCTTCTCCAGATTCTCAATATACCCAATCATCTTGAGTACATGAGTACCAACCAGACTTCCTTCTACCATTCTACACTGGAACAACGCCTTAGAGACGTCATACCTCTCTTGTCTTGCTTGTTGTTGGTACAGTTGCTTAAGATGCTCGATCATATCAAACGCCTCCATTTTCTCATGTTGCTTCTGAAGCTCAGAGATCATGGTGGCTAGCATAAGGCACCCAACATCAAGTGCGTCACTTTGATGCTTCTTGTAAGCATCTTTTTCGGCTCTTGTAGCCGTTAGGGGAGGTTCCTCAGCAGGTAAGGGTTCCTCTAGGACATATTGTTTCTTTTCTTGTTTGAGGACTATCCTCAAGTTCCTATGCCAGTCTAGAAAATTTGTCCCATTTAATTTGTCCTTCTCAAGGACCGATCGCAGGGATAAAGTGCTTGTTACGTTGTTAGTTGCCATGGATATCTACAATATAAATATGCAAAATAAGTTTATGATTTAATCATTTAACATGGTCTTATATTAAATGATGTTCCCACTATTTTGTTTAAAAAATATCAACCCTCAAAAACTTTAGTGGGCCAAGATCCATATTTCGCCTAATCTTGAGTTAGCTTTGGCTAATCGCCCAAGACTCGGTTATGTAGGTAGACAACACTTTGTCAATTATATCACATATAATTCTTGGATAGTTGGACTAACAACGCTTTGTTCAATTCATCAAATGGATTATTATCCAACCCATGCCTCTAGGTTCCCAATCCTATTGAGATAACCTATTTAAGTCGTACCCAATTTAAAGTATAACGGATATCATTTTTATCCTTTCGCGCCTTATTAAGATTGCCACGGTGCTTTGCTTTGGCAAACCCACACATGTACAATCGAAGTTTTTGACGAGTACTTTTAATTTTGGAAGGCATCTAAAACTTAATATTTTAGAGGGATTTATTGATCTCATGATTAGTTTGATAATTTAAAATATGTCCACTACATATAGTTGTATACATATCTACATATATGTGTAATACAATTATCAATCTAAAGCATAAGATAAATCATGCATCAACATACATAATTAAACGTGGCATGCTTATAGCCCCTACTAGCGATTTTCTTAAGCCAATGAGAAAATCCTAAGAGTCAACCTAAGGTAACTTCACAAGCACCTTCCTTTGGCTCCTATTTGTGAATGGCCTCCTCGTCCCGGCACCTTGCTCCATCTTCATCGATCACCATCAACAATTTAAACTATACTATTTACAAGATATAGAATTCCTCGATTCACATTCGAGGGGAACATAGGGGAGGATAACATTTAGAATAAAAGAGAGAAGGCACGACACGCAGGTCGTATTATAAATTACAAACATTCACAAATCCTATCTAATAGGTCAAAGGGCTATAACCACGCACCATGCTCAAACAACACATAAAGAATGCATTAACATTTAATTAATTAAATTTTAAATTTAATTCTTATTAAAACTGCAAAATAAATTTCGAAAAATTATCGTACATTCGGGACATCACATGCCACGAACTAAAAACGACTAAACCATGAACCATCATGATTCGAATCATCATAGACCATGGCTGGACCAATCATGGGCCTAGGGTTCGAAACCCTAGCCCATGGCCGAACCATGGCTCGGGTGCGACGCCGCTAGGGTTCCAAACCCTAGCCGCCAAGCACCATTTTGTTTTTCCATCGAGCCAACATGGTTCGAAACGCCAGCAAAAGGGCGATGATGGCCGAGCCCATGCACGGCTACTAGGGTTTGAAACCCTAGCCGTCATGAGCTAGCCGTCACGAGCCAATGGGTTCTAAACCCTAATCAAGTTTCGACACTTCCATGCACAATTATTAGCCACAACGGCTAAACCATCTCGAGCCAAGGGTTCGAAAACCCTAGCCCTCATGTGGCAGCCGTGTGTCATTTGTGATGGTGGTGGTCGAACCATCTCATGCTTTGGGCTCGGTTTTGCGCCTTCATGTATCGTATACAACAAACATCAATTATATCAAATATAATTTCATGATAATTTCACAAACTTAATATTAACATATCATATATGTTCATACAGTTTTAAATAGCATGGTATATTAATCTAAATATGATTAAACTATTTAACCACATAAATCCGATATGAGCCTTGGTTTAAGGCTTTCTTAAAGCCTCATGGGCCCAAACCCATGATTTAATTAAATCCTTATAATCTTTTAATTTTAAAATGTTTAGAATTTAATTAATTAAAAGATTATAAGGATTTAATTAAATCATGGGTTTGGGCCCATGAGGCTTTAAGAAAGCCTTAAACCTTAATTAAATCTTATAATATGGAATGCGCGGGAAATTATCTCCGAGGTATGTTGGGCAGTTTGAGATCATGCAGTGCATTTGTAGTTTGGCTTACGTATGGCTTTGCCACCGTCATTGTCTGGTATTCATGACGTGTTCCATGTATCTATGTTGCGGATGTATGAGCCGATCCGTCACATGTATTGCAAGCCTTCAGAAGTTCAGTTAGATTCTGATGTGTCCTACATGGAACGGCTGGTCAGGATGCTGGATAGAACTGATACTTCGGAACAAGGTGATACCGATGGTCAAGGTTCAGTGGGATCGCAGGGGTGTCGAGGAGGCCACGTGGGAGATGGAACGACATATGGTGCAGCACTACCTGGAACTATTTTCTGGTATGTGATTTATGTTTTGTTTTGGATTGGTAAGTGCATGCTGATTTTGAGGATGAAATATTCTAAGTATGGGAGTATTGTGATATCCCTGAAATAATTATGTGCATTTGGGCCATTAATTATGTTTATGTGATTAATACGGTGCTAAATTATTTATGGTGGTGAAATGTATAGTTATGCGGTGGGCATGACCTGGTAGTACATTTCAGGCTGCATGTGATGCATGTTGTGAAAATTGAGTTTTGGCATGGTTATTTGAGGTGGATGTTAACTATTTTGGAAAGCATGTTTAATTGGGGTTATGGTACATTTTTTTGGGTAATTGTTTTAAAATATCAAGTAGAGATATTTTATACATCATGCTAAATACTTGGACATGGTTTAATTAAACTTATATTCCCTTATTTTCCCCTCACTTTCCCCACCACTCTTTATCTTCAACACTCCAAACCCTTTCCCCAAACCAAAAAATCAATTTTCAAGAGGGAAAAGAGGAGAAGAATTTTCAAAATTCTTGGTAGAAATTGAAGCTAAAGTGGTAAGGAACCTTCCTTGTAAAGTTTTGAGCATGTTTGAAATGGTGAAGTTCATGATTTTTGGGGGAAAAATAATGGGTTTTGGTTGGGTTGTGTTGCTTGTTCTAAAACTTATGGAGTTTGTAGTTTATTGGTGGTATTATGATTATTGGTGTTAATATTGATGATTTATGAAGTTTTGGTTTTGTTGGTTGGAAGGAATTTGAAGAAAAATGGGTTGGAGGGGATGAAATTTGTGAAAATGGCATTTTTCGCGTTCACAGGGCACAGCGATCGATCACCGAGAAAATGGCAATCGATCGCGCGAAGCCAGTACCCAGGCAGAAGTGTTTGGCAATCGATCGCCAAGTTGGGGTGATCGATCTGCGACTCTTGCGATCGATCGCCCCGGACTTGGCGATCGATCGCTGATTGCAGAATTTTGAAGATTAAAGCAGCGGGATCTCGCGATCGCTCGGAGCTTGATGGCGATCGATCGCGAGATGCCAAAATTTGAGATTTTGGTTTTTTGATGGGATTTTTGGTATTGGTCTATCATTTGGTTTCTAATATTGGATTATGTAATTGTGTAGAGCCTTCCCTGTAGAGCCTTCCCAGGTGAAGCCCTACGACATCCCACATTTTGGAACAAAGGTACGTAGTGAGACGTATGGGCATCGGACGGTAAAATGTATTTTTACGTATTGGATTATGCATTATGGTTGCATATACATATTGTATTATGCATTATGGTTGCATATATATATATATTGGATGCATTGGTGCATGTTATTATAAGTCGAGGTTATATTCCAGTGATGGAGAATGCTTGCCGCCTTCATGTCGAAGCGATGATAGAATACTTGCCGCTGTCATATCATAGCGATGAAGAATATTTGCCGCTAATATGTCGAAGCGAAGAGCATGCCGCTGTCATATTCTAGCGAGGGATATTATGCCGCTAATATGTCGAAGCGATGGGTATTAATGCCGCTGTCATGTCAACGTGAGGGGCTTTGTAAGGACCCCCGTGCCCTTAACCCGTAATTAGTGCATTAAGCCATACCATGAGTGCATATAATCATACCATCAGGGGAAAAACCCTATGCAAGTGCAACACCGTATGCTACCCAGAAAATTTCTTGCATTCAATTCCCAATATTCAAATTCCCCCTACCATTATTATTCACATAACATGCACCCACATAATACACTAATATGCTCTTAGTTCATTTAGCAATTTCCATAATTAATTGCATGCAACCATAATGAACAGAAAGAGGCCATAGCCCATTTATACATCCCATATACACGTAAGGTGTACTCACGTAAGAGCACTCAATGAATAAACGTGTATTTGATGCATAAAACACTATACCGGATACCGCTACTGGTACTTCTATCCTGGAAGCACCTTCCAAGCACAACTCGATCTCAACACTGGATCTGAGCGTCCATCCAACCAGCTCTGGTACCTCGATCCTGGAAGTACCTCTAACCAAAAGCCCGAGCTCGACTCCAAAGCCGCTACACCTGTGTTACCTGCCCCAACAGAGACAGCCCCCACACGGGGTGAGCATACCAATACCACCAATCACAAAATAATAATATTGCAATTCATAATTTACAGAATGTAAATGCCATAATTTAAATGATACTCCCTGGATGGTAACACCCTCATCCGGGATCCCCTGTATTGTCCCTGTTCTCAAAATAACCAAACTCATCAAATTCTCAAAGCCAGTTAATCACCATATAGATTAACTAATGCAGTTCTACCATGCCAGTTCCATAATCAATGTGTAAAATCATATATATATATGCCATAGATTTCACATATATTTAACCAAGGATTCCATGTTCCCATAACATTGCTCGCTCCACAATAGCGGCATTCTAAACCCAGCGCACGCTCAACAATAGCGGCGTCATAACCGATGGTCGCCCAACGGCGACAACACCCAATCGTTGCTCGCTCGAAAGCGGCACCCTATGATTCCCAATGTATGTCTATTTATCACATTTACCATATACCATGCATTTCACTATCCAATTATTGCAAGTACCATAAACCATGCACTTCGATACCCATCTATTTCCAATACCCTATACCATGCATTTTAATACTCATTTATTGTAAATACCACCAATCCATGCATTTCAATGCCCATTTATTACAAATACCATATATCATGCATTTCACTATTGCAACATTATAAAAGGCTATGCTCGTACGTTATACGTACCTTAATTTCCGAAGTCCGAGCCGAACCTTGCTCGAGTTCCATGCCCCGAAGAACGATGTGCTAACACGGTAAATAATTCACAATTAATTACGAACATGCAACCCATGCTCAAGCACACCCATAACCCTCAACATATTGTCAACCCACGACAATTTACCATTTAAAAGACCCGGGGCAGGGCATATACAGGGAGGGAAATCGAATGAGACAATATCGAAAATTGCTCAAGGACCACCTCTAAATTTCGAACACCAACAACACAAATCAAACCCAAATAATCACCATAATTCATTTAAAACATGAATTAAGCTATCCAAGCAAGAAACAACACCCCTTGCCAAAAACCCCCCAATTTTCGAATTCAATACCCTTAAATTCGAACCCAAACAAGCCCTTAAATTCGAACCCTTATAATTCTTCGAATTCGAACACAATCAAGCATCATAATGCATCTACAACATGAATTAATCAATTACCAACAAGAATAAACATCCCCAAGTCAAAACTCCAAATTTTCGAACCCTAACCCACAAAATTGAGCTGAAATTCGAACCAAAATGCAACCAAAATTTCGAACCAAAAAGTCTGAAATGTTCGACCCAAAAACACCATAAAAACGCCCCAAAAACACCAGAAAAATCGTGCCAAAAACATACCAAAATCGAGCCCCAAAAATCGGATGAACTGCAGTGACGAACCCTAGCGCTTTCTGCAGAAATCCGAGCTCAATCCTCGACCAAACTTCAAATTGTTGGTATGGAAATGACCGCCTGGAAGAGACGAACGCGGCGGCGGGTCGGACGCGCCGAACGGCGGCCGCACGGCGGCGGGCGCACGCCTGGAAGCGGCGTGGGTCAAAAGGGGATCGAGAATCGCGGGTTCGGGGAGAGAGAAGGAGGGGGAAGAAAATGGTTCCGATAATTAAAATCCCGGGTTCAATTGGTATTTATAGCAAAAATACCCCAAAATATCAATAGTCCCACAAATACATCATGATTCATTAAAAATCATCTGTTTCCAAAAATTCTCTCTCTAACTCAAAAACCCCCTACCGGTGCCCACACCAAGCACTCGAGATTCCGAGTCACACTAAAAACCCAACTCGCAGGTTTTCATCGGAATGAGAATACGATCTCTACCTCGGGATCCAACGATCCCAAATGCCCGATTTACCAACCTCGGGAGATGCCAAACCGCAATTAATTCCTAATTTCCACAATTAAAAATCCATCAAGGATTAATACAACACCGGGATTACCACCATAATTCCCGGACATCACAATTATCCCCCACTAATAAAATTTCGTCCTCGAAATTGCACCGGTGTATCCCACGTAACACCAGGACTTCACAAACAAAACAAAGCCAAGACCCCGATTCTGAACCACCTTAGAATCGAATTAACAACTGCGAGAATACCAGTCTCGCACCAAGCCCTAAAATAGCGCAACGCCAAAACCAATACAAACCCGAAAGATAACAACATACCTCGACGTGAATCGTCCCACAAGTCAGTTCACCAAAACTGCAAACCAACCAAATCTCCATTGGTTCTGACAAAGATATCATCCCGTGATATTCACCACCTTCCCACGATGCATGACACATATCGTCATGGTGGGGACCACTAGTATACAACAGTATACTCACAGAAAAACCAGTTTTCGCTTCCCAGCCCATCTCCTCCAAAGGAGTAGTTGCACCACTTGCAACCCGGACCGGGTTACCCACGGTCACTGATCCACACAAAAATACATCACCGAGGATGTTTACACCGGTGTGTTCCAAGAAATCATATCTTGGTCCCGACACACCATCAAGACTCCACCAAGTCTCAAGTTCCATAGGGGACATGGAAGGCAACCAATTGCATTCCTACACAAGTGTCAACCATGACACTAAACAAATCCGAATCTCGGCCATCCCTCATCTATCCTTGGATCTAACAATCCTAAAATAGGAAGGCTATCGAATTATCCAACAAGAACCACCATGATTCCAAATCACATCGATCCCTCCTCGGGGAATCAAACAACCCTCACGATCATTCATTAGAATGCATCGTGCCATCGAGATTACCGATCTCGAGGTTCCACAATCTCACACCGGAGATCCACTAAACCAAGTATACACACTCGGCGTTCCACAATGAACAAAATAAGGTTGGCATTCGTATACACACACGGCATACATGCCCATACACCCACACAACATGCATACACAATGCAATAGACTCGGGTATCTCCAATCACACCCAAATCCCAAAACCAACTGTCAAACCCCGATTATTCTCGCCCCACGGAGAATGATGGTTGACAAACCAAAACCAAAGGGTGTGATTTCAACATCACCACCACACGAACCAAAATAACGAATCTCCCCGAAAGATTCAACCGGTAGGAATCACAATACCGTCTTCCTCTCAAGGAAGAAGTCATGAATCCATGATCCTCCAATCCTCGAACTACCGTTCGGAAAACCTGGGTATATTTATACCAAAACATATCCCGGAACCCAGAAATACACAATTGGTTAGAGTAGTGCATCAATACTATCATTACCCGATCCAAAATCCGTATACGCCATGTATACACATCCCAACGATGCTCTGTACTAATACCATAGTACTCCAAAATCGAGCATCTTCCCGAAGACGTCTCCTCAAACGTCTCACCGAGGTAAGAAATCCATTACCCGGTCCAACACCAGTAATGCTTACCATGGCTGATTTACAATCAATCCACGACCGATGTAAGCTGTCTCCAAGACAGTACAATCCAAATCTCTCCAAGAGATAAAATCAATATAGTAGTGTCACCCCACTAACTATATCTCACTAACCATTGTGATTCCCATTGCATGCCAATTGCAAGGATGCTCAACTAGAGCTAACCACGACTTGTTGACACTCACGTTGGTAACACCAACAAACTTGAGCTGTCCCAGCACAAGTCCCTCAAAACAATGACGTATAACGTCCCCGTGAGGTATTCCCTACCTCAAACACCATGCCACATAGAGACTACAAGAGTCTACCATAACCCTCATCGTATCACCATACGATTCACCAAACTCGAATCCAACGAGCATTATAATAGCTAACACAAGCACACCAAAGTACTGCAACAATACCTGGCTAGTGATTCGCTGGTCCCATAGGCTTACACCAACCTATCAACGTGACACACGCTCCATCCCGGTATACCATACCGCATAAACCATTAGAGTTGTGGGTCATTGCCCAACATATCACTAAAACACCAAAGCATACTGGACAACCCAGCGTCCATGCTCAAATATCAAGCAATCCTAATCCATTAGGACTTCTTCCACGCCCTTAGGGTGGGTGTAACCATGTTTACTCCTCATCACAATAACAAGCGAGTAGTTTCCTCAATGACTACTCTTACCACCATTCACTTGGCCTTAGCCATCCCAGCGAGCATACCCAAGGGTATCATTGCTCGTCAATAATATACCTCCATAATACGATGCGTACTCTCACCGGTACAATGCATCAATGATCCATCGAGCAAACCTGCTCGGCAAAAGGTCTCGTCAACTAAATACCCAGACCCTGCCATGTGCCCACCATCGGCACTCAAACCATACAACCATATACATAAACATGAATGTATAAATCACCAAAATGACGCCAAGCGTCCACATAGCTATCCCAAATAACATCGTCAAACATATGACGGTACCTGTCGATACACGACATCCATAATCTCATCGTCAAACACATGACGGTAAATAATAATACACCATAATCACCATACTGATAACAAAAGTAATATGCCATACCTCATCGCTATCGAGATAGCGGAATACCTGTATCCATCGTCCACCAGCGGTACATAAGCAGCACCCATCGCTCGTAGGCGGCATAATCCAGTGCTACACACATAGCGGTATAACCCATCGCTGTAGAATCAGTGGCATGATCCCTCGCCATGGAGTCAGCGGCATAAAATGTCGCTATAGATATCCGGCGGTATAAACCATCGCCAATAGAATACCCGGCGTAACCGTCGCCAATAAAATACCCGGCGTAACCATCGCCAATAAAATACCCGGCGTAACCATCGCCAATAAAATACCCGGCGTAACCATCGCCAATAAAATACCCGGCGTAACCATCGCCAATTAAAATACCCGGCGTAACCATCGCCAAATAAAATACCCGGCGTAACCATCGCCAATAAAATACCCGGCGTAACCATCGCCAATAAAATACCCGGCGTAACCATCGCCAAATAAAATACCCGGCGTAACCATCGCCAATAAAATACCCGGCGTAACCATCGCCAAATAAAATACCCGGCGTAACCATCGCCAATAAAATACCCGGCGTAACCATCGCCAATAAAATACCGGAATAATCGCGGACTCAAGAGGTACTCACACTCACGTAGTACTTTGTTCCCGATCGCATCGCTACGTCATGACAACGGCATCATCGCTTCGACGTGACAGCGGCATGTATCATCGCTTCGACACGACAGCGGCATCATCGTTTCGACATGACGGTGGTACCATCGCTTCGACGTGACAGCGGCATTTACCATCGCTTCGACACGACAGCGGCATTTACCATTATTCCGGCATGACAGCGGAAATACCCTTCGCTTCGACGTATTAGCGGCATAATATCCCTCGCAATAATAATATGACAGCGGCATTTTCCTTCGCTTCGACATATTTGCGGCAAATATTCTTCATCGCTATAATACGACAGCGGCAAGTATTCATATCGCTACGCCATGCATGCAACCGTAATGCATAACCCGTATTTCAATAATTGTTCCGGCACGACAGCGGCATCATCGCTTCGACGTGACAGCGGCATTTACCATCGCTTCGACACGACAGCGGCATCATCGCTTCGACGTGCATGCAACCGTAATGCATAATCCGTATTCCCATAAACATCGCCATGAGTGTATTTTAATGCACCTCGCTCCAACACGTAGCGGCAAAGCATTAAAATCATCACTCCGATGTATACCTATGCAACCGTAATGCATAGTCCATGTCTCAAAAGACCCTGCAACCACCACGGTTAGCAACACATATTCCAATTATGAACACATATCATAAACGCACATAAGCAATCATGCATAAGTATGTGCTTCTCATTCCCAATAACATGTTCCTAGGCCCTCAACAGCCCCAAAGAGCTAACCACTGCTCTGATACCACTAATGTAAGGACCCCCGTGCCCTTAACCCGTAATTAGTGCATTAAGCCATACCATGAGTGCATATAATCATACCATCAGGGGAAAAACCCTATGCAAGTGCAACACCGTATGCTACCCAGAAAATTTCTTGCATTCAATTCCCAATATTCAAATTCCCCCTACCATTATTATTCACATAACATGCACCCACATAATACACTAATATGCTCTTAGTTCATTTAGCAATTTCCATAATTAATTGCATGCAACCATAATGAACAGAAAGAGGCCATAGCCCATTTATACATCCCATATACACGTAAGGTGTACTCACGTAAGAGCACTCAATGAATAAACGTGTATTTGATGCATAAAACACTATACCGGATACCGCTACTGGTACTTCTATCCTGGAAGCACCTTCCAAGCACAACTCGATCTCAACACTGGATCTGAGCGTCCATCCAACCAGCTCTGGTACCTCGATCCTGGAAGTACCTCTAACCAAAAGCCCGAGCTCGACTCCAAAGCCGCTACACCTGTGTTACCTGCCCCAACAGAGACAGCCCCCACACGGGGTGAGCATACCAATACCACCAATCACAAAATAATAATATTGCAATTCATAATTTACAGAATGTAAATGCCATAATTTAAATGATACTCCCTGGATGGTAACACCCTCATCCGGGATCCCCTGTATTGTCCCTGTTCTCAAAATAACCAAACTCATCAAATTCTCAAAGCCAGTTAATCACCATATAGATTAACTAATGCAGTTCTACCATGCCAGTTCCATAATCAATGTGTAAAATCATATATATATATGCCATAGATTTCACATATATTTAACCAAGGATTCCATGTTCCCATAACATTGCTCGCTCCACAATAGCGGCATTCTAACCCAGCGCACGCTCAACAATAGCGGCGTCATAACCGATGGTCGCCCAACGGCGACAACACCCAATCGTTGCTCGCTCGAAAGCGGCACCCTATGATTCCCAATGTATGTCTATTTATCACATTTACCATATACCATGCATTTCACTATCCAATTATTGCAAGTACCATAAACCATGCACTTCGATACCCATCTATTTCCAATACCCTATACCATGCATTTTAATACTCATTTATTGTAAATACCACCAATCCATGCATTTCAATGCCCATTTATTACAAATACCATATATCATGCATTTCACTATTGCAACATTATAAAAGGCTATGCTCGTACGTTATACGTACCTTAATTTCCGAAGTCCGAGCCGAACCTTGCTCGAGTTCCATGCCCCGAAGAACGATGTGCTAACACGGTAAATAATTCACAATTAATTACGAACATGCAACCCATGCTCAAGCACACCCATAACCCTCAACATATTGTCAACCCACGACAATTTACCATTTAAAAGACCCGGGGCAGGGCATATACAGGGAGGGAAATCGAATGAGACAATATCGAAAATTGCTCAAGGACCACCTCTAAATTTCGAACACCAACAACACAAATCAAACCCAAATAATCACCATAATTCATTTAAAACATGAATTAAGCTATCCAAGCAAGAAACAACACCCCTTGCCAAAAACCCCCCAATTTTCGAATTCAATACCCTTAAATTCGAACCCAAACAAGCCCTTAAATTCGAACCCTTATAATTCTTCGAATTCGAACACAATCAAGCATCATAATGCATCTACAACATGAATTAATCAATTACCAACAAGAATAAACATCCCCAAGTCAAAACTCCAAATTTTCGAACCCTAACCCACAAAATTGAGCTGAAATTCGAACCAAAATGCAACCAAAATTTCGAACCAAAAAGTCTGAAATGTTCGACCCAAAAACACCATAAAAACGCCCCAAAAACACCAGAAAAATCGTGCCAAAAACATACCAAAATCGAAGCCCCAAAAATCGGATGAACTGCAGTGACGAACCCTAGCGCTTTCTGCAGAAATCCGAGCTCAATCCTCGACCCAAACTTCAAATTGTTGGTATGGAAATGACCGCCTGGAAGAGACGAACGCGGCGGCGGGTCGGACGCGCCGAACGGCGGCCGCACGGCGGCGGGCGCACGCCTGGAAGCGGCGTGGGTCAAAAGGGGATCGAGAATCGCGGGTTCGGGGAGAGAGAAGGAGGGGGAAGAAAATGGTTCCGATAATTAAAATCCCGGGTTCAATTGGTATTTATAGCAAAAATACCCCAAAATATCAATAGTCCCACAAATACATCATGATTCATTAAAAATCATCTGTTTCCAAAAATTCTCTCTCTAACTCAAAAACCCCCTACCGGTGCCCACACCAAGCACTCGAGATTCCGAGTCACACTAAAAACCCAACTCGCAGGTTTTCATCGGAATGAGAATACGATCTCTACCTCGGGATCCAACGATCCCAAATGCCCGATTTACCAACCTCGGGAGATGCCAAACCGCAATTAATTCCTAATTTCCACAATTAAAAATCCATCAAGGATTAATACAACACCGGGATTACCACCATAATTCCCGGACATCACAGGCTTTATGCCACTTAATAATAAGACTGGAAAATGGTTATCGGTATTGATGGAAAGGATGCATGTCATGACATTATTAATGGTATTATAATCTGTTGATTATGAATGTAATACAGGGACAACCAAGGGGAGATTTTAAATGCATAGAATACAAGAAGTGATTTGTATTTACGGTTATGCATTTTTATATCATAATCATGTTCATGTCGATATGGTTTATTATATGCTCATGGTTTTGGGGTTGTTCCTGTAGGAGCTTTGGGAGCGGAGGTCTAATGACCGGGTTGATGCGGTGAGCTTTGTAAGGAGTGTTATCGATATAGAATGACAGGATTATTTTGTATAGTCTCTACTCTAGGGGTAGTGTAAGCTATAGCCTTGACATTCATTTTGCGGGAATGTAATTAATCCTTTTTGGAATTTTATTTTTGCACTCTAATCCTTAAGCTCAAGGCATCAACATGAACCTTATACTCTGATTTATGCATGTTTATGTCTCCTTATGCTTTTAATCCGCACTTAAGGTAGCGAAGCCTTACATGTGTGATTGGAACCACTAGAATTGAGAAGGCAATGCTAGATTTAGGATCTTCAATTAATGTCATGTCTTACTCATTCTATACCCAACTGAAACCTGGACCTTTGAAAATAAATAATACCGTGATTCAATTAGCTGATAGGTCCACGGGTATTCCTAGCGGGATAGTAGAGGATGTACTTGTGCATGTAAAGAATTTGGTTTCCCCGCCGATTTCTATGTCTTAACATGGAAAATGGTGATCCATCTAGCCCCATTCTATTAGGGAGACCATTCTTGAAAACCTATAAATCTGTGATAGATGTGAATAGCGGCATGTTAACAATGGAGTTTATTGGTGAGATTGCAAGATTCAATATCTATGAAACCATTAAAACACATGAACAATCTAGTTATGCTATTGATATCAATGATGAAGTTGATTATGATTTTGAAAATGATGATTTGTGGGAGATGGGAAAGGCTACTGATGGCCTTGAAAAGAAAAGAGGTATGGACTCAAATCTTGTGCATAAGTTTCATACTATTGCTGCATTATCTACTCATGATACTGCTGACCCTCTCTCTTCTCACTTACAAGATCGTACTGTTGAAGAGAAACACCCTCTGGATAGACCACAGCAATCAACAAATGCTGGAGGAGGAACAAGACTGAGGACGACCACTCAAAGACAAACAAACCGAAGTTTAAAGGACTTAAGAAGATAATGAGGTGGAAGAAGAATGATAGATCAACACCGTTGTAAGGACCCTAGTTCCTTAAGTGCGGATTAAAGGCGTAAATAAAAATTTCCATGCATAAACAGAGTATAAAGGTTGTGTTGATGCCCTGAGCTATTAAATTACAGTGCCAAAATAAAGTTTCAAAAGGGATTAGTTACATTCCCAACCAATGAATGCTAATCCTATAGCTTTACACTACTCCTAGAGTAGATACTATACAAAAGAATCAAGCCCGCTACCAAGAGCACTCCTCACTAGCTCACCGCATCAACCCGCCTTAGCCCCTTCCGCCCAAAAGTACCTACAGGAACAACCCCAAAACCATGAGCATGTATATAAATCATGTCCACAATAATATGATCATAATTCAATGCATAAACCGTAAATGCAATTCACTTCCTGTATTTAACACATTTAAAAGCTCCCCTGGTGTCCCTGTACCACAATAATAATCAAAGTATTATAATGCCAATATGCATGTCATGACATGTATCCATTCCGTGTATATCAATGGTCAATTTCCAGTCTTATTATATCAGTGGCATAATACCCCTCGCGCTTATATGAAAGCGGCACTAAATACCCCTCGCTTCGACATATTAGCGGCATAAATCCCTGATTTTATGGAAGCGGTTTTCCTTCAATTGACAGGGCTTAAAAATGATTCATTAATGGCGCAAATTCGATGACAGCAGCAAGTATTCTATCATCGCTTTCGACGATCGCGGCGTCCAGTATCACCACTGCATTTGGCGATCGATCGCCACTTTTGGGCGATCGCGGCGGGCCTGGCGATCGATCGCGCCAAAGGTGGCGATCGATCGCCAAGAAGAAGATTTTGGCCCCTCGTCCAGTGCGATCTCGCGATCGATCGAGCCTGGGTGGCGATCGATCGCGAGCTGAAGAAAAGTGGATTTTTGATTTTTTGTGGGATTTTTGGATATTGGACTATGTTTAGCTTCTAATATCAATTTGTATGGTTGTGTAGAACCATCCCAGGTGCCCACAACATCCAGGAGATAAAGCTCTCCAAATTCTCCACTTTTGGGAATTAAGGTACGTAAGAGACGTACGAGCATCGGACGGTAAACCATGCCCTTACATATTATGATTATATTTAAGATGATGTTTACGATGATGACGTTAAGATGATGTTATGATCGATGATATCTATGATGATATTTATAATGATGATGCTTATGATGATGTTATGATGATGATGCTTATGCGATGTTATTGTGGAAGATGCCACGGGGTAAGACGCCCCACATGGTAAGAGGCCATGCGATGTTATTTGTGGTAAGATGCCACGGGGTAAGATGCCCCACATGGTAAGAGGCCATGCGAGGTTATTCGTGGTAAGATGCCACGCAATGTTTATTTATGGTAAGACGCCATATGATTGGGTAAGATGCCCACATGGTAAGATGCCAAGCAATGTTTATAATATGGTAAGACGCCATATGATTGGGTACGATGCCCACGTGGTAAGATGCCACGCAATTATTATGATATGGTAAGATGCCATACAATGGGGTAAGACCCCCATAATATGAATAAGAGTCGGGATAACTAAGGAGGTCGGAGGACGACCAACGACTTTTACTTAACTAAGATGTTATGCATATGTATGCTTTTATATAATGTTAAGTAATTTATGAATGCTCATGATGTGTTATCCCTGTAGGTACACTTTTGGACCAAGGGCCTAGGGTCGAAATCAAGGAAGTCGCACTAAAGGGAGCATGATGAACATAGGATGCAGGATTTTGATAGTCTCTACTCTAGGAGTAGTGTAAATCTATAGCTTTAACATTCTTTGTTTGGGATGTAATTAAATAGACTTTGGAAAACTTTATTTTTGGCCTGTAATCTCCCTAGCTCAAACTCAACACGGAACCCCTAAGAGGGTTATAAAATGCAGGATCTATCCCATTTATGTTGTGTACTATTATCGAAAGTAAGGTAGGAAGACCCTACATGTGTCTATCAAAATAAAGGCGGAATATGTAAATAGAAGGCACGTACCGGCTATCACCTCCTCTGGAGCTGTATCGGCCTGCTCCCTGGTCAACGCATAGACCTGTCCCTGAGGTGGCCCCCATCGCCTGTCCTCCCATCTGTCGAGGCACCATCGGCGGCCTCTGCTGTACTGTCCCGGTAGAAAACCTCCCTCTGCCTCCTCTAAGATCCACCTGACCATCACCATTCTGACAGAACCGAGATATGTGGCCCATCTTGCCACATTTATAACAAGCCGTACAGTCTCGCATGTGATGTGGTCCTCCACAAAAGTGACACTTCACCACTCCACTCCTACTCGCTTGAGTCTGCCCTCTGTTGCTAGGCGCACCACCCCTCCGGTTATCCATTCGTCTCCCACCAAACCGAGAAGATGAGGAAGAAGCCCCACGAGGTTTAAATGATTCTCCTCGTGGCCTCATATTATTAGACACTGGCCTCGGTGGTGGGACTTGTGGGGGTGCAACGTCCGGGTAAGCACTGACTCCGATCTCTGCTAGCTCCGCTCTAGTGAGAGCATCATCAAAAGAAGTGGGGTTGTTGGAGATAACCCGATCAAAAAGTTCCGGTCGTAGTCCCTTTAGAAAGTTCCTCATCTTGGCATGTCCATTTGTCGCAATGTGGGGAACATACCTCAATAAAGACGAGTAATGCATGGCATAGTCCGAGACTGACATGCTCCCCTGTTTCAGGCTCGTGAATTCATCCTCCTTTGTTTGCCTAGCCGCCGCAGAAAAGTATCGGTTTAGAAACCGAGTCCGAAATAAAGTCCAATCAATCACCATACCCTGAGCTCTCAGTTCCATTACCGTCGTCTTCCACCACATAGAAGACTTCTTCGCCAGTTGGAACTCCGCCAATCTCAGCCACGCTGTCCTAGCACAAGGAGCGGACACAAATATTTTCTCTAATCTCTCGAGCCACTCCTAAGCTTCTTCTCCTGTCTCCGTCCCCTCAAACATGGGCGGGTGGAAAGTTAGGAACTGACTCAGACTAAGCTCCCCTGGTAAAAGCAACTAAGCTACCGGCTCTACGCCCACAGGAGGTGGAGGTAAAGGATCTGCCTGACCAATACTAGCATTCACGCTACCAACATCACCAACCTCTTCATTAAGGTTCCCCGCATTTATAGCAGCCATGCTGTAAAACAAGGGTTAACAACAATTCCAAACAATATACATGTTATGCCGTTAGATAACATGAATGATAATAAGCATGTTAGTATAACAATGTATACACCAACATATACTACATGCATAAACATGCCCAAATGTAAACACTTCGCTAACCATGCTAAGGCTACCCTTCACTCATTCCCAGGTTCTCTAACCACTGCTCTGATACCACTAATGTAAGGACCTTTAGTTCCTTAAGTGCGGATTAAAGGCGTAAATAAAAATTTCCGTGCATAAACAAAGTATAAAGGTTGTGTTGATGCCCTGAGCTATTAAATTACAGTGCCAAAATAATGTTTCAAAAGGGATTAGTTACATTCCCAACCAATGAATGCTAATCCTATAGCTTTACACTACTCCTAGAGTAGATACTATACAAAAGAATCAAGCTCGCTACCAAGAGCACTCCTCACTAGCTCACCGCATCAACCCGCCTTAGCCCCTTCCGCCCAAAAGTACGTACAGGAACAACCCCAAAACCATGAGCATGTATATAAATCATGTCCACAATAATATGATCATAATTCAATGCATAAACCGTAAATGCAATTCACTTCCTGTATTTAACACATTTAAAAGCTCCCCTGGTTGTCCCTGTACCACAATAATAATCAAAGGATTATAATGCCAATATGCATGTCATGACATGTATCCATTCCGTGTATATCAATGGCCAATTTCCAGTCTTATTATATCAGTGGCATAATACCCCTCGCGCTTATATGACAGCGGCATTAATACCCCTCGCTTCGACATATTAGCGGCATAATATCCCTCGCATCAATATGACAGCGGCATTATCCTTCGCTTCGACATATTTGCGGCAAATATTCTTCATCGCTAAATATGACAGCGGCAAGTATTCTATCATCGCTTCGACATGACGGCGGCAAGTATTCTATCATCACTGCAATATAATCTCGACTCATAATATATATGCAGCCGTAATGCATATCCAACCATGTATGCAACCATAATGCATAACCAACCATATATGCAACCATAATGCATATCCAATCATGTATGCAACCATAATGCATAATTAAGACCATGTATGCAACCATAATGCATAACCAATCAAAGCGTAATAAATACGTTTTACCGTCCGATGCTCGTACGTCTCACTACGTACCTTAGTTCCAAAAGTGGAGATATCGTGGAACTTTATCTCCTTTGATGTGTGGCTACCTGGGATGGTTCTACACAATCGCATGAATCCATATTAGAAGCCAATAAATGAACCATTACCAAAAACATCATCATTTAGAACAAAATCCCAAAACCCACATTTTAGGCTTGCGATCGATCGGTCCCCAAGCCCCGATCGATCGCTAAGTGAAGAAAAAATAGGCATCCAAGTATTGCCTCCACCGATCGATCGAAACATTTTATCGATCTATCGAGACATCACACCGATAGATCGGAACAAATTTTCGATCGATCGGTAAGCTCATTTCACGCCTTGCTCAGGCTCTGCCCTGCTCGATCGATCGGACCCAATTTTCGATCGATCGAGCAGCCCTGTTCCTGCGAGAAACTTCCAAGTATGAGCTTCCAACAACACCTAAACTCATATACAACCGAGATCAACCACCCAACACATCATTAAACCCACAAAACAACATGCTGGACCAAGATCCACCCTTTTAACCCCAAAAACAAGCTACAAACTCAACCAAAACTCAACAAGACTTCACCATAATGAAAGCTTACCACTTGAGCTTTAAGTTTTTAGCAAGAACTCCCAAAAAGACCCCTTTTTCAAAGCTTTCTCCTCCTCTCTTGTTGCAGAAACGAAAATGGAAGATTTTGGATAATGGAGGGGGTTGTAGGGACATAAAGCTGATAGAGAGGAGTGATGGGATGTAAAGGTGTGTGCAAGTGGCTCCCTTGCCATGTTATGTGATTTAAATGTGTATCAAGACACAAGCATGATATATAAAATACCCCAACATGATATTTTAAAAGCATTTTACCACAATGCATCAAAATCCCTATTAAAATCATGCTTTACCAAATAAATACAACCCATTTCATTTAAACCATTAAAATACCCAAACACCCAACATGCATAACATGCACCCTAAAATGCTCTACCGGGTCACGCCTACCATGTGACAAGCATTTCACCAAGATAATTAGTCCCAACACATAATCTAATTATCACCATAATATCACATAAACATAATTAATGCCCAAATTGCAATTAATTATTTCGGGGATATCACAACCGCACAACCCACCTTGATAGAGGACTGGTTTCGGGCCACTGACGTTAAACAGAGGCGCTGCTTGGAGGCAACGCAAGGGGAGTTAGTTTCCCTTCTTTTTCTTTTTATTTTTTTATTGCTTTATTAGTTAGACTTTTCTCTTTTCTTATATTTTTGTCTTACATTTGGGACAATGTAAGATTTAAGTATGGGGGAGGGATTAGTGGTGTGTTATTGATTTCCCATTATTAAAATACAAAAAAAATCAAAAATTTGAAAAATTTTGAGCTCATAGTTAGTATTGAACGCATGCTTAGAATCACTAGCCCATGATGAAACATAATTGATGTCATGCATGTTTTTGAACATAGGTTAATTGTAACCTTGGAACACTTTGAATTCTAATACAAATTTTGCTTTGACTTAGTAGTTGAATAAACTGTGCATAGCTTAGTGAAGATCATGTGAACTTTGTGATAGTCTTAAGAAGTCTCTAATACATGCTAGAACTTAACTACATGGTCTTTGAGGCGTATGTCTAGACTACTTGCAAACAGGAAAGTGATATAGGCGATCTTTGAAGCGTTTGAGCCTTTCAAGACTACCATGTAAATAAAATCAATCACTAGTACCCTTTTTGAGCTTTAATGTAAAATAATGGTTGTATGATAAGCATATGAACAACCCCCATTTGACATTCTTTGACTAGCTTATCATCCTTCCTAATAAGCCTAAATGTGATTTTAATCCATACCTTTGAAGGGAGTATGATGTGTTTTATTCACATGCACTTAGGTGTTCATTGATCCATATGTTTTGAGCTTCATTGTCTAAAGAATGAAATACATGAAAGAAAAGGGATGCCTTGAGAAAATTGCTAAAAATATTACTCTAGGTGAGCCAAGGCACAAGCTAAAAAAAGATTGAAATATTTCTTGCAAAAACATAAAAGGTGTGAAAATGAACAAAGTTGGAAAAAGTCATGCAATGAGAGAAGTTTATATTGTGCATATCATCATACTCTCTTTTTTGATGCATCTTTACCCTTTCTTTAATCAGCCGACACCTAGGCCTAGTTACAAGCTAATTAAGACCTACTTGATTCATGTTTGCAAGTGGCTAAGACCATGGAGAAGAGTGTGCAAGTGAGCATTTACTTGTGTTAGTGTATAACTTGAGCTATTATGGATTTACATTGATTGGATCTATAATTTGTACGTGACACTTGTTTGTGACCACACACGCACATTCGCTGCTTTGTTGGGTATGAAATATTTAGGGATTGAACTTGTTCCACTGTTAACTTTTCACCCCCTCTCATACTATGCATGTTTATAATTTTTGAGGTATTAAAGTGAGGACAAGATAGTTTGTTATGAAACTATGAGCCAACAAAAAATGTTGTAGTTTTGTCTGGTTTACTCGAGGTCGAGTAAAGATTAAGTATGGGGGAATTTGATGTGACTAGAAATAGACACATCTACTGTGCTTAATTGTCTACGATTTGGTATGTTTTGATGGATAATTTGATACATATGCTACCTAATCGTATATTTGTTAAATTTTAGGGAATCGAGCTAACAAGGGCGAATAAGGATCAAGAAACTGCATTGGAGTTGACAAGGGATAAAGTAGACCAAGAAAAATGCATAAAACTTATATGAGGTGCTCGATCAATCGCCCAGAAGAGCTTGATCGATCGAGCAAGGAAGAAATTCAAGCAACAAAATATGAGAGTGCGCTCGATCGATCGAACAGAAGAGCTCGATCGATCGAGAGAGGCAGAAAAATGAAACGACGAAGAGTAGCAGTCGTCAATCGATCGAGAGAAGTGCTCGATCGATCGAGCGAGCATAATCCTCAAATTTTTGAAAACTCGATTTTTACTATCTTGGATAGATTTTTACCTACTAAATCCGATTCCCATCCTATTTACTCAAGTTTGGGGACCTTAAATAAGATATACTTCATTATTATTCATACTTTACATGAGATTTTAGATTTAGAATAGATTTTCTCTCGACTTTTGAAGAACGACTCGAAGAACCAAGACGGAAATGACTCTCTGGAATTGTGATTTCCTTCAGTAATTCTTTCTTTTATTATTAGTTTAATGTTTTATAGAGTAGTTTTTATTGTTTTCGATTTAGTCATGCTTGGCTAAAAGCTTTTGATTCTTGGTTAAAGGAATACAATACCTTGGATTTTACGTTTTTCATGAGATTGATGTTCTTTTATTAATTTTTATTGAGTATCATGTGTTTTTCTGATTTTCATGCCATGATTGTTGTGTTTGATTGTTAGATCGGCCATCTAATATTTTTTACATGCAATCTAATGCTTGGCCTTTGAAGCAACTAAGATTGATAATTGTCTGTTGTTTGTATTGTTAAATTCTTTGGAAAAACTCATTACTAGATTAAACATAGACGCTTGAATTATGTTGTCTAAGTTTCATCATTCATACTAGATTTGAAAGCTATTGTTAATGTTAATCTTAACTACTGTTAATTTTATCGATATAACAATACGGGTTAATTTAGAACGCTTGGGCTATTTTAACTAGGCATAAGGTAAGATAAGAGTTGAATCTCTAATGATAAATATTCAAGTAAAATTTACATCTTTTGTGATAATCGATGATTGAATGCATAAATCCAAGATAAAGTCGACTGAACGTGCTTAGGCACGTGATTGCATGCCTATGTTTAATTGAGAGTTATTTGCATGTTAGCACATAATTCATTGGGTCGTGGGACTCAGGCAAGGTTGGACTCAAACTACGGAATTATAAGGTATGTATGACGTACGAGCATAGCCCTTTATTATGATTGCAATTGTTGAGTGCATGGTACACTATATTGCAATAAATGTATATGGAAATGCATGGTATATGGTATTAGCAATAAACGGTTATTGGAATGCATGGTTTCTGGTAATTGCTATAAATGAATATATATGCATTGGGAATTAAATGGTGCCACTTTTGAGCGAGTAATGATTGGGATGTGTCGCATTTGAGCAAACATCGGTTATGACGCCACTGCTGTTGAGCATGCATGAGAATAAAATGCCGCTATTGTAGAGCGAGCGATGAAATGGAACTACGGAACCATAAGTGAGATATACGGAATATATGTAATCATTGTTAATGATTTGATATTATTGATTATGATATCGGTACGTGGCATACGGATTTGTTAATCAACGTAATTAACTGACTACTCTAATTGGAGGTTGCGGTATGGTATACCGAGTGGAAAGTATGATACGTTGGTAGGCTTGGTAAAAGCCTATGGAGGCAGCGATTTGCTAGCCAGATATTGTGGCAGTGTTATAGTGTGCTTGTTGTGGCCATTATACTGCACGTTGGGACCGAGTTTGGTGAATCGTATGATGATACGATGAGGACTTATGGTAGACTTGGTAGTCGCCTTGTGGCATATGGTTCGAGGCAGGAAATACCTCACGGAGACTTTTTACGTCGAATGTTCTGAGGGGCTTGTATCGGGACAACTCAATTTTGTTGGGAGTACCAACACGAGTGTCAACAAGTCGTTGTTAGCTCTGGTTGAGCATCCTTGCATATGGAATGCAATGGGAAAACACAATTGGATTTGTGAGATATAGTTAGTGGGGTGACACTACTATATTATTGTATCTCTTGGAGATATTTAGATCGTACTGTCGTGGAGGCAGCTGGTTTTGGTAAAGGGTTGATTGTGAATCAGCCATGGTAAGCATTACTGATGATGGACTGGGTAATGGCTTTATATTTCCGGTAAGACGTACGAGGAGGCGTCTCTGGGAGATGCTCGAGGTTTATGGAGTACTATGGCATTAGTACAGAGCATCATTAGAATGAGTATACGTGGTGTATACAGGTTTCGATTTGGTATAGTGGCATTGATGCACTATTCTAACCAGTTGTGTATTTCTGGGTTCCGGGATATATTTTGGTATAAATATATCCGGGTTTTCCAAACGGTGGTTCGAGGTTGGGGGTCATGGATTCATGACACTTTCCTTGTGAGGAAGGTGGTATTGATATACCAGTTGAATCCTTTGGGAGATTCGTTGATTTGGTTTGTGTGGTGTTGATGTTGAAATCACACCCTTTGGTTTTGGTTTGTCAACCATCATTCTCCGTGGAGTGAGAATAATTGAGGATTGACAGTTGAGATTGGGACTTTTGGGTATGATTGGTAATACCCGAGTCGATTGCATTGAATATGCAGGTGGTATTGGTGCTTAGGCATGTATGCCGATGTGAGTATACGAATGCCAGCATTTTCTTGGTACTCGTCGAGCATCGGATTTATATGCTTTGATGAATGAATCTCCGGTGAGAGATTGTGGCACCTTGAGATTGGTAACCTCAATGATACGATGTATTCTGAAGAATGATCGTGAGGTCTGATTGACTCGCTTGAGGAGGGATTGTCGTGTGTTGAGGCCATGGTAAGTCATTTTTGACTAATTTGTTAACGTCCTTGTGTTAGGATTGTTGAATCCTAGGGTAAACGAGGGATGGCCATATGTCGGATTTGTTAGGTGTCGTGGTTGACACGTGTGGTGGGAGTGCAATTGATTTTCTTGCATGTCCTTTTGGAAACCTGAGACCTTGTAGAGTCTCGATGTTGTGTCTTGACCAAGATGTGATTTCTTGGAACATACGGATGGTTAGCATTGGGGTGTGCTGACGTTCTGTCGTGGTTGTGACGGTTTGGGAGGTTTATCCCATTCCAGGTTTTGGTGCGAGGTCGGTATCCTCGCGGTTGGTGTGTCGTTCATGACATGTTCATGATTCGACGATGTGAATCCGTTTGGATTTTATAATCTCGGCAATACATGGAGTACGCCGTGCAAATTTCGAGGATGAAATTTTATTATGGGGGATAATTGCGATGCCCGGGGATTAAGGTGTTAATCCCTGTGTGGTAGTAATCCTTAATGGATTTTAATTGTGGCAATTATGAATTAATTTCGGTTTTGGAACTCCCGGGGATTTTAAATCCGGTTTTTGGAATCGTTGGATCCAAGGGATGAGATTGTATTCTCATCGTGATGATAACCTTGGAATTTGGTTTTTAGTGGAATGTGGGGTCCGAAGTACTTTGTACTGGGGCCGGTGATGGAATTTGAGTTGGAGAGATAATTATTGAAAACAGATGATTTTTAATGAATCATGATGTAGTTGTGGAGGTATTGGTATTTTGGAGCCTTGGTGCTATATATACCAAATGGGCTCGGTATTCCGTCATTATACGGAATCTCTTCCCTCTCTCCTCTCCCTCACGCCTCTCTCTCTCTCACCCCAAACCCTTCCCCCTTCTTCTCTTGGAAGTAAATCGATGGGGGCTCGTCTTGGGAGCCTGATTTCTTGAAGAAAAGCTGGTAATCTTCTTCTCCTCACCTTTAGCTTCGATTTGATTATGGTATTGTGCTTGTTGATCAGGTATTGGGTTGGATTTGAGATTTGGGGTTTTGGTTAAAAATCTAAAATGTTTTTTTTAGAGTTTTTATTGAGTTTAATTGGTGTATTGGAGGTGTTGAGGAAGTTAGGGGTGTTGGTTTTGAGTTTGGGTGTCAAAAACACCAAGGAAGCTCGAGTTTTTCGGAAAATCGCAGGTCGCGATTGATCGCCGAGGAGGGCCGATCGATCGCGACGAGCAGCTGAAAATTTGTTGAAGACAAACAGTGATGGCGATCGATCGCAAGGTCTAGACGATCGATCGCGGGCGGGTTGGCAATCGATCGCGGTGACTCGCGATCGATCGCGATAAGGCGCTGTTGCCCACTGGTCAGGGGCGATCGATCGCGATAAAATCGACGATCGATCGCCGCCCGAAGGATGTTGTTTTTTGGAAATTTTGGTAAATGTCTGGGTTTTGGAATCGGAATTTAAATAGCCAATTTCTGGGGCAATGTTTACATTCCAATGGGAATGCTATACTTTTAAAATGGATTGGTTGGAGCCAAAGTTTGATGAAATGGAATTCTCGGTTGAGTTTTTGGGCTATCATTTTAACTTATAAAATGGATTATTTTGGGTATTATGCATGCTTAGCCGGGGGGCTTTTATTTTGGTAATTGTCACAGATGGACGATAAATTTGGATGTTGTGAATGTGCTTAGGCACGTGATTGCATGCCTATGTTTAATTGAGAGTTATTTGCATGTTAGCACATAATTCAACGGGTCATGGGACTCAGGCAAGGTTGGACTCGAACTACGGAATTATAAGGTACGTATGACTTACGAGCATAGCCCTTAATTATGATTGCAATTGTTGAGTGCATGGTACACTATATTGCAATAAATGTATATGGAAATGCATGGTATATGGTATTAGCAGTAAACGGTTATTGGAATGCATGGTTTATGGTAATTGCTATAAATGAATATATAAGCATTAGGAATTAAATGGTGCTGCTTTTGAGCGAGTAATGATTGGGATGTTGTCGCATTTGAGCGAACATCGGTTATGACGCCACTGCTGTTGAGCATGCGTGAGAATAAAATGCCGCTATTGTAGAGCGAGCGATGAAATGGAACTACGGAACCATAAGTGAGATATACGGAATATTTGTAGTAATTGTTAATTATTTGATATTATTGATTATGATATCGGTACGTGGCATACGGATTTGTTAATCAACGTAACGATTAACTGACTATTGGGAATTTGATGGTTTTGGTTGTTTTAAGAACAAGGACAGTACGGGGAATCCGGATGAGGATGATACCATCCAGGGAGCATCTTTTATATTTCATAGCATTTACATTTTTGTAAATTATGAATTATATTATTGTGATTATCGGTTTGGTGGTATTGGTATGCTCACCCCGTTGGGGGGCTGTCTCTGTTGGGGCAGGTGATTAGGTACATCGATGGCTTTGGAGTTGAGCTCGAGCTATGGGATGGAGGTGCTTCCAGGGATTGAAGTACCAGTGATGGTATTGAGCACCGTGTTTTATACATTTGATACACACATACCTATTTGATGCTCGCAAGTGAGCACTCTTATGTGTATATAGTATGTATAAAAAGGCAATGGCCTTTCTCTCTTCATTTCTGAATTGCTAAATGAACTGAGAACATGTTAGTGTATTATAATGGTGCATGATTTGTATGTGGACTTGGGAAACTAGACATTATATGGAATAATGTAAAGAATTTTATTATTGGCATGATTTGCTATGGTGACAAGTGTGTTTTCCCCTACATATATGATTACATGCACTAAATGCTTGGATTAATACACTAATAACGGGTTAAGGGCACGGGGTCCTTACAGCTTCCTTCCAGCAGAGGACACTAATTCAAGGCAACCACCTACTGACATTCCTCCTTCAGATCGTGACTACTCCAAACATTGGTTGGGACGTCCATAGTAACATATCTTGTCTTAATCTATTGCATTTTATCTTTATTGCAATAAAATAACGTTTCTTTTATTCAATACTTATCTTCTGAAATTTAATTCAGGAATGAATGTCACAAGTTGATGTATCATATCAATCCACAGTAGTGAACCATGCCATTTTTTTGCTAACTCACTGCTTACACATCTTCACACTACAACATGCTTATCTTACCATTTAAATTACAGTTCTTGCAACCTTTCTGCAATTCTATTTCATGGGTTTATTACTTATCTATATCAACCCTACATGGGTTGATTACTTATCTAACACACCTATTCTAGCTCTGGCTTCACAGACCGGTTTTAGTGTTCATCCATCAGCCTGGTATTTGGAAAGCAGTTGTCTGGGTGCTGATGACAAAAAAAGGGGAAGACAGAGGCTATGATGAACAGATGATTACTTTGAAGATAACGCAGTTTATTTTCTAGTTTTTCTTTTGTAACAATTTCTCTGTGTGCACTTTTTATCCCCCTTGTCAAAACCCCGAAACTGGCCAGCTCCGATCATTTCATACTGGCTATGTTTCTCAAGTTGGTTTTACCCATTTGAATAGATTGTAAACATAGGGCTGTTGTATGAATTGTAATATGTAAACATGATTCATTTTAAATAAAATGATATTCTTTTGTTAATGTTCAGCTTGTATACTACTTGTAATCTGCTTAATTTTCTAACAATATTTGCTGCTCTCAGAAGTTATGTTTTTAAGTCTTAACAGGTATCTGATTTTCAATGTTCAAGCCAGAGTCTCCACTGCTCCACCGGATACTAAAAGACAAAGATATCATCTAACGGGTGAAAAGACACATACCGAGTGAAAAGCCTAAAAGACATCCACTGGGTAAAAATATATCTACCGAGTGAAACGATATCATCCACTGGATGCATAGAGTGAACGTCCACTAGAACAAGTGTAAGGACCCCTGTGCCCTTATTGTGGGGTCCTCGTTACTTAATCCATTATGTATCAGTTCATTATACATATGTGAGTAAGAATTAAGTAAAAACATACACTGATTAAGAGTTTACTCATGTTAGGTTGGTACAATACTTACAAAAATCCTATCATAATATACATCATATGTACCGTAAAACAACCTAGTCTAGTACAACTCCTATGCAGTGGTTCAACTCGCAGCGGAATAGACTCACAATCCCGTCCTCCCACGTCTATGAGTCCCTACAGAAACAATCACACAACATGAGTATAGATAAATAACAATCCCAGTGCGATATCAATACAACATAAACGATAAAGCACTAGAAACATCAAATGTGATTGTCATGTATCATGCATCATCAAATGCAAATATGTCATGACATGTCTCATTCCTCATTCTGTTATAACCAGACCAATATGATATGTCTATCTCAGCTCAATATGTCAGTGGAACCTCTTCACATCTTCATATTAGCAGCACATATCATAGTACCGTCCTCACATGTTATAACAGCCAGAGCATATACCCAACCGGCGTATATCTCTCATGCCAAAACATATGTAGCATACCTATCGTGGCAACAATCCCAGCCAAAGTATATACCCAACACTGGTATATCTATCGTGGCACTGATCTCAGCCAAAGCATATGCTACACATCTATCGTGGCATCCATCTCAACAATATAATATCATGAATGCACATGCATATGATGTCACTAATCATATGATACCATTCTCACATCATCATCACAGCAATATCATATACTCGTACGTCAAAATGTACCTGTTCTGCGACACAAACGATATAAATTAAGCGTCAATGTCTAACCGCCTCGTTGCCCCATCCCCTGTGATGATGCTACAACAATATGAACAATATAACATGTTACAAAGGCTTCAAAATCAAATTCTACAAAAATCTAACATTTTCAAAATCTTGACCCTGGCGATCGATCGCCACATTTCACCGATCGATGGCCATACTGTTCTGTTCCATCGCGATCGATCGCCACTATATCGCGATCGATCGTCATAGTGTTTTGTTTCCTCGCGATCAATCGCCTCATTTCTGCCGATCGATCGCCATATGTTTTCACCACCTTATATTGACTCTATTCTCGGTGATCGATCGCCATAGGGCTCGCGATCGATCGTCGATGTTCAGAAAATTCAGAACATGGGGATTTTGAGCTTATCTCCATGTTTCTTCTTCTACTACTCAAAAATTCACATTCCAACATGTTATTTGGATGATATCCCTTCAGTTAAACATGTTTCCATATTATTACAATTCAATTCTTTGCATAATAACAAGTAGGAATTCAAACCATGAACACTTGGTACTCAATTGCACATAACTCATAGATCACTACATAACTAAGCTTAAAATCATTAAATTCTTACCAAGTAGATTGAACTCCAAGTGAATTACAAGTTTTCAAGGAAAGTATTCAAGCCAAAACCAAAAAAAGAGACAAGAGAGAGGAAGGGTTTGAGAGAGAGTTTGTAGAGATTTGTAGGTGTGTTTTGGTGGATTATGTGTTTCAAATTTGAAACCATGCTTTATATACTCATCAAACTCACCAAATTCAACTCAAATGCAAATGCAACTCCCCTCAAATTCATGTCCACTTGCTATGCAACTACCTGTATTTTATTACTGCATAATTCACAACCATGTAGATTTATGTTACACTACAAGTTGATGTCTTAATGAACAACAAGTCACCCCCCTCTACTTGTGATGCCTTGGGATTTATGGTGTTAATCTCGGTGTGGTAATAATCCTTAAAGGATTTTAATTGTGGCAATTATGAATTAATTGCGGTTTCGGGACTCTCGGGGATTTTAAAATCCGGTTTTTAGAGTCGTTGGATCCAAGGGATGAGATTGTATTCTCATCGTGGTGATAACCTTGGAATTTGGATTTTGGTGGAATCTGGGGCCCGGAGTACTTTGTACTGGGGCTGGTAATGGAATTTGAATTGGAGAGATAATTATTGAAAACATATGATATTTAATGAATCATGATGTATTTGTGGAGGAGTTTGTATTTTGGAGCTTTGGAGCTATATATACCAAATGGGCTCGGTGTTCCGTCATTACACGGAATCTCCTCCTTCTCTCCCCTCTCATACGCCTCCTTCCCCACCCATGCTTCCCCTCTTTTCTCTCTTGATGGAAAATCAATGGTTGCTCGACTTGGGAGCTGAATTTCTCGAAGATAATAAGGTATTATTCATCCCTCTGCATTTATCTTCGATTTGATAGTGGTATGGTGGTGTTTGGGAAGGATTTGTGTTGGGTTTAAAGAAATGGATTTTTGAAGATTTTTTGGGTGTTGTATTTTGGGGTTGATTTATACCCCCTTGTTAAGGGTTTATGTTGTATGGGGTGTGAGGATTGTTGTTGGGGAAGATTTGGCAAGAAAAACGCCATTGTTGGCTGTTACAGATCTTGTTGAAAATTTCAGGAAGATGAACAGTGAGGCGATCGACCGCCTCAAAGGAGGCGACCGATCGCCATGAGGAAGTAGCCAAAAATTGTTCAGAGACAACCGATCGCCTGGAATTGAGGCGATCGATCGCCCATACCATTTTGCGAGGCGATCGATCGCCTGAGTTGAAGCGATCGATCGCCAATGCCTATTTTTGGGGAAATTATTTCATGTTGATTTTTCGATGCATGCTTCGCCCGGGGTCTTTTAAAATGGTTAATCGTCATGGATGATGATATAATTGGGGTTTGTGAACGTGCTTGGACACGTGGTTGCATGCTTGAGATTAATTGTGGATTATTAATCGTGTTTAGCACAATCCTCAAATTCCAATACCAGTCTAGGAAATTAGTCACATTCAGTTTGTCCTTCTCAAGGACCGATCCCTATGATAGTGTGCTAGTTACGTTGTTTGATGCCATGGATATCTACAATATAAATTTGCAAAATAAGTTTATGATTTAATCATTTAATAAGGTCTTATATTAAATGACACTCCACTATTTTGTTTAAAATTATCAACCCTCGAAACCTTAGTGGGCCAAGATCCATATTTCACCTAATCCTGAGTTAGCTTTGGCTAATCACCCAAGACTCGGTTATTTAGTTAGACAACACTTTGTCAATTACATCACATGTAATTCTTGGATGGTTGGACGAACAACACTTTGTTCAAATTCATCTAATGAATTATTATCCAACCCCATGCCTCTAGGTTCCCAATCCTATTGAGATAACTCTAGTTAAGTCGAACCCAATTTTAAAATAACACGGATATCAGTTTTATCCTTTCGAACCTTACTAAGATTGTCAGGGTGCTCTGCTTTGGCAAACCCACACATGTTCAATCGAAGTCTTGACGAGTATTTTTAATTGGAAAGCATCTTGATTGACTTAATACTATAAGAGGGATTTAAAGATCTCATGATTTTATTAATATTGAAAATATGTCTGGTACATATATGAATCTATACATATCTACATATATGTATATCAAGCATCAATATTAAATAAAACGATAAACATGCATCTCATACATCAACATAAAATAAACGTGACATGGTTATAGCCCCTACTTAAAGATTTTCTCAAGCCAATGAGAAAATCCTAAAGGTCAACCTAAGGTAACTTCTCCAAGCACCTCTTTGGCTCCCTTTTGTAAATGGCCTCCTCATCCCGGCACATTGGTCCATCTTCATTGATCTCCATCAACAAAATAAACTATACAATATAACAATTACATGATATAGAGAATTCCTCGAGTTACATTCGAGGGGAACATAGGGGAGGGATAACATTTAGAAAAATAGAGAAGGCACGACACAGGCCGTATAAAATTACAAACATTCACAAAATCCTATCTAATAGGTCATAGGGCTATAACCATGCACCATGCTCAAAACAACACATAAATAACAATTAATGAATTAAATTCTAAACATTTTAAAATTTAATTCTAATTAAAACTGTAAAATAAAATTTTATGAAATTATCGTACGCTCGGGACATCACATGCCACGGATACTTGGCGCGTCACAAGCCATGGACTTGCTAACCCTAGCAAGCCCACGGTTGCAGCAATGTTTCGGACCAAGGGTTTGAAAACCCTAGCCTAACCCACGGCCCAACCATGCACGGGACTAGGTTCGAAACCCTAGCCATGTGCGGCACCGGCTTTGAGCGAATGGGGCTAAGGGTTCGAAACCCTAGCCCATTTGAATGCGGCGGCCATGTCTTATGGAGCCAAGGGTTCGAAAACCTTAGCCCATGTGGTTGCAGCCGCCACCTTGCATGAAACCGTGAACCCTAGCTAGGCGGTGCACGAGCCAAAATTGGCTTGTAAGCCGTAGCTAGGCTATGGTCCGAACAATGCTCGGTTTTGCGCACAAATTATCGTATACTTTGATCCGTCAATTATATCACATATAATATTGCGATAATTCCCACAAAATTGATTAATACATATCTATATGAATCATACAGTTTCAAAGCATGCAAAACATTCAAAACATGATTAAACAATTAATCACATAAATCCGATATGAGCTTTGTACACGGCTCTGATACCACTGTTAAGAATCCATCAAGCAATACGCAGTGGAAAATAAAAAATTGGATTCCTACCATAGACCTATACAAAGTAATCATACCGAGATTGATAAGAATCATACCCTTGTAGCGTGTTTGTAGCAAAATCCTCGTTGCAAGACCACGAGTCACGAACAAAGATTTGCACCTTCGTCTCTACGGTATCCACACGATCAAATCAAAAAGGGTGTTCAAGAACAAGTTGCTAGACTCGTTCTTAAACCAAAACTAAACTCACGGTTCAAAACCGATCACTGACGGCCGTTCCACTCCCTATTCACGGCGGCGGCGGCGGCGTGAAGTTGAGAGCAAGAGGCGGCGGCCGAGAGCTTCACGGCTATGGAGTGAGGCTATATAGTTTTTAATATCATTAACCCTTAATTATAACCTTTGTTAGTTTATATATATATATGAGATTTGATTTAATTAAAAGGCTTTCAAAAAGCCTTATTGGCCCATACCCAATATATTAATTAAATCCATATATCTAATATTTGTAATTAAGACTCTTCTTAATTAATTAATTCATCCAATGAATTTTATCTCCCTTTATCGATTTAATCTTTTGTGCGACCCGATAGGATTTTGCAATGTTGGCAGTGACATAAAATCTAATTTTGTCACAAGCAATGAGCGGTATCTAGCAACACATCAAGGCTACCCAAATTACAAGAATGTCATTGACTCGACATAACCTACGGACTGTGATAATATTAACCATGTAACTTAATCCCTTTGTCCAATGTGTTTAGATTGAACACGAGTCATGGAATAGTCATACTCGTATATTCAATCTTTTATTTCTTGATCCCCAAGTATAACTAGAATAAACGAAGAAGCTCGATATCACATATCGACTCATTCGAGCATGGCCTTGCATTTTAATCTTACTTGATCAAGGGCCCAAACACTTCTCCTGTTATATAGGAGGGACAAATCCTTTCTTGATCACTCAACATCCCTCTACATAATTCGTGGTGTGTCCAATGATTGTCTTTATAGATTACCCTGTTACAGGTAACGTTTGACAATATCAAGATACATGACTCCTTATGTTGGGATCTCTTGTGATCTCAAGTCGTAAGGATTACATACATTATTATCACTATGAGAATTGCTTATGACGTTCATATCCATGTAGCATTCTCATGGTGGGTCTGTCCAGTACATCGTTCTCTAACATGTAACCATGTGTTGATTTGATATCTCATATCTATGAACAATTCATCAATCAAAACATACTAGTCTCAATGCATTATCATTATCCCGATTCATGATAACACTTGACTAGGGACAATCTTTAAGAACAATACAATATTATTCTAAGGACATAACTTATATAATAATTCATATTACACAGATGCTCGAATAATATATAATAATGAATTGCCATTAATAAAACCATAATAAATTGTATGCCATAAACAATCATCTAATGAGTTGTCTTAGGGCATATCCCAACAAATCTCCCACTTGCACTAAGACCAATTAGACATATACTTAATGCCTAGAGATCTAGTATGACGATCATGCTTCTGCTGTGATAGTGGCTTCGTCAGTGGGTCAGATACATTATCATAAGTTGGTAGTTTGCATATTTTTACATCTCCTCTTTCAACGATTTCTCGAATGAAATGAAAGCGCCGAAGTATGTGCTTGGATCTTTGGTGAGATCTAGGTTCCTTAGCCAATGCGATGGCTCCATTGTTGTCACAATAGAGTTCAATCGGATCTAGTATGCTAGGCATCACCCCAAGCTCAGAAATGAACTTCTTGATCCAAACAGCTTCCTTTGCTGCATCTGAGGCAGCAATGTATTCAGCTTCAGTTGTAAAATCGGCTACTGTCTCTTGCTTTGAACTCTTCCAGCTCACAGCACCTCCATTTAGGCAAAACAGTGACATTCACCTGGATCAACCTGATATCTCACGTAAGCCTCACAACCCCAAATCTTCATAAAAGACATACTAGGACGCTTCTTAGTCCATATCTCATATGGTGTCTTTTCTACTGATTTAGATGGAACACGGTTCAGTATAAATATTGTTGTTTCTAAGGCATGTCCCCAAAAGGAAGTCGGAAGATCTGCATGACTCATCATTGATCGAACCATGTTCAACAAAGTTCGATTCCTCCTTTCGGATACACCATTCCATTGTGGAGTATATGGAGGTGTGAGTTGTGGGACTATCCCACACTCCTTTAGATAGTCATGAAACTCTTGGCTTAGGTATTGTCCTCCTCGATCTGATCGGAGGGTTTTGATACTTTTGCCAAGTTGGTTTTGTACTTCATTTTTGAAATCTTTGAACTTTTCAAAGGTTTCATGTTTATGTTTCATTAGGTACACATACCCATATCTACTGAAGTCATCAGTAAATGTAACGAAGTATTGAAAACCACATCTAGGTTGTGTGTTTATTGGTCCACATACATCACTATGAATGAGACTCAATAAATCATTCGTCCTTTCAACATGTCCCTTGAAATGGGCTTTAGTCATCTTGCCCATTAAACAAGATTCTCATGTTTCATATGACTCAAAATCAAATGAATCTAATACTCCATCCTTATGAAGTTTTGATATGCGATTCTCGTTTATATGGCCCAAGCGACAATGCCAGAGATATGTTGGATTAGAATCATTATTCTTAATCCTTTCTGTATTTATGTTATAGACAGGCATATCTAGATTTAATACATAAAGACCATTAATCAGTTGTGCACTAGCATAAAACATCTCATTCAAATAAATGGAGCAACATTTGTCCTTTATAATAAATGAAAAACCAATCTTGGCCAAACAAGAAATCGAAATAATGTTTCTAGTAATAGATGGCACAAAATAACAGTCTTGTAAATCTAATAATAAACCAGAAGGCAAAGTTAAAGAGTAATCTCTTATAGCTAATGCAACAACTCTTGCTCCATTTCCCACTCGGAGATCAACCTCTCATTTCGCCAACATCCTACTCCTTTTGAGATCCTGCACATTAACACAAATGTGAGAACCACATCCAGTATCTAATACCCATGATGAAGAAGTAGATAAATTGACTTCTATAACAAAAATATCTGAAGTGGAAGTTACACTTCCCTTTGTCTTCTTAAGATCTTCCAGATATAATTGTCAGTTCCTCTTCCAATGACCGGTCTCACCGCAATGGAAGCAGTTCCCTTCCTTAGCCACTCCTCTCTTTTGCTTGAGTGCAGAAGCATGAGGCTTAGATTTAACAAAGACTTTCTTATTCTTCTTAAAGCCTTTTGCTTTAGCCTTTCCCTTGCTCTTATTCACAATAAGAACATTAGTGGGCTTAGACTTCTTTGAGTTTGCTTCATATGTTCTCAACATACCAAGCAATTGCGGTAGAGTCTTTCCGATTTCAATCATATTGTAATTCAAGACAAATTGACTGTAGCTATCAGGCAACGATTGCAAGATTACGTCAGTGGCCAACTCTTGGTCCAATGGAAAACCCATCTTCTCAAGATTCTCAATATACCCAATCATCTTGAGTACATGAGTTCCAACGAGGCTTCCTTCTACCATTCTGCACTGGAATAACGCTCTAGAGACATCATATCTCTCTTGTCTAGCTTGTTGTTGGTAGAGTTGCTTTAAGTGCTCGATCATATTGAACGCCTCAATTTCCTCATATTGCTTCTGAAGCTCAGAGTTCATGGTGGCAAGCATAAGGCAACCAACATCAAGTGCGTCATTTTGATGCTTTTTGAAAGCATCCTTATCGGTTTTAGCGGCTGTAATGGGAGGTTCCTCAGCAGGTATGGGTTCCTCTAGGACATATTGTTTTTTCTCTTGTTTGAGGACAATCCTCAAATTCCTATACCAGTCTAGGAAATTAGTCCCATTCAGTTTGTCCTTCTCAAGGGCCGATCGCAATGATAGTGTGCTAGTTACGTTGTTTGATGCCATGGATATCTACAATATAAATATGCAAAATAAGTTTATGATTTTAATCATTTAATAAGGTCTTATATTAAATGACACTCCCACTATTTTGTTTAAAATTATCAACCCTCGAAACCTTAGTGGGCCAAGATCCATATTTCACCTAGAGTTAGCTTTGGCTAATCACCCAAGACTCGGTTATTTAGGTAGACAACACTTTGTCAATTACATCACATGTAATTCTTGGATGGTTGGACGAACAACACTTCACTCAAATTCATCTAATGAATTATTATCCAACCCCATGCCTCTAGGTTCCCAATCCTATTGAGATAACGCTAGTTAAGTCGAACCCAATTTTAAACTAACACGGATATCACTTTTATCCTTTCGCGCCTTACTAAGATTGTCACGGTGCTCTGCTTTGGTAAACCCACACATGTTCAATCGAAGTCTTGACGAGTATTTTTAATTGGAAGGCATCTTGATTGACTTAATTGTGACATCCCCGAAATGGTTAATTGCTATTTGGCTTTAATTGTGTTTACATGATTAATTATGTGGTAATTGATTATGTTTTGGGATTTATTTACCTTATGGAAATGCATGGTCATGTGGATAGGGGTGACCCGGGATTGCATTTTAGGGTGCATGTGGTGCATGTTGGGTAAATATTATTGGAAGCATGATTTATTTGCCTTTGGTAGCAATTTATTAGAAATCATGTGTTTAATTGATATTTGGTGCATTATGAGTAAATGCTTTGAAAAATATCATGTTGGGGTGTTTTATACACCATGGAATTATTTTGGTATGCTTTTAATTAAATTAACCCAATCCCCTTTTATCCCAACCCCACTTTACCAAATCACTTTCACTTTACCAAATCAAAACCCACAAACCCTTTCCCTTCTTCCATTTTCGAGCTTGAGCCTAGGGTTGAAGAGAAAACCTTCCAAAAGTCTTGATTTGTGAAGATTATTGGGTGATTTGAGGTCCCCAAGAGGTATGGATGCCTCATTATCATTTTTATTGTGTTTGGGTTAGTTTTGGAAGGATTTTTAATGATTTTGAAATGGGTTTGTGTGGGTTGTTGTGGTTTTGTTTAAAGGTTGGATTTATACTTGTTTTGAAGTATGTTTTGGTGGTTCATGTTGGTATTTATGTTGTTGGTTGGTTGGTTTGAGTATTGGGTTGGATTGGAAGGTTTTGGTATGCAAAAATGGTGAAAAATCGCGAGTCTGTGCGAGGCGATCGACCGCCTGAAATGGGGCGATCGATCGCCGCAAGGCAGTACCAAAATTTCGGGTTAGGCGATCGATCGCCTGTTATGAGGCGACCGATCGCCGAGAGGCAGTAGGTTTTTCAAAGGAATGGCGATCGATCGCCATGTTTGGGGCGACCGATCGCCGCTGTGTAAATTTTGAGGCGATCGATCGCCTATGGGAAGCAATCGATCGCCGCCTGTGGAATTTTGGAAAATGGTTTATTTTGTCAAATTTTTGGTATTTGGCTATTATTTGGCTTCTAATATGGGGTTGTGTGATTGTGTAGAACCATCCCAGGTAGCAACACAACCGAGGAATTGAAGCCGGACCAATTCCACTTTTGGAAAGGTACGTAGTGGACGTATGGGCACCCAACGGTAACATGTATTTTATATACTCATTGATTATGCATTGTGGATGCGGGTATATATGTGGTATTGCATTGTGGATGCATATACATGTTGATTTATGCCATATGTGGTATTGCATTGTGGATGCATATACATGGTAATTGATGCATATTGATGATAGATGCATATTATGATTATTGGATGCACATCCCATGAGTCGTGGTCATCCTTTGATGATTTTAATGCTTGCCGCTTTTTGTATTGGTTCCGCTAAATGTGAAGCGAGGGGTGGGAGCGCCGCATGTCACATTTGAGCGTGGTTGTCATATGGGGCGAGGAAAGGGTATTTGCCGCTCTCTGTGAAGCGAGGGGTGGGAGTACCGCATGTCCATTGTAGCGAGGTTATCCTATGCCGCCCATATGAAAATAAGCGAGGGGCATTAAAATACACTGTGATGGACAGACTAGGGAATGGTGACCAATATTTGGTACAGTTGAGATGGTATATGATGTCATGACATGTTTTGGCCATTAAAAATAATCTGTTGATTATACTCATGAGTTATGGTACAGGGACAACCAAACGGGAAGCGTTTGAAATGCATGGAAAACAGGAAGTGTTTTATATTGATTATGCATTTACGCTTTAGCTTCATATTGTGTTGAATATGAATGATTATTATTGCTCATGTTTGGGGGTTGTCCTTGTAGGTACCTTTTTGGCATGATAGCAAGCTTTGAACGGGTTGAGGTGGTGAGCTTGTGAAGCATTCTTTTGAGGATTAAAGGACAGGATTATTTTGTCTAGTGTCTACTCTAGGAGTAGTGTAAAACTAGTTGATAGCATTCATTGATAAGGAATGTAATTAATCCATTCTTTTTGGAAGTCCTTATTATTATGGCATGTAATGCTTAAGCTCATAGACTCAACATGTTCTTTTCTCACTCTGATCATTATATTAGCTCTATTATGCCTTATTTCCGCACTTAAGGATTAGGGTCCTTACATTAGTGGTATCAGAGCAGTGGTTAGAGAACCCGGGAACGAGTGAAGGGTAGCCTTAGCATGTTTGGCTAGGTGCTTACATTTAGGGCATGTTTATGCATGTGGTGCATATTGATGTATATCCTGTTATACTAACATGCTTATATCACTCCTGTTATCTAACGATATGATGTATATTGCTTTGGAATTGTTGTTAACATTTGTGTTACAGCATGGCTGCTAATGAGGAAGTCGGTGATATGGGGAGCATGAATGCTAGTATTGGACAGACAAACCCTCTACCTCCACCGGCTGTAGGAATGGAACCAGTGGTTCAGTTGCTGCTACCGGGTGAGATTAGCTTGACACAATTTCTCTCTTATCATCCGCCCCGGTTTGAGGGGACAGAGTCCGGAGAAGAGGCTGAAGAGTGGTTGGAAAGACTTGAGCAGATCTTTGTATCGGCTCCTTGTGCTGTGACGGCTTGGCTGAGGCTAGCGGAGTTTCAATTAGCCAAGAAACCTCTGATGTGGTGGAGGAGCACAGTAATGGAAATGAGAGCACTGGGTGCTGTGATCGACTGGACACTCTTCAGGACTAGGTTTTTGAATCGGTACTTCTCCGCAGCAGCAAGACAGACAAAGGAGGATGAGTTTACAAGTCTGAGGCAAGGGAACATGACAGTGGCAGACTATGCCACACGGTACTCTTCATTGCTGAGGTACGTTCCCCACATTGCCACCAATGGGCACGCTAAGATGAGGAACTTTATGAAAGGGTTGCGACCGGAGCTCTATGACCGGGTTATCACAAATAACCCAACTTCTTTTGATGATGCTCTCACAAGAGCGGAGCTTGCTGAGCTAGGAGTGGGAGCTTACGCCATGCCACCACCGGTACCGCAACAGAGGCAGACTAGTGACAGTTTGAGGCCTCGGGGTGAGCCATTTAAGCCCCGTGGTGCCTCTTCATCTTCGCGATATGTTGGAAAGAAACACTTTGGACAGAAGCAGGATAACAAGAAGGGTAATTGGTCGGCCAATCGAGGATCTTCACAAGGGGATAGGCCGGGAGAGCCGAGGTGCAACAATTGTGGAGGGCCACACTCTTCAAACAAGTGTCCTGCATGTTATGTCTGTGGCAAGATGGGCCACATTGCTCGGTATTGCCCCACACGGGGAGGACAGTCAGAGTATCAGGGCAGCAGGCCGAGGTTTGAGGATAGGACAGTGCAGCAGAGGCAGCAGTTTGGGCCTCGACCATCGGGAGGTCAGACAGTAGGACCACCCCAGGGGCAGGTGTATGCACTGACCAGGGAGCAGGCCCAGGCAGCCCCAGAGGAGGTGATTGCCGGTACGTGTCATTTATTTACGTACCCTGCTTTTGTTTTGATAGATACAGGTGCCTCCCATTCTTTTATGTCTGTGGGATTCGTGGAGAGACACCATATGCGCACGTCTTCTTTACCCACGCCTCTCCTTGTCTCGACACCCACTGGAAGAAATGTCGTTGCGGATCAGTTTATGGCAGACTGCCTCATTTATTTTGAGGGCAACGAGTTGAGATCAGACTTGATTGTGCTGGGTATGTCAGACTTCGACTGCATCTTGGGTATTGATGTTCTGAACAGATATCAGGCAGTGGTAGATTGCCGACAGAGGACAGTGAAGTTCAGACCTGAGTTGGGCAGTCAGTGGACTTTCTATGGCAACGGTTCTCGTGCGAAGATTCCGTTAATTTCAGCGATCAAGATGACTCAGTTGTTGGAACGTGGTCACACGGGCTATCTCATTTATGCCGTGGACACGTCTGGGAAGAGTAAAGAACTGAGAGTTGAGGATGTACCAGTAGTGGCCGAATTTGCTGATGTATTTCCAGAAGAGATCCCAGGATTTCCACCGGCCAGGGAAGTTGAATTTGGGATTGAGTTGTTGCCAGGGACATCCGCTATCTCTCGTGCACCTTATAGGATGGCACCGGCGGAGTTGAGAGAGTTGAAAGAGCAGTTGCAGGATCTCCTGGACAAGGGGTATATACGCCCGAGCGTGTCGTCATGGGGCGCACCAGTTCTCTTTGTGAAGAAGAAGGACGGTTCGATGCGGCTGTGCATCGATTACCGGCAGCTGAATAAGGCTACAGTGAAGAACAAGTATCCTCTTCCAAGGATCGATGATCTGTTTGATCAGTTGCAAGGTACCAGGGTGTATAGCAAGATTGATTTGAGATCCGGGTATCATCAGATTCGGGTCAGAGAGGAAGATGTGCAGAAGACAGCATTCCGGACACGATACGGGCATTATGAGTTCTTAGTGATGCCGTTCGGTGTGACGAATGCTCCAGCAGTCTTCATGAGTCTGATGAACAGAGTGTTTCAGCAGTATCTTGATCAGTTCGTCATTGTGTTTATTGACGACATTCTTATCTACTCCCGGAGCGAGGAAGATCATGTGAAACACTTGAGGACAGTGCTTCAGATTCTCAGAGAGCATCAGTTGTATGCTAAGCTCAGTAAGTGCGAGTTTTGGCTGAGCAGTGTAGTGTTTCTGGGGCATGTCATATCGAGCAGCGGGATATCTGTAGATCCCAAGAAGATTGAGGCTGTGATGGAGTGGGCTGCCCCCACTTCTGTGCCAGAGATTCGGAGTTTTCTCGGTTTGGCCGGGTATTATCGACGCTTTGTCGAGGGCTTTTCGAAGATTGCCAAGCCGCTGACTCAGTTGACCCAGAAGGGAGTGCCTTTCTTTTGGTCAGAAGCTTGTGAGGAGAGCTTCCAGGAGTTAAAGCACCGGTTGACGACGGCGCCAGTGTTAGTGATCCCGACGGAGAACTCCAGATTTGTTCTGTATACTGATGCATCACTGCAGGGCCTTGGGTGTGTTCTGATGCAAGATAAGCATGTGGTAGCTTATGCATCGAGGCAGTTGAAGCCGCATGAGACCAGATATCCAGTTCATGACTTGGAATTGGCGGCTATCATCTTCGCCCTGAAGATCTGGAGACATTACTTATATGGCACTTCATTCACCATATACACGGATCAGAAGAGCCTCAAGTTTCTATTCACTCAGGCGGAGCTGAACATGAGACAGAGGAGATGGATGGACCTACTCAAAGACTATGACTGTGAGATAGAGTACCATCCCGGGAAAGCCAATTTGACAGCGGACAGCCTTGAGCCAGAAAGTGAGGAGTTCTGCTGAGGACATCATCCATTTGTCGGCTATGATGACCTCCTATTGCCATCTCGGCTATGATTTTGATATAGATGCATCACCAGTGTATGTCTCTACCTTATTAGCTGAGCCAGATATTTATGAGAACATCAGGAGAGCTCAGAGATCAGATGCTGAGGTTCAGAGATGGTTGTCTATAGTGCATCTTGGTCAGCCGACGAAGTTCAGAGTGGCCGACGACGGATCTTTGAGATTAGGTAACCGCTGGGTAGTTCCGAGTACGCCGGAGTTGCGTAAGGGAATTTTGGAGCGAGCTCACAGTAGCAGACTTAGCATCCACCCAGGCGGGAAGAAGATGTACAGAGATCTGCGTGGTCAGTTTTGGTGGAAGAGAATGAAGTCTGATGTCGTCACTTTTGTGAAGAGGTGTCTGATCTGCCAGCAGGTTAAGGCAGAGAGGCAGAGACCTGGCGGCGAATTGAGGAGCTTGGAGATACCGAAGTGGAAATGGGAACACATTTCCATGGACTTCGTGACTCATTTGCCGAGGAGTGCTTCAGGCTTCGATGCTATTTGGGTGATTGTGGATCGATTGACCAAGGTGGCTCATTTTATCCCCTATAGCATGACTTTCACATTTTTGAGGATGGCGCAGTTGTATATTAGAGATGTGGTGAGATTGCATGGGATCCCCGTTTCGATAGTGTCAGATCGAGATCCGCGATTCACATCTCATTTCTGGGAAGGCCTTCAGTCAGCCTTGGGAACTGAAGTCAGATTGAGCACTGCTTATCATCCTCAGACGGATGGTCAGACCGAGCGCACAATTCAGACGCTCGAGGACATGCTGAGAGCTTGTGTTTTGGAGTTCGATACTTCTTGGCAGGATTCAGTGCCTCTGGTAGAGTTTTCTTATAACAATAGCTACCAGGCAAGTATTCAGATGGCTCCGTTTGAAGCTCTTTATGGCAGACGATGTAGATCGCCCTTGTGTTGGGATGATTTGGACAGTAGATCAGTCGGAGGGCCTGAGTTAATCCGGGAAATGGAAGAGAAGATAAAGATTATAAGGCAGAAAATGAAAGCAGCCCAAGACAGACAGGCAGCTTATGCGAATAAACGGCGGAGACCGTTAGAATTTCGGTTGGGAGATAAGGTCTTTTTGAAGATCTCGCCTTTCAGAGGCGTTGTGCGATTTGGGATGCGTGGGAAACTGTCTCCGAGGTATGTTGGACCGTACGAGATTTTACAGCGCATTGGCACCTTAGCTTACCGACTGGCCTTGCCGCCTTCTTTATCTGGTATACATGATGTGTGTATCTATGCTGCGGAAGTATGAACCGGATCCGTCTCACGTGTTGCAGCCTTCCGAAGTTCAGTTGGAATCAGATGTATCTTATGTGGAACGGCCTGTTAGAATTCTGGACAGAGCAGACCGTAGACTTCGGAACAAAGTGATACCAATGATCAAAGTTCAGTGGGATCGCAGGGGTGTCGAGGAGGCTACGTGGGAGACGGAGCAGCATATGGTGCAGCACTACCCGGAACTATTCTCTGGTATGAGTTTATGTTTAGTTTCTGTTGGGGTAAGTGCATGTGATTTCGAGGACGAAATCTTATAAGTAGGGGAGTATTCCATGCACCACCTGTGTCCGCGTTCCCGAAGGCACCCCTCTCTTTCAAGAGGATTCGCGGCATGTCAATTTTTTGCGAGGCCTTCGCCGACTGAGAAGGGTAACGAATCCAGTAAAAGCAGTAGAAAGAGCTAAACTAAATATATGATTATAAATAGCTCTTAAGTAGCTTACAGGGAAGTGGCTGATCCTAGGGTTAGGAGCAGTCACTGATATAGATGCTGCTATGTTGCCGGTAGCTAGATTCCGGTATGGAGCCATTCTTCTTCGAGTATAGCTTATCCTATCTCTAGCCTTTGGCTCATATAGATAGATCCCTAGATGGAACCTTTTCAATGGTCCAAAAACCGCAGAGAACTGAACTGTAAATAGCGTATAACAGAGAAAGAGAGACTCGATCTTATGATGGCCCTGGAGCCCGGAAATCCATGGGGAAACTCTCGCCAAGTTCGAGCTCATTAGTTGGTTTCGGCTACATCCCCGAAATGGTTAATTGCTATTTGGCTTTAATTGTGTTTACATGATTAATTATGTGGTAATTGATTATGTTTTGGGATTTATTTACCTTATGGAAATGCATGGTCATGTGGATAGGGGTGACCCGGGATTGCATTTTAGGGTGCATGTGGTGCATGTTGGGTAAATATTATTGGAAGCATGATTTATTTGCCTTTGGTAGCAATTTATTAGAAATCATGTGTTTAATTGATATTTGGTGCATTATGAGTAAATGCTTTGAAAAATATCATGTTGGGGTGTTTTATACACCATGGAATTATTTTGGTATGCTTTTAATTAAATTAACCCAATCCCCTTTTATCCCCAACCCCACTTTACCAAATCACTTTCACTTTACCAAATCAAAACCCACAAACCCTTTCCCTTCTTCCATTTTCGAGCTTGAGCCTAGGGTTGAAGAGAAAACCTTCCAAAAGTCTTGATTTGTGAAGATTATTGGGTGATTTGAGGTCCCCAAGAGGTATGGATGCCTCATTATCATTTTTATTGTGTTTGGGTTAGTTTTGGAAGGATTTTTAATGATTTTGAAATGGGTTTGTGTGGGTTGTTGTGGTTTTGTTTAAAGGTTGGATTTATACTTGTTTTGAAGTATGTTTTGGTGGTTCATGTTGGTATTTATGTTGTTGGTTGGTTGGTTTGAGTATTGGGTTGGATTGGAAGGTTTTGGTATGCAAAAATGGTGAAAAATCGCGAGTCTGTGCGAGGCGATCGACCGCCTGAAATGGGGCGATCGATCGCCGCAAGGCAGTACCAAAATTTCGGGTTAGGCGATCGATCGCCTGTTATGAGGCGACCGATCGCCGAGAGGCAGTAGGTTTTTCAAAGGAATGGCGATCGATCGCCATGTTTGGGGCGACCGATCGCCGCTGTGTAAATTTTGAGGCGATCGATCGCCTATGGGAAGCGATCGATCGTCGCCTGTGGAATTTTGGAAAATGGTTTATTTTGTCAAATTTTTGGTATTTGGCTATTATTTGGCTTCTAATATGGGGTTGTGTGATTGTGTAGAACCATCCCAGGTAGCAACACAACCGAGGAATTGAAACCGGACCAATTCCACTTTTGGAAAGGTACGTAGTGGACGTACGGGCACCCAACGGTAACATGTATTTTATATACTCATTGATTATGCATTGTGGATGCGGGTATATATGTGGTATTGCATTGTGGATGCATATACATGTTGATTTATGCCATATGTGGTATTGCATTGTGGATGCATATACATGGTAATTGATGCATATTGATGATAGATGCATATTATGATTATTGGATGCACATCCCATGAGTCGTGGTCATCCTTTGATGATTTTAATGCTTGCCGCTTTTTGTATTGGTTCCGCTAAATGTGAAGCGAGGGGTGGGAGCGCCGCATGTCACATTTGAGCGTGGTTGTCATATGGGGCGAGGAAAGGGTATTTGCCGCTCTCTGTGAAGCGAGGGGTGGGAGTACCGCATGTCCATTGTAGCGAGGTTATCCTATGCCGCCCATATGAAAATAAGCGAGGGGCATTAAAATACACTGTGATGGACAGACTAGGGAATGGTGACCAATATTTGGTACAGTTGAGATGGTATATGATGTCATGACATGTTTTGGCCATTAAAAATAATCTGTTGATTATACTCATGAGTTATGGTACAGGGACAACCAAACGGGAAGCGTTTGAAATGCATGGAAAACAGGAAGTGTTTTATATTGATTATGCATTTACGCTTTAGCTTCATATTGTGTTGAATATGAATGATTATTATTGCTCATGTTTGGGGGTTGTCCTTGTAGGTACCTTTTTGGCATGATAGCAAGCTTTGAACGGGTTGAGGTGGTGAGCTTGTGAAGCATTCTTTTGAGGATTAAAGGACAGGATTATTTTGTCTAGTGTCTACTCTAGGAGTAGTGTAAAACTAGTTGATAGCATTCATTGATAAGGAATGTAATTAATCCATTCTTTTTGGAAGTCCTTATTATTATGGCATGTAATGCTTAAGCTCATAGACTCAACATGTTCTTTTCTCACTCTGATCATTATATTAGCTCTATTATGCCTTATTTCCGCACTTAAGGATTAGGGTCCTTACATTAGTGGTATCAGAGCAGTGGTTAGAGAACCCGGGAACGAGTGAAGGGTAGCCTTAGCATGTTTGGCTAGGTGCTTACATTTAGGGCATGTTTATGCATGTGGTGCATATTGATGTATATCCTGTTATACTAACATGCTTATATCACTCCTGTTATCTAACGATATGATGTATATTGCTTTGGAATTGTTGTTAACATTTGTGTTACAGCATGGCTGCTAATGAGGAAGTCGGTGATATGGGGAGCATGAATGCTAGTATTGGACAGACAAACCCTCTACCTCCACCGGCTGTAGGAATGGAACCAGTGGTTCAGTTGCTGCTACCGGGTGAGATTAGCTTGACACAATTTCTCTCTTATCATCCGCCCCGGTTTGAGGGGACAGAGTCCGGAGAAGAGGCTGAAGAGTGGTTGGAAAGACTTGAGCAGATCTTTGTATCGGCTCCTTGTGCTGTGACGGCTTGGCTGAGGCTAGCGGAGTTTCAATTAGCCAAGAAACCTCTGATGTGGTGGAGGAGCACAGTAATGGAAATGAGAGCACTGGGTGCTGTGATCGACTGGACACTCTTCAGGACTAGGTTTTTGAATCGGTACTTCTCCGCAGCAGCAAGACAGACAAAGGAGGATGAGTTTACAAGTCTGAGGCAAGGGAACATGACAGTGGCAGACTATGCCACACGGTACTCTTCATTGCTGAGGTACGTTCCCCACATTGCCACCAGTGGGCACGCTAAGATGAGGAACTTTATGAAAGGGTTGCGACCGGAGCTCTATGACCGGGTTATCACAAATAACCCAACTTCTTTTGATGATGCTCTCACAAGAGCGGAGCTTGCTGAGCTAGGAGTGGGAGCTTACGCCATGCCACCACCGGTACCGCAACAGAGGCAGACTAGTGACAGTTTGAGGCCTCGGGGTGAGCCATTTAAGCCCCGTGGTGCCTCTTCATCTTCGCGATATGGTGGAAAGAAACACTTTGGACAGAAGCAGGATAACAAGAAGGGTAATTGGTCGGCCAATCGAGGATCTTCACAAGGGGATAGGCCGGGAGAGCCGAGGTGCAACAATTGTGGAGGGCCACACTCTTCAAACAAGTGTCCTGCATGTTATGTCTGTGGCAAGATGGGCCACATTGCTCGGTATTGCCCCACACGGGGAGGACAGTCAGAGTATCAGGGCAGCAGGCCGAGGTTTGAGGATAGGACAGTGCAGCAGAGGCAGCAGTTTGGGCCTCGACCATCGGGAGGTCAGACAGTAGGACCACCCCAGGGGCAGGTGTATGCACTGACCAGGGAGCAGGCCCAGGCAGCCCCAGAGGAGGTGATTGCCGGTACGTGTCATTTATTTACGTACCCTGCTTTTGTTTTGATAGATACAGGTGCCTCCCATTCTTTTATGTCTGTGGGATTCGTGGAGAGACACCATATGCGCACGTCTTCTTTACCCACGCCTCTCCTTGTCTCGACACCCACTGGAAGAAATGTCGTTGCGGATCAGTTTATGGCAGACTGCCTCATTTATTTTGAGGGCAACGAGTTGAGATCAGACTTGATTGTGCTGGGTATGTCAGACTTCGACTGCATCTTGGGTATTGATGTTCTGAACAGATATCAGGCAGTGGTAGATTGCCGACAGAGGACAGTGAAGTTCAGACCTGAGTTGGGCAGTCAGTGGACTTTCTATGGCAACGGTTCTCGTGCGAAGATTCCGTTAATTTCAGCGATCAAGATGACTCAGTTGTTGGAACGTGGTCACACGGGCTATCTCATTTATGCCGTGGACACGTCTGGGAAGAGTAAAGAACTGAGAGTTGAGGATGTACCAGTAGTGGCCGAATTTGCTGATGTATTTCCAGAAGAGATCCCAGGATTTCCACCGGCCAGGGAAGTTGAATTTGGGATTGAGTTGTTGCCAGGGACATCCGCTATCTCTCGTGCACCTTATAGGATGGCACCGGCGGAGTTGAGAGAGTTGAAAGAGCAGTTGCAGGATCTCCTGGACAAGGGGTATATACGCCCGAGCGTGTCGTCATGGGGCGCACCAGTTCTCTTTGTGAAGAAGAAGGACGGTTCGATGCGGCTGTGCATCGATTACCGGCAGCTGAATAAGGCTACAGTGAAGAACAAGTATCCTCTTCCAAGGATCGATGATCTGTTTGATCAGTTGCAAGGTACCAGGGTGTATAGCAAGATTGATTTGAGATCCGGGTATCATCAGATTCGGGTCAGAGAGGAAGATGTGCAGAAGACAGCATTCCGGACACGATACGGGCATTATGAGTTCTTAGTGATGCCGTTCGGTGTGACGAATGCTCCAGCAGTCTTCATGAGTCTGATGAACAGAGTGTTTCAGCAGTATCTTGATCAGTTCGTCATTGTGTTTATTGACGACATTCTTATCTACTCCCGGAGCGAGGAAGATCATGTGAAACACTTGAGGACAGTGCTTCAGATTCTCAGAGAGCATCAGTTGTATGCTAAGCTCAGTAAGTGCGAGTTTTGGCTGAGCAGTGTAGTGTTTCTGGGGCATGTCATATCGAGCAGCGGGATATCTGTAGATCCCAAGAAGATTGAGGCTGTGATGGAGTGGGCTGCCCCCACTTCTGTGCCAGAGATTCGGAGTTTTCTCGGTTTGGCCTGGTATTATCGACGCTTTGTCGAGGGCTTTTCGAAGATTGCCAAGCCGCTGACTCAGTTGACCCAGAAGGGAGTGCCTTTCTTTTGGTCAGAAGCTTGTGAGGAGAGCTTCCAGGAGTTAAAGCACCGGTTGACGACGGCGCCAGTGTTAGTGATCCCGACGGAGAACTCCAGATTTGTTCTGTATACTGATGCATCACTGCAGGGCCTTGGGTGTGTTCTGATGCAAGATAAGCATGTGGTAGCTTATGCATCGAGGCAGTTGAAGCCGCATGAGACCAGATATCCAGTTCATGACTTGGAATTGGCGGCTATCATCTTCGCCCTGAAGATCTGGAGACATTACTTATATGGCACTTCATTCACCATATACACGGATCAGAAGAGCCTCAAGTTTCTATTCACTCAGGCGGAGCTGAACATGAGACAGAGGAGATGGATGGACCTACTCAAAGACTATGACTGTGAGATAGAGTACCATCCCGGGAAAGCCAATTTGACAGCGGACGCCTTGAGCCGGAAAGTGAGGAGTTCTGCTGAGGACGTCATCCATTTGTCGGCTATGATGACCTCCTATTGCCATCTCGGCTATGATTTTGATATAGATGCATCACCAGTGTATGTCTCTACCTTATTAGCTGAGCCAGATATTTATGAGAACATCAGGAGAGCTCAGAGATCAGATGCTGAGGTTCAGAGATGGTTGTCTATAGTGCATCTTGGTCAGCCGACGAAGTTCAGAGTGGCCGACGACGGATCTTTGAGATTAGGTAACCGCTGGGTAGTTCCGAGTACGCCGGAGTTGCGTAAGGGAATTTTGGAGCGAGCTCACAGTAGCAGACTTAGCATCCACCCAGGCGGGAAGAAGATGTACAGAGATCTGCGTGGTCAGTTTTGGTGGAAGAGAATGAAGTCTGATGTCGTCACTTTTGTGAAGAGGTGTCTGATCTGCCAGCAGGTTAAGGCAGAGAGGCAGAGACCTGGCGGCGAATTGAGGAGCTTGGAGATACCGAAGTGGAAATGGGAACACATTTCCATGGACTTCGTGACTCATTTGCCGAGGAGTGCTTCAGGCTTCGATGCTATTTGGGTGATTGTGGATCGATTGACCAAGGTGGCTCATTTTATCCCCTATAGCATGACTTTCACATTTTTGAGGATGGCGCAGTTGTATATTAGAGATGTGGTGAGATTGCATGGGATCCCCGTTTCGATAGTGTCAGATCGAGATCCGCGATTCACATCTCATTTCTGGGAAGGCCTTCAGTCAGCCTTGGGAACTGAAGTCAGATTGAGCACTGCTTATCATCCTCAGACGGATGGTCAGACCGAGCGCACAATTCAGACGCTCGAGGACATGCTGAGAGCTTGTGTTTTGGAGTTCGATACTTCTTGGCAGGATTCAGTGCCTCTGGTAGAGTTTTCTTATAACAATAGCTACCAGGCAAGTATTCAGATGGCTCCGTTTGAAGCTCTTTATGGCAGACGATGTAGATCGCCCTTGTGTTGGGATGATTTGGACAGTAGATCAGTCGGAGGGCCTGAGTTAATCCGGTAAATGGAAGAGAAGATAAAGATTATAAGGCAGAAAATGAAAGCAGCCCAAGACAGACAGGCAGCTTATGCGAATAAACGGCGGAGACCGTTAGAATTTCGGTTGGGAGATAAGGTCTTTTTGAAGATCTCGCCTTTCAGAGGCGTTGTGCGATTTGGGATGCGCGGGAAACTGTCTCCGAGGTATGTTGGACCGTACGAGATTTTACAGCGCATTGGCACCTTAGCTTACCGACTGGCCTTGCCGCCTTCTTTATCTAGTATACATGATGTGTTTCATGTATCTATGCTGCGGAAGTATGAACCGGATCCGTCTCACGTGTTGCAGCCTTCCGAAGTTCAGTTGGAATCAGATGTATCTTATGTGGAACGGCCTGTTAGAATTCTGGACAGAGCAGACCGTAGACTTCGGAACAAAGTGATACCAATGATCAAAGTTCAGTGGGATCGCAGGGGTGTCGAGGAGGCTACGTGGGAGACGGAGCAGCATATGGTGCAGCACTACCCGGAACTATTCTCTGGTATGAGTTTATGTTTAGTTTCTGTTGGGGTAAGTGCATGTGATTTCGAGGACGAAATCTTATAAGTAGGGGAGTATTGTGACATCCCCGAAATGGTTAATTGCTATTTGGCTTTAATTGTGTTTACATGATTAATTATGTGGTAATTGATTATGTTTTGGGATTTATTTACCTTATGGAAATGCATGGTCATGTGGATAGGGGTGACCCGGGATTGCATTTTAGGGTGCATGTGGTGCATGTTGGGTAAATATTATTGGAAGCATGATTTATTTGCCTTTGGTAGCAATTTATTAGAAATCATGTGTTTAATTGATATTTGGTGCATTATGAGTAAATGCTTTGAAAAATATCATGTTGGGGTGTTTTATACACCATGGAATTATTTTGGTATGCTTTTAATTAAATTAACCCAATCCCCTTTTATCCCCAACCCCACTTTACCAAATCACTTTCACTTTACCAAATCAAAACCCACAAACCCTTTCCCTTCTTCCATTTTCGAGCTTGAGCCTAGGGTTGAAGAGAAAACCTTCCAAAAGTCTTGATTTGTGAAGATTATTGGGTGATTTGAGGTCCCCAAGAGGTATGGATGCCTCATTATCATTTTTATTGTGTTTGGGTTAGTTTTGGAAGGATTTTTAATGATTTTGAAATGGGTTTGTGTGGGTTGTTGTGGTTTTGTTTAAAGGTTGGATTTATACTTGTTTTGAAGTATGTTTTGGTGGTTCATGTTGGTATTTATGTTGTTGGTTGGTTGGTTTGAGTATTGGGTTGGATTGGAAGGTTTTGGTATGCAAAAATGGTGAAAAATCGCGAGTCTGTGCGAGGCGATCGACCGCCTGAAATGGGGCGATCGATCGCCGCAAGGCAGTACCAAAATTTCGGGTTAGGCGATCGATCGCCTGTTATGAGGCGACCGATCGCCGAGAGGCAGTAGGTTTTTCAAAGGAATGGCGATCGATCGCCATGTTTGGGGCGACCGATCGCCGCTGTGTAAATTTTGAGGCGATCGATCGCCTATGGGAAGCGATCGATCGCCGCCTGTGGAATTTTGGAAAATGGTTTATTTTGTCAAATTTTTGGTATTTGGCTATTATTTGGCTTCTAATATGGGGTTGTGTGATTGTGTAGAACCATCCCAGGTAGCAACACAACCGAGGAATTGAAGCCGGACCAATTCCACTTTTGGAAAGGTACGTAGTGGACGTACGGGCACCCAACGGTAACATGTATTTTATATACTCATTGATTATGCATTGTGGATGCGGGTATATATGTGGTATTGCATTGTGGATGCATATACATGTTGATTTATGCCATATGTGGTATTGCATTGTGGATGCATATACATGGTAATTGATGCATATTGATGATAGATGCATATTATGATTATTGGATGCACATCCCATGAGTCGTGGTCATCCTTTGATGATTTTAATGCTTGCCGCTTTTTGTATTGGTTCCGCTAAATGTGAAGCGAGGGGTGGGAGCGCCGCATGTCACATTTGAGCGTGGTTGTCATATGGGGCGAGGAAAGGGTATTTGCCGCTCTCTGTGAAGCGAGGGGTGGGAGTACCGCATGTCCATTGTAGCGAGGTTATCCTATGCCGCCCATATGAAAATAAGCGAGGGGCATTAAAATACACTGTGATGGACAGACTAGGGAATGGTGACCAATATTTGGTACAGTTGAGATGGTATATGATGTCATGACATGTTTTGGCCATTAAAAATAATCTGTTGATTATACTCATGAGTTATGGTACAGGGACAACCAAACGGGAAGCGTTTGAAATGCATGGAAAACAGGAAGTGTTTTATATTGATTATGCATTTACGCTTTAGCTTCATATTGTGTTGAATATGAATGATTATTATTGCTCATGTTTGGGGGTTGTCCTTGTAGGTACCTTTTTGGCATGATAGCAAGCTTTGAACGGGTTGAGGTGGTGAGCTTGTGAAGCATTCTTTTGAGGATTAAAGGACAGGATTATTTTGTCTAGTGTCTACTCTAGGAGTAGTGTAAAACTAGTTGATAGCATTCATTGATAAGGAATGTAATTAATCCATTCTTTTTGGAAGTCCTTATTATTATGGCATGTAATGCTTAAGCTCATAGACTCAACATGTTCTTTTCTCACTCTGATCATTATATTAGCTCTATTATGCCTTATTTCCGCACTTAAGGATTAGGGTCCTTACATTAATATTGTAAAAGGGATTTAAAGATCTCATGATTTTATTAATATTGAAAATATGTGTGGTACATATATGAATATATACATATCTACATATATGTATATCAAGCATCAATATTAAATAAAACGATAAACATGCATCTCATACATCAACATAAAATAAACGTGACATTGTTATAGCCCCTACTTAAAGATTTTCTCAAGCCAATGAGAAAATCCTAAAAGGTCAACCTAAGGTAACTTCTCCAAGCACCTCTTTGGCTCCCTTTTGTGAATGGCCTCCTCATCTCGGCACCTTGGTTCATCTTCATTGATCTCCATCAACAAAATAAACTATACAATATAACAATTACATGATATAGAGAATTCCTCGAGTTACATTCGACGGGAACATAGGGGAGGGATAACATTTAGAAAAATAGATAAGGCACGACACGCAGGCCGTATAAAATTACAAACATTCACAAAATCCTATCTAATAGGTCATAGGGATATAACCATGTACCATGCTCAAACAACACATAAATAACAATTAATGAATTAAATTCTAAACATTTTAAAATTTAATTCTAATTAAAACTGTAAAATAAAATTTTATGAAATTATCGTACGCTCGGGACATCACATGCCACGGATACTTGGCGCGTCACAAGCCATGGACTTGCTAACCCTAGCAAGCCCACGTTGCAGCCATGTTTCGGACCAAGGGTTCAAAAACCCTAGCCTAACCCACGGCCCAACCATGAACAAGACTAGGGTTCGAAACCCTAGCCATGTGCGGCGTCGGCTTGGAGCGAATGGGGCTAAGGGTTCGAAACCCTTGCCCATTTGCTTGCGACGGCCGTGTCTTATGGAGCCAAGGGTTCAAAAACCTTAGCCCATGTGGTTGCAGCCGCCACCTTGCATGAAACCATGAACCCTAGCTAGGCGGTGCACGAGCGATAATTCCCATAAAATTGATTAATACATATCATATATGAATCATACAGTTTCAAAGCATGCAAAACATTCAAAACATGATTAAACAATTAATCACATAAATCCGATATGAGCTTTGTACACGGCTCTGATACCACTGTTAGAAATCCATCAAGCAATACGCAGCGAAAATATAAAATTGGATTCCTACCATGGACCTATACAAAGTAATCATACCGAGATTGATAAGAATCATACCCTTGTAGCGTGTTTGTAGCAGAATCCTCGTTGCAAGACCACGAGTCACGAGCAAAGATTTGCACCTTCGTCTCTTTGGTATCCACACGATCAAATCAAAAAGGGTGTTCAAGAACAAGTTGCTAGACTCGTTCTTAAACCAAAACTAAACTCACGGTTCAAAATCGATCAATGACGGCCGTTCCACTCCCTTTCATGGCGGCGGCGGCGGCGTGAAGTTGAGAGCAAGAGGCGGCGGCCGAGAGCTTCACGGCTATGGAGTGAGGCTATATAGTTTTTAAAATCATTAACCCTTAATTATAACCTTTGTTAGTTTATATATATATTAGATTAGATTTAATTAAAAGGCTTTCAAATAGCCTTATTGGCCCATACCCAATATATTAATTAAATCCATATATCTAATATTTGAAATTAAGACTCTTCTTAATTAATTAATTCATCCAATGAATTTTATCTCCCTTTATCGATTTAATCTTTTGTGCGACCCGATAGGATCTTGCAATGTTGGCAGTGACATAAAATCTAATTTTATGTCACAAGCAATGAGCGATATCTAGCAACACACCAAGGCTACCCAAATTACAAGAATGTCATTGACTCGACATAACCTACGGACTGTGATAATATTAACCATGTAACTTAATCCCTTTGTCCAATGTGTTTAGATTGAACACGAGTCATGGAATAGTCATACTCGTATATTCAATATTTTATTTCTTGATCCCCAAGTAGAACTAGAATAAACGAAGAAGCTCAATATCACATTTCGACTCATTCGAGCATGGCCATGCATTTTAGTCTTACTTGATCAAGGGCCCAAACACTTCTCCTGTTATATAGGAGGGACAAATCCTTTCTTGATCACTCAACATCTCTCTACAGAATTCGTGGTGTATCCAATGATTGTCTTTATAGATTACCATGTTACAGGTAACGTTTGACAATATCAAGATACATGACTCCTTATGTTGGGATCTCTTGTGATCTCAAGTCGTAAGGATTACATACATTATTATCACTATGAGAATTGCTTATGACGTTCATATAACTATCCATGTAGCATTCTCATGGTGGGCCTGTCCAGTACATCGTTCTCTAACATGTACCCATGTGTTGATTTGATATCTCATATCTATGAACAATTCATCAATCAAAACATACTAGTCGCAATGCATTATCATTATCCCGATTCATGATAACACTTGACTAGGGACAATCTTTAAGAACAAAACAATATTATTCTAAGGACATTAACTTATATATTAATTCATATTACACAGATGCTCGAATAATATATAATAATGCATTGTCATTATAAAACCATAATACATTGTACGTCGTAAACAATCATCTAATGAGTTGTCTTAGGGCATATCCCAACAATATGAATAATGTAAAGAATCTTATTATACGCATGATTGGCTATGAAGATAAGTGGTTTTTCTCCCTACATGTATGATTGTATGCACTAATGGCATGGATTAATACACTAATAACGGGTTAAGGGCACGGGGCCCTTACATTAGTGGTATCAGAGCAGTGGTTTGCTCTTTGGGGCTGTTGAGGGCCTGGAACATGCTGATAGGAATTGGTAGCACATATTTATGCATGATAGTAGTTAGTGTTTTGTGGCACAACTATTTTGCTTATGTGCATTTATGATATGTGATCATAGTGGAACAATTATATGTCATGACAACTATGGAATCATAATATAATATGTTGATTATGATTGTGAGTTGTGGCACAGGGACAACCAAAGAGAGCATTTTGAAATGCATTGGGATACAGGAAGTACTTTGTACTCATGATTTATGCATTTACTAGTTATAATCATATTGTGGTGAATATGGATTATTATATGCATGATTTGGGATTGTTCCTGTAGGGACGCTATGACATGAAGGGCTAAGGCCAGGGTTGAAAGACACGAAACGGTAACCTGCATTTTATATACAACATGGATTATGCATTGTGGTTGTATATATATTGGAGTGATGATTTTAATGCTTTGCCGCCAAATGTTGAAGCGAGGGTGTTGCTGTAAGGACCCCCGTGCCCTTAACCCGTTATTAGTGTATTAATCCATAACATTAGTGCATATAATCATACTGTCATGGGGAAAAGCCATGTGCAAGTGCAACACCATATGCTATCCAGAAAATTTCTTGCATTTAATCCGCATAATATTCAAATTCCCCAACCACGATTATTTAGGTAACATGCACCCTTATAATACACTAACATGCTCTCAGTTCATTTGGCAATTCCATATTTAATTGCATGCAACCATGAATGAATAGAGAAGAGCCGTAGCGCATTTATACATTCCATATACACGTAAAATGTACTCACATAAGAGCACCCAATGAACATGCGTGTATCTAATGTATAAAACACTCTACCGGATACCGTTACTGGCACTTCAATCCTGGAAGCACCTCCCAAGCACAGCACGATCTCAACTCCGGATCTATGCACTTGTTCAACCAGCTCTGATACCTCGATCTTGGAAGTACCTCAAATCAACAGCCCGAGCTTGACTCCAAAGCTGCTGCTACACCTGTAACACCTGCCCCAACAGAGACAGCCCGCACATGGGGTGAGCATACCAATACACTATATCCAATAATCACAATAATGTAATTCATAATTTACAGAAATGTAAATGCAAATGAATTCTAAAAGATACTCCCTGGATGGCATTATCCTCATCCGGGATTCCCTGTATTGTCCCTGTTCTCAAAACAACCAAAAACCATCAAATTCCAGTTATCAAGTTAATCATTACACTGATTAACCATAATCACTTTCCAATTACCAATATCTCAAAACATAAATCCATCATCTAGTAATTACCAAAATACTAGATATCTAATCACAATTCCATTAAACTCCAATACCAGTTAATCATTACACTGATTAATCACGTCCCTGTTCCAATTCAATACCAATAGGGGAATGAAATACAGATATCCTAGATATCTAGTTAAATATCACATTTTCCTTGCTCGCTCAAGAGTAGCGGCATTACTAACCGGTGTTCGCTCCGTAGCGACCACACCCCACTATTTGCTCGCTCCAAGGCGGCACCATGCATTTCACAATGTAAATTAAAACAACGCAACCAAGTTCCATTTCCATTTTCCATGAACCATTTCATATATATATATCATGCATTTCACTTGCAAAATATAATTAAGGCTATGCTTGTACGCTAAACGTACCTTAGAATTCCGTAGTCCATGTCAAGCCTGGCTTGAGTTCCCTGCCCCGAGAAACATGTGCTAAAACACATAAATATTTCACAATTAAACATAGGCATGCAATCACGTGCCCTAGTACGATCACAACACCAAATCGTATGGTCAATCCATGACGATAACCAAATTATAAAAGTTCCCGGCTAAGCATGCATAATACCCCAAAAATATTGTCAATCCATGACAATTAACCTTTTAAAATAACACGGGCGAAGCATGCAAGACACCCAAAAAGAGCCAAGAAACAACAAAATGGGCACCAACATACTGGCCATCTCGATCGATCAAAATTTCATCTCGATCGATCGAGAACCACCCTCCGATCGATCGGTCAAAATACCGATCGATCTGTCCACTGTTCCAAAGCCACTAAAAACATTCTGCCATGCTCGATCGATCGAAAATATTTTCGGATCGATCGAGCAGCCCTGTAAACGCGAGAAACCTCCAAGAATGAGCTCCTTCCAACACCAAATCACCTACAACTCAAACCCACTTCAATTTACAACATAAAACCAACCAAAAACCATGTAAACACTACAAAACCTAACCCCCGACACATACAACAATGTTAGAACAAGATCTACCCCTTGAACCCCAAGATACAACACCAAAACCAACCAATATACAACAAAACTTTGCTAGGTTGGTAGCTTACCCTTTGAGCTTCAAGATTCTAGCAAGAAATCATGAAAATGGCTCTTTTCCAAAGCTTTCTCCTTCCTTTCCTGTTGAGGAACGAAAATGGTGGGTTTGGATGAGGTGATGGCAAGGTCAAGACATAAAGGTGATAGGATGGGGTGGATGAGATGTAAAGGATGGGGAATGTTTCTTTTAATATCTTATAACATGTATTAGATAATTGTATGGTATGAAAATTATGTCCAACATGACATTTCAAAACCCCTCTTCCAATTATGCATTAAGACTCACATTAGACATGTTTTAATTAAATAATTAAAACCCACTCCGATCAAATCATACCAATAACCAAAATTCCCAACATGCAACGAATGCATCCCGGATCCCGATTCTCACCAAAAACCTAAATCATAGGTTTTTCACCAAATTGAGAATACAATCTCAACCTTTGGATCAAACGATCCTAAATGCCCGATTTAACAAACTCGGGAGACCAAAACCACAATTAATTCCTAATTGCCACAAAAAAAAATCCATTAAGGATTAATAACCCTCCGGGATTAACACTAATAATCCCAGGACATCACAGTTGCCGCATGTCGCATTTGAGCGAGGTGCATTAAAATACACTCATTGTGGTTGTATATATTGAAGTGATGATTTTAATGCTTTGCCGCCAAATGTTGAAGCGAGGGTGTTGCCGCATGTCGCATTTGAGCGAGGTGCATTAAAATACACTCATGGTGATGTATATTGGGATATGGAATATGCATTGTGTTGCAGGTATAGATGGAATGCTTGGTGAATATCCCATGAGTCCTTGTTATGGATGAGTGATGATTTTGAATGCTTTGTCGTTGTCACTTGACGCATGATAGAATACATGCCGTTGTCATATCGTAGCGAGGAAAGAATATTTGCCGCCAAATGTTGAAGCGAGGATTTTGCCGCATGTCGCATTTGAGCGAGGTTATTCTATGCCGCTGATATGTCAAAGCGAGGGGTATTAGTGCCGCGGTCATGACAAGCGAGATGCATTAAAATACACTACCGTAACAAGACTAGGGATCCGCTATTCTATTGGTGATGGTTTATGCCACCGGGTATTCATAGCGATGGTTCATTCTGCTATTCTATTGGCGATGGTTTATGCCGCCGGGTATTCATAGCGATGGTTCATCCGCTATTCTATTGGCGATGGTTTATGCCGTCGGGTATTCATAGCGATGGTTCATCCGTTATTCTATTGGCGATGGTTTATGCCGCCGGGTATTCATAGTGATGGTTCATTCCGCTATTATATTGGCAATGGTTTATGCCGCCGGATGTTCATAGCAATGGTTCATTCCGCTATTCTATTGGTGATGGCTTATGCCGCCGGGTATTCATAGCGATGGTTCATTCCACTATTCTATTGGCGATGGTTTATGCCGCCGGATATTCATAACGATGGTTCATTCCGCTATTCTATTGGTGATGGTTTATGCCGCCGGGTATTCATAGCGATGGTTTATTCCGCTATTCTATGGCGATGGTTCATGCCGCCAGATATTATATAGCGATGTAACATTCTGCTACATCTATGGCGATGTTTCATACCGCCGGGTATTATATAGCGATGGATCATTCCGCTACCTCTTTGTCGAGGGTTCATACCGCCGGATATCTATAGCGATGTTTTATGCCGCTGACTCTATGGCGAGGGATCATGCCGTTGATTCTATAGTGATGGGTTATACCGCTATGTACGTAGCACTGGATTACACCACCTACGAGCGATGGGTGCTGATTGCGTACCACTGTTGGACGACGGAGACAGGTATGCCACTATCTTGTTAGCGATGAGGTATGGCATATTACTGTTTTATTAGCATTATTATGGATGACATAGTTTGTTATACATATAGCGTCATGTGTTTGACGATGAGACTATGGATGTCGTGTGTCGACATGTACCGTCACGAGTTGACGATGTTATTATGAATGTCATATGTTGACAGGTACCGTCACGGGATGACGATGACATAGTGGATGTCTATGTAGACGCGTAGCGTCGTTTTGATGAAAAATACATTTATGTATATGTATTTAGTCGCTTGATTGAGTGCCGATGGTGGGCATAGGGTAGTGTCTGGGTCACTAGTTGACGGGACCATTATGCCGAGCAGGTTTGCTCGATGGATTATTGGATGCATTGTACCGATGAGTGTACCGCATCATGCAATAGAGGTAAATATTTGTCGAGTAGTGGTACCTTTGGGTGACTCGTTGGAATGGCTATGACCATGAGACTGGTAATAGGGGTAGTTGTTGAGGAAACTACTGCTTATACCGAGGTGACATGTGGTGGACATGATCACACCACCCCTGAGGGAGTGGAATAAATTCTACGGAATTAGGATTGCTTTGTGGTTGAGTAAGGACACCGGGATGTCCGTGGTGCTTTGGTATTTTAGAGAAATGTTGGGTGATGACCCACTACTCTAAATGGATGTTACGGTATGGTATACCGAGTGGAACGTGCGATACGTTGGTAGGTTTGATATAAGCCTATAGAGGCAGCGACTTGCTTGCCAGGTATCATTGCAGTGCTATAGAGGGCATGTAATAGCCATTATACTGCTCGATGGATTCGAGTTTGGTAAATCGTATGGTGATACGATGAGGATTTATGGTAGACTCTTGTAGTCTCTATGTGACATGATGTTTGAGGCAGGGAATACCTCACGGGGACGCTTATAAGTCAAATGATTTGAGGGACTTGTACTGGGACAACTCAGTTTTGTTGGGAGTAGCATCGTGAGTGTTGACAAGTCATTGTTGGTTCTGGTTGAGAATCCTTGCACATGGAATGTAATGTGGTAACACAATTGGATTTGTGAAATATAGTCAATGGAGTAACACTACTATATTAATTTTATCCCTTGGAGATGTTTGGTTTGTACTGTCATGGAGACAGCAGGTATTGGTTGAGGGTTGATTGTAAATCAACCTAGGATAAGCCCTACTGGTGTTGGACCTGAGTAAAGGATTTCTTACCTTTCGGAGAGACGTTCGAGGAGACGTCTCCGTGGAAATGCTCGAGTTTGTGGAGTACTATGGCATTAGTACGGGGCATCGTTAGTTTGAGTATACATGGCGTATACGAGTTTCGATTTGGTAATTGTGGTTTGATGCACTATTCTGAACCAGTTGCGTATTTTTGGTTCTGGGATATGTTTTAGGCATATATATCCAGGTTTTCCAAACGACGGTTCGAGGTTGGAGGGTCATGAGTCCTTGACGTTTTTCCTTGTGAGTGAGGTAGTATTTACCTACAGATTGGGAATCTTTGGGAGATTCAATGATTCGGTTCATGAGGTGTTGATGTTGGAATCACGCCATTGACCGTTTGTCTGTCAATCATTATTCTCTGCGAGGTGAGAATAGCTGGGGATTGACAGTTGATTTTGGGACTTTGGGTATGATTGGAGATACCCAAGCCTATTGTGTTGAGTATGCATGTTGTGTAGGTACTTGGGCATGTATGTGTGTACGGATGCCCGTGTTTCGGTACTTGTTGAGTATCGGATTAGTGTGCTTGGTTGACGAATCTCCGGTGAGAGATTATGGCACTTTGAGATTGGTAATCTCGATGGCGCGATGTATTCTGATGAATGATCGTGAAGGTTGGTTGACTTCCCCTTGGAGGGATTGTCGTATCTTGGCCATGTAAATTCATTTCTGGTTAATTCGATGGCCTCCCTGTTTTAGGATTGTTGAATCCTAGGGTAAACGAGGGATGGCCAGGATTCGGATTTGTTAGGTGTCGTGGTTGACACGTGTGGCGGGAATGCAATTGATTGTTCTTGCATGCCCTTTCGAGAACTTGAGACCGTGTGGAGTCTCGATAGTGTGTTTGGGACCAGGATGTGATTTCTTGGAACACACGGATGTAGACATCTTTGGAGATGTGTTTTGCGTCTATTGATGACCGTGAGTTGACCGATCCGTGTTGCAATGTGGTGCTACTACTCCCCTGTTGGAGATGGATTTGGAAATTGGGGACCGGATGTAGTTCAGGTACACTGTTGTGTACTAATGGTCACTTTGGTAACGATATATGTTTAACATCGGTGACTAGGTCTTGGAGATATCATAGGGGCGATATCTATTTTGGAATCACGAACATTCGTTTGGTTAGTGGTAGCGCTTATCGCGTATGCCCAAATTAACCCTTCTCAAGTTAATAGCAAAAGTATGTAGTAGCGAGAGTAGGGGTCGATCCCACAGGGAAGGTAGTATTTTTTTCGTGTCAATTTAAAAACGAATAGTAAAAAGGGGTTTTTGAGTTGAGTGATTACTACTAAGCAAATTTTAAGAATTAAACTAATTAATGAGATTAACTAAAACGGTTAAAACTTATGAGAGTGAAGCGATTCTTGGTTTTCGGTCAACTTTACTTTTGGAAAATTCTCTCTTGATCATCAAATCACTAACATTCGAATTCTTTCAAATATTCATCGATTGAAAATTGAATTCCTACCCACCTTAATCGTTGTCAAAGAGAAAACAGCATTCAATCCGACCCTTACCAAATCTCTAATCAAAACTACAGCCGTTAATGATTAAATCAATGATAGATTTCAAAACTAGTGAGTTCGATAAATCTAATCAATAGAAACTACAGCCGTTAATGATTGATTACCCAATCGTTTCTCCTAAGAATTCAATAACACCTACAGCCGGTAATTATTAATCTTAGTTGCTTCTTAATTAGCTATCGATTATGCATGTGAATACTAGGTGATCAATCTAATAAACAAACACAATAATCATTGAAATCGATACCAAGAAACAGAATTGAAATCGAAATTAAATTCAATAAACAAACCAAAATTCTTACAAGAGATTCAAATCCAAAAGCAAGTATCCCTTCAACCAATAATCTAAGAGTTTAGCCTAGCATAATTGAATCTAAATAACAAAAACTTATTCGAAAACATTAAATAAACAAAGGAAAAGAAATTACTAAGACGAATCACGATTCCGGCTCCGTTCTTCGCGTTGTTCATGACAAAACTTGAAAGAAAAATCTTCTAAAAACCTAAAAATATTCTAAAGTATGGAATTCTCTCCCTAAGAGGTGATACAAATCGAGTTATGGGGTCTTGGAGGCTAATAACTAGGTTACAATCTTTTAAACATGGTAAAAGACTTAATTTCCAAGTATTCGGACTCTGTGGCGATCGATCGCCCCTTTTATACCGATCGATCGCTTCGTTTATTTTTTTCAGCAAAACGCTTGAGGCGATCGATCGCCACTTTATAGCGATTGATCGCTTCCCTCCAGTAGCCTCAGCCGATCGATCGCCTAGAATCACCGATCGATCGCTGCTTCGGTAATTTTGTTGCTCAAGTTTCTGTCCAAGGGCGATCGATCTCCTATTCATGGCAATCGATCTCTTCCTTCAAAATTACGTTTTTGCCCTTTTCTTGATCAATTTTGAGTCCTTGTCATGTCCATGTCTTTTCTTGGTCTTTACACATCATTTTTAGCTCGTTTTCGTCGATTGCACCTACAATTACACAAATATACGATTAGGTAGCATACGTATCAAATTATCCATCAAAACCTACCAAATCGTAGACAATTAAGCGCTAAAGATGTGTCTATTTCTAATCACATCAAACTCCCCCATACTTACTCTTTACTCGACCTCGAGTAATCAAATAAAACTACAATATTTTTGGTTAGCTCATAGGTTCATAACAAAGCAACTTGTCCTCACTTTAATGCCTCAACAATTTTAACATGCACAGTAATGAAAGGCGGTGAAAAGTTAACAGTGGAACAAGTTCAATCCCTAAACATTTCATACTCAACAAAGTAGTGAACGTGTGTGTGTGGTCATAAACAAGTGTTGTGTACAAATTATAGATCCAAAATATGCAAAGCCATAATAGTTCAAGGCATACACTAACACAAGTATAAGCCCACTTGCACACTCTTCTCCACTATCTTAGCCACTTTGCAAACATAAATCAAGTAGGCCTTTATTAGCTTTTAGCTTGGCCTAGGTATTGGCTTATGAAAGAAAGGATAAAGATATATCAAACAAGAGAGTATGATGAAATGCACACTAAAACTTCTCTTGTTGCATTAATTTTTCAAACCTTGTTCATTTTTCAAGGTTTATTTCAACATTTTCTTCTTCTTTTATGTGCCTTGGCTCCCCTTGGAGTCATATTTTTATCAAATTTCTCAAGGCATTCCTTTTCTTTCATGTATTTCATTCTTTTGACAATAAAGTTCACAAATATAATTCAATGAATTCCCAAGTGCATGTGAATGAAATACATCATACTCCCTTAAAAGGTATGGATTAAAATCATATTTAGGCTAAAAGGATAGGATGATAAGCTAGTCAAGGAATGTTGAATGGGGGTCTTTAGTATGCTTAGCATGTTGGGATATGCCCTAAGACAAGTCATTAGATGATTGTTTGTGACATATTCTGTAATATGATTTTATGAATGGCAATTCATTATTATATATTATTCTTTTAACTGTGCATTGTGAATTAATATATATGTTAATGTCCTTAGAATAATATTGTATTATTCTTAAAGATGTCCCTAGTCAAGTATTATCATGAAAGGGATAATGATAATACGTAGAGACTAGTATATGTTGATCGATGAATTGTTCATTGATATGAGATATCAAATCAACATATGGGTACATGTTAGAGAACGATGTACTTGACAGACCCACCATGAGAATGCAACATGGATAGTTATATGATCGTCATATGCAATTCTCATAGTGATAATAATGTATGTAATCCTTACGACTTGTGATCATCAGAGATCCCAACATAAGGAGTTATGTATCTTGATATCGTCAAACGTTACCCGTAACAGGGTAATCTATAAAGGCGACTATTGGATACACTACGAATTATGTAGAGGGATGTTGACTGATCGAGATAGGATTTGTCCCTCCTATATAACAGGAGATGTGTTTGGCCCTTGATCAAGTGAGAACTAAAATGCATGGCCATGCTCGAATGAGTCGATATGAGATATCGAGCTTATTCGTTTATTCTAGTTCTACTTGGGGATCAAGAAATAAAGATTGGATATACGAGTATGACTATTCCATGACTCGTGTTCAATCTAAACACAAAGGACAAAGGGATTAAGTTACATGATTAATATTATCACAAGTTCTAAAGGTTATGTCGAGTCATTGACATTCTCGTAATTTGGGTAGCATCGATGTGTTGCTAGATACCGCTCGATGCTTGCGACATAAAATGAGATTTATGTCACTGCCAACATTACGAGATCCTATCGGGTCGCACAAAAGATTAAATCGAGAAGGGAAATTAAATTCATGGGATGAATTAAATAATTAAGAGGAGTCTTAATTAATAATCATAAGGATTAATTAAATCATGGGCTTAAGCCCATGAAGCTTTAAGAAAGCCTTTAATTAATCATATATAATTTGTTAACAAGTTTTTAATGAGATTAATACTTGAATAACATTCCAAGACACAAAACCTAGCAACCAAGACAAGGTGCTCTCGGCCACCTTGTTAAAGCCACACACGACCGCCTCACTCTTTGCTTTCGGTTTCTTGATAGCCGAAGAGGGAGAGTGATAGTGTGCAAATTTGATTGTGAATCAAAGTGTGGTTTTTGGTTCCGGTTTAATAACTTGTCTAGCAACTTGTTATTAAACCATCCCTTCACCCGATTTGATCGTGTGGATACCGTTGAGGCAAAACCATTCGAGTTTTGCTAAGTGACTCGGAGAAGGCGTAGGACGTGGTGCAGCTCCGTGGATTCTGCTTCAAACACGCTACAAGGGTAAGACTCTTATGTAATTCTCTAATCCGATATGAATCCCTATGTATAGATCGCTGGTTTGTAATCCCAAAATTTTATTCCGCTGCGTTGTATGCTCATGGGGTAACTTACAGTGGTATCAGAGCCGTGTACAAGGCTCATATCGGATTTATGTGGTTAAATAGTTTAATCATGTTAGAATTTATATTGCATGCTATTTAAAACTGTATTTTCATATATGATATGGAAAAATCGATTTTGTGAAAATCATCGTATGATAATATATATGATATAATTGACGGATCGAAATATATGATAATTCGTGATCAAAAACCGGAACATTAGCTCGAGTATGGCTCACGGCGACGCCACCTAGGTGCTAGGGTTTCGAACCCTAGTCACCATGGCTCGGCCGCCGCTTCCAATAGGCTAGGGTTTTGAACCCTAGTCACATAAGCCTCTCGGCCGCCGCTTAAGGGCTAGGGTTCGGACCCTGGCTCGAGCATGGGTCAAGCCGTCGCACTATCTAGGGTTTTGAACTCTATTGGCTCGATAAAGTATTGAAAAGGTGCAAGTTGGCTCGATAGAATCAACATGGTGCAAGGCGGCTAGGGTTTGGAACCCTAGCAGCGCCGCACCCAAGCCGCCGCATGGACCATGGCTCGGCCATGGGCTAGGGTTTCGAACCCTAGGCCCACTATTGGTCCAGCCGTGGGTTTTGGTTCGAACCATGGTGGTTCGTGTTTTAGTCGCTTTAGTTCGTGGCATGTGATGTCCCGAGCGTACGATAATTTTTCAAAAATTATATTACAGTTTTAATTAAAATTAAATTTAAAATGTTTAGAATTTAATTAATTAAATGTTAATGCATGCTTTATGTGTTGTTTGAGCATGGTGCGTGGTTATAGCCCTTTGACCTATTAGATAGGATTTGTGAATGATTGTAATTTATAATACGACCTGCGAGTCGTGCCTTTCTCTATTTTATTCTAAATGTAATCCCTCCCCTATGTTCCCCTCGAATGTGAATCGAGGAATTCTATATCTTGTAAATAGTATAGTTTATTTTATTGATGGTGATCAATGAAGATGGAGCATCGTGCCGGGATGAGGAGGCCATTCACAAATTGGAGCCAAAGGAAGGAGCTTATGAAGTTACCTTAGGTTGACTCATAGGAGTTTCTCATTGGCTTGAGAAACTCATTAGTAGGGGCTATAACCATGTCACGTTTTAATTATGTATGTTGATGCATGATTTATCTTATGTTTTAGTTTGATAATAGTATTACACATATATGTAGATATGTATACAACTATATGTAGTGGACATATTTTAAATTATCAAATTAATCATGAGATCAATAAATCCCTCTAAAATATTAAGTTTTAGATGCCTTCCAAATAAAAGTACTCGTCAATAACTTCGATTGTACATGTGTGGGTTTGCCAAAGCAAAGCACCGTGGCAATCTTAGTAAGGCGCGAAAGGATAAAAGTGATATCCGTCATACTTTAATTGGGTACGACTTAACTAGGTTATCTCAATAGGATTGGGAACCTAGAGGCATGGGTTGGATCATAATTCATTTGATGAATTGAACAAAGCGTTGTTCGTCCAACTATCCAAGAATTATATGTGATATAATTGACAAAGTGTTGTCTACCTAAATCACCGAGTCTTGGGCGATTAGCCAAAGCTAACTCAAGATTAGGCGAAATATGGATCTTGGCCCACTAAAAGTTTCGAGGGTTGATATTTTTCAAACAAAATAGTGGGAGTATCATTTAATATAAGACCATGTTAAATGATTTAAATCATAAACTTATTTTGCATATTTATATTGTAGATATCCATGGCAACTAACAACGTTACTAGCACTTTATCACTGCGATCGGTCCTTGAGAAGGACAAATTAAATGGGACGAATTTCCTAGACTGGCATAGGAACTTGAGGATAGTCCTCAAACAAGAAAAGAAACAATATGTCCTAGAGGAACCCTTACTCGCTGAAGAACCTCCCCTAACGGCTACTAGAACTGAAAAAGATGCTTACAAGAAGCATCAGAGTGACGCACTTGATGTTGGGTGCCTCATGCTTGCCACCATGAACTCTGAGCTTCAGAAGCAACATGAGGAAATGGAGGCGTTCGATATGATCGAACACTTAAAGCAGTTGTACCAACAGCAAGCTAGACAAGAGAGGTATGACGTCTCTAAAGCGTTATTCCAGTGCAGGATGGTAGAGGGAAGCTTAGTTGGAACTCATGTGCTCAAGATGATTGGGTACATTGAGAATCTGGATAAGCTAGGTTTTCCATTGGACCAAGAGTTGGCCACCGATGTAATCTTGCAATCGTTGCCGGAGAGCTTCAGTCAATTTGTAGTAAATTACAATATGACTGATATGGAAAAGACTCTGCCCCAGTTGCTTGGTATGTTGAGAACATATGAAGCAAATACTAAGAAGACTAAGGCCACAAATGTCCTTATTGTGAATAAAGGCAAAGGAAGGGCCAAAGCTAAAGGCAACAAGAAAGCAAAGAAAGTCTTTGCTAAATCTAAGCCAAAGTCTCATGCACTGAAACCAAAGGGAGGGATAGCAAAGGAAGGGAACTGTTTCCATTGCGGTGAGACCGGCCATTGGAAAAGAAACTGCAAAGTATATCTGGAGGATCTAAAGAAAGGAAGTGTGACTTCCGCTTCAGGTATTTTTGTTATAGAAGTCAATTTATCTACTTCTTCATCATGGGTATTAGATACTGGATGTGGATCTCACATTTGTGTAAATGTGCAGGATCTCAAAAGGAGTAGGACATTGGCGAAAGGTGAAGTTGATCTCCGAGTTGGAAATGGAGCAAGAGTTGCTGCATTAGCTATAGGAGATTATCATTTAGCTTTACCTTCTGGTTTATCACTGATTTTAAAAGACTGTTATTTTGTGCCTTCAATTACTAAAAACATTATTTCTATTTCTTGTTTAGACAAGTATGGTTTTTCATTTATAATAAAGGACAATTGTTGTTCTATTTATTTAAATGATATGTTTTATGCTAGTGCACAAATGGTGAATGGTCTTTATGTATTAAATCTTGATATGCCTATCTATAACATAAATACTAAAAGGATTAAAAATAATGATTGTAATCCGACTTATCTCTGGCACTGTCGCTTGGGCCACATAAACGAGAACCGCATATCTAAACTTCATAAGGATGGAGTATTAGATTCATTTGATTTTGAATCATATGAAACATGCGAATCTTGTTTAATGGGCAAGATGACTAAAGCCCCTTTCAAGGACATGTTGAAAGGGCAAATGTTTTATTGGGACTAATACATAGTGATGTATGTGGACCAATAAGTACGCAAGCTAGAGGTGGTTTTCAATACTTCGTTACATTTACTGATGACCTCAGTAGATATGGGTATGTGTACCTAATGAAACATAAGCATGAAACCTTTGAAAAGTTCAAAGATTTCAAGAATGAAGTGCAAAACCAACTTGGCAAAAGTATCAAAATCCTTCGATCAGATCGAGGAGGAGAATACTTAAGCCAAGAGTTTCATGACTATCTAAAGGAGTGTGGGATAGTCCCACAACTCACTCCTCCGTATACTCCACAATGGAATGGTGTATCCGAGAGGAGAAATCGAACCTTGTTAGACATGGTTAGATCAATGATGAGTCATGCAGATCTTCCGATATCGTTTTGGGGACACGCTCTAGAAACAGCAATTTTCTTACTGAACCGTGTTCCATCTAAATCAGTGGAAAAGACACCATATGAGATATGGACTGGGAAGCGTCCTAGTATGTCTTTTATGAAGATTTGGGGTTGTGAGGCTTTCGTTAGACGTCACGCCACCAACAAACTTGGACCCAAATCTGATAAGTGTTTATTTGTGGGGTATCCTAAGGAAACGAAAGGGTACTATTTATATTATCCCACCGAGAACAAAGTAGTTGTTGCTCGGACTGGTGTATTTCTTGAAAGAGAATTTATTTCTAGAAAAACCAGTGGGAGAAAAATAGAACTTAGTGAAGTTCAACCACAAGAAAACACTGAACCTGAGATTGAGATGGAAACAGAGCAGGCACCACAAGCTGTTGTGGAAGAAGTACCTGCTCAAGAGACACAAGCCCAGCGTAGGTCTGTAAGAGCACACCGGGAGCCAGAGAGATATGGATTTCTCGTGACTCAACAAGGTGACTTACTACTTATTGATGAGGATGAGCCGTCATCTTATCAACAAGCTATAATGGGTAATGATTCTGAGAAATGGCAAGAGGCCATGAAATTTGAGATGGAATCCATGTATGCAAACCAAGTATGGACTTTGGTTGATCCACCTGAAGGGGTACGACCCATAGGGTGCAAATGGATTTTCAAGAAAAAGACCGATATGGATGGTAACGTACAAACCTATAAAGGTCGGCTGGTTGCAAAAGGATTCAAACAAATTCATGGTATTGACTATGATGAAACCTTTTCACCAGTGGCCATGGTTAAATCCATAAGGATCTTACTTGCAATAGCTGCATTTCATGATTATGAAATCTGGCAGATGGATGTCAAAACAGCTTTCCTTAATGGAAATCTGCTCGAGGATGTGTACATGACACAGCCCGAGGGTTTTGTCGATCCAAAGGATGCTGGAAAGATATGCAAGCTACAACGATCCATTTATGGATTGAAACAAGCTTCTCGGAGTTGGAATCTTTGTTTTGATGATGCAATCAAAGAGTTTGGTTTTATCAAAAATGAAGATGAACCTTGTGTCTACAAGAAGGTCAGTGGGAGCGTAATCATTTTCCTAGTGTTGTATGTAGATGACATACTTCTTATTGGAAATGATATCCCTGCCTTGCAATCTGTAAAGATTTGGCTAGGGAACTGCTTTTCGATGAAAGACTTAGGAGAAGCCACCTATGTATTAGGAATCAAGATCTATAGAGATAGATCGAGAAGGCTTCTTGGTCTAAGTCAAAGTACGTACATAGACAAGGCGCTTAAAAGGTTTAGCATGCAAGAATCCAAGAAAGGATTCGTGCCTATGACACATGGTATTTATCTCTCGAAGGAACAGTGTCCTTCAACACCAGATGAGAGACAACGCATGAGCAAGATTCCATACGCGTCAGCTATTGGATCTATCATGTATGCCATGATATGTACTCGTCCCGATGTATCGTATGCTTTGAGCATGACGAGCAGATATCAAGTTGATCCAGGTGAAGGTCACTGGATTGCTGTCAAGAATATCCTAAAGTACTTGAGAAGGACTAAGGATACATTCTTGATTTGTGGAGGTGAGGAAGGGCTCAATGTAATGGGTTACACTGATGCAAGCTTCCAAACCGACAAAGATGATTTTCGATCGCAATAAGGATATGTGTTTTGCCTAAGATATGCAAAGTACCAACAGATGATAATGTATCTGACCCATTGACGTAGCCACTGTCACAGCAGTAGCATGATCGTCATACTAGATCTCTAGGCATTAAGAGTATGTCTGATTGGTCTTAGTGCAAGTGGGAGATTTGTTGGAATATGCCCTAAGACAAGTCATTAGATGATTGTTTGTGACATATTCTGTAATATGATTTTATGAATGGCAATTCATTATTATATATTATTCTTTTAACTGTGCATTGTGAATTAATATATATGTTAATGTCCTTAGAATAATATTGTATTATTCTTAAAGATGTCCCTAGTCAAGTATTATCATGAAAGGGATAATGATAATACGTAGAGACTAGTATATGTTGATCGATGAATTGTTCATTGATATGAGATATCAAATCAACATATGGGTACATGTTAGAGAACGATGTACTTGACAGACCCACCATGAGAATGCAACATGGATAGTTATATGATCGTCATATGCAATTCTCATAGTGATAATAATGTATGTAATCCTTACGACTTGTGATCATCAGAGATCCCAACATAAGGAGTTATGTATCTTGATATCGTCAAACGTTACCCGTAACAGGGTAATCTATAAAGGCGACTATTGGATACACTACGAATTATGTAGAGGGATGTTGACTGATCGAGATAGGATTTGTCCCTCCTATATAACAGGAGATGTGTTTGGCCCTTGATCAAGTGAGAACTAAAATGCATGGCCATGCTCGAATGAGTCGATATGAGATATCGAGCTTATTCGTTTATTCTAGTTCTACTTGGGGATCAAGAAATAAAGATTGGATATACGAGTATGACTATTCCATGACTCGTGTTCAATCTAAACACAAAGGACAAAGGGATTAAGTTACATGATTAATATTATCACAAGTTCTAAAGGTTATGTCGAGTCATTGACATTCTCGTAATTTGGGTAGCATCGATGTGTTGCTAGATACCGCTCGATGCTTGCGACATAAAATGAGATTTTATGTCACTGCCAACATTACGAGATCCTATCGGGTCGCACAAAAGATTAAATCGAGAAGGGAAATTAAATTCATGGGATGAATTAAATAATTAAGAGGAGTCTTAATTAATAATCATAAGGATTAATTAAATCATGGGCTTAAGCCCATGAAGCTTTAAGAAAGCCTTTAATTAATCATATATAATTTGTTAACAAGTTTTTAATGAGATTAATACTTGAATAACATTCCAAGACACAAAACCTAGCAACCAAGACAAGGTGCTCTCGGCCACCTTGTTAAAGCCACACACGGCCGCCTCACTCTTTGCTTTCGGTTTCTTGATAGCCGAAGATGGAGAGTGATAGTGTGCAAATTTGATTGTGAATCAAAGTGTGGTTTTTGGTTCCGGTTTAATAACTTGTCTAGCAACTTGTTATTAAACCATCCCTTCACCCGATTGATCGTGTGGATACCGTTGAGGCAAACCATTCGAGTTTTGCTAAGTGACTCGGAGAAGGCGTAGGACGTGGTGCAGCTCCGTGGATTCTGCTTCAAACACGCTACAAGGGTAAGACTCTTATGTAATTCTCTAATCCGATATGAATCCCTATGTATAGATCGCTGGTTTGTAATCCCAAAATTTTATTCCGCTGCGTTGTATGCTCATGGGGTAACTTACATAGCATACTACCATTCTTTTACATTAAAGCTCAAAAGGGTACTAGAGATTGATTTTGTTTACATGGTAGGCTTGAAAGGCACAAACACATCAAAGATCGCCTATATCACTTTCATGTTCGCAAGTAGTCTAGACATACGCCTCAAAGAGCATGTAGTTAAGTTCTAGCATGTATTAGAGACTTCTTAAGACTATCACAAAATTCACACAATCTTCACTAAGCTATTGTGATATCCCCGAAATAATTAATTGCAATTTGGGCATTAATTATGTTTATGTGATCTTATGGTGATAATTAGATTATGTGTTGGGACTAATTATCTTGGTGAAATGCTTGTCAAATGGTAGGCGTGACCCGGTAGAGCATTTCAGGGTGCATGTTATACATGTTGGGAAATTGGGTGTTATAATGGTTTAAATGTGTTGGTTTGTAATTTTTGGTAAAGCATGATTTTAAATGGTGATTTTGGTGCATTGTGGTAAAATGCTTTTAAAATATCATGTTGGGGTATTTTATATATCATGCTTGTGTTTTGATACACATTTAAATCACATACCATGGCAAGGGAGCCACTTGCACACACCTTTACATCCCATCACTCCTCTCTATCAGCTTTATGTCCCTACAACCCCCCTCCATTATCCAAAAGCTTCCATTTTCGTTTCTGAAACAAGAGAGGAGGACAAAGCTTTGAAAAAGGGGTCTTTTGGGAGTTCTTGCTAAAAACTTAAAGCTCAAATGGTAAGCTTTCATTATGGTGAAGTCTTGTTGGGTTTTGGTTGAGTTTATAGCTTGTTTTTGGGGTTAAAAGGGTGGATCTTGGTCCAACAGGTTGTTTATGTTTGGGGGATGTATTTTCATGTTGTTTTATGGGTTTAATGATGTGTTGGGTGGTTGATCTTGGTTGTATATGAGTTTAGGTGTTGTTGGAAGCTCATACATGGAAGTTTCTCGCAGGAACAGGGCTGCTCGATCGATCGAAAAATGGGTCCGATTGATCGAGCAGGGCAGAGCCTGAACAAGGCTTGAAACGAGCTCACCGATCGATCGGGAAAAAGTTCCGATCGATCGAAGTGTGATGTCTCGATCGATCGAGACAAAAATCTCGATCGATCGGTGGAGGCAGTGCTTGGATGCCTATTTTTCTTCACTTAGCGATCGATCGGGGCTTAGGGACCGATCGATCGCAAGGCTAAAAATGTGGGTTTTGGGATTTTGTTCTAAATGATGATGTTTTTGGTAATGGTTCATTTATTGGCTTCTAATATGGATTCATGTGATTGTGTAGAACCATCCCAGGTAGCCACACATCAAAGGAGATAAAGTTCCACGATATCTCCACTTTTGGAACTAAGGTACGTAGTGAGACGTACGGGCATCAGACGGTAAAACGTATTTATTACGCTTTGAATTGGTTATGCATTATGGTTGCACACATGGAATTGATTATGAATTGTGGTTGCATATGGGGTCTTGTTAATGCATCATGGATTGCATACATGGTTTGGTCATGCATTTTGGTTGCATGTGTATATTGGATTCATTGTTGCATATGATTGTGATTCGGGATTTATATTCCAGTGATGGAGAATACTTGCCGCCAGTGGCGTAGCGATGTGAATACTTGCCGTTGTCATACCGTAGCGATGAGAGAATATTTGCCGCTAATATGAAGCGAAGAACACGACCGATGTCATATATATAGCGAGGGAGATTAGTGCCGCTGGTATTGTCTAAGCGAGGGGTATTTCCGCTGTCATGTTAACGCGAGGGGTATTATGCCACTGATATAATAAGACTTGGGAATTGAACACGGAATATATGGTAATCGGTGCATGTCATGATATACATTATTGGTAATATAATCTATTGGTTATGATGTGGTACAGGGACAACCAAATGGAGCTTTTAAATGTGTTACATACAGGAAGTGAATCACATTTACGATTTATGCATTTGAATTGCTATCATATTATTGTGAATATGATTTTGTACATGCTCATGGTTTTGGGGTTGTTCCTGTAGGTACTTTCGGGCGGACGGGCTAAGGCGGGTTGATGCGGTGAGCCAGTGAAGAGTGCTTTTGGCATAGCAGGCTTAATTATTTTGTATAGTCTCTACTCTAGGAGTAGTGTAAAGCTATAGGATTAGCATTCATTGGTTAGGAATGTACCTAATCCCTTGTGGAACTTTATTTTGGGCACTGTAATTTAATAGCTCAAGGCATCAACACAATCTTTATACTCTGTTTATGTATGGAAATTTTTATTTACGCCTTTAATCCGCACTTAAGGAACTAGGGTCCTTACATTAGTGGTATCAGAGCAGTGGTTAGAGAACCCGGGAATGAGTGAAGGGTAGCCTTAGCATGGTTGGCTAGGTGTTTACATTTGGGCATGTTTATGCATGTAGTATATGTTGGTGTATAAATTGTTATACTAACATGCTTATTATCGTTCATGTTATCTAACGCCATAACATGTATGTTGTTTGGAATTGTTGTTAACCCTTGTTTTACAGCATGGCTGCTATGAATGCGGGGAACCTTAATGAAGAGGTTGGTGATGTTGGGAGCGTGAACGCTAGTATTGGTCAGGCGAATCCTTTACCCCCACCTGCTGTGGGCGTAGAGCCGGTAGCTCAGTTACTCTTACCAGGGGAGCTTAGTCTGAGTCAGTTCCTAACTTTCCACCCCCCCATGTTTGAGGGGACGGAGACAGGAGAAGAAGCTGAGGAGTGGCTAGAGAGATTAGAGCAAATATTTGTGTCCGCTCCTTGTGCTAGGACAGCATGGCTGAGGTTGGCGGAGTTCCAACTGGCGAAGAAGTCTTCTATGTGGTGGAAGACGACGGTAATGGAACTGAGAGCTCAGGGTATGGTGATTGACTGGACTTTATTTCGGACTCGGTTTCTAAACCGATACTTTTCTGCGTCGGCTAGGCAAACAAAGGAGGATGAATTCACGAGCCTGAAACAGGGGAGCATGTCAGTCTCGGACTATGCCATGCATTACTCGTCTTTGTTGAGGTATGTTCCCCACATTGCAACAAATGGGCATGCCAAGATGAGGCACTTTCTAAAGGGGCTACGACCGGAACTTTTTGATCGGGTTATCTCCAACAACCCCACTTCTTTTGATGATGCTCTCACAGAGCGGAGCTAGCAGAGATCGGAGTCAGTGCTTACCCGGACGTTGCACCCCCACAAGTCCCACCACCGAGGCCAGTGTCTAATAATCTGAGGCCACGAGGAGAATCATTTAAACCTCGTGGGGTTTCTTCCTCATCTTCTCGGTTTGGTGGGAGACGAATGGATAACCAGAGGGGTGGTGCGCCTAGCAACAGAGGGCAGACTCAAGCAAGTAGGAGTGGAGTGGTGAAGTGTCACTTTTGTGGAGGACCACATCACATGCGAGACTGTACGGCTTGTTATAAATGTGGCAAGATGGGCCACATATCTCGGTTCTGTCAGAATGGTGATGGTCAGGTGGATCTTAGAGGAGGCAGAGGGAGGTTTTCTACCGGGACAGTACAGCAGAGGCCGCCGATGGTGCCTCGACAGATGGGAGGACAGGCGATGGGGCCACCTCAGGGACAGGTCTATGCGTTGACCAGGGAGCAGGCCGATACAGCTCCAGAGGAGGTGATAGCTGGTACGTGCCTTCTATTTACATATTCCGCCTTTATTTTGATAGACACAGGTGCTTCGCACTCCTTTGTGTCTGCGGATTTTGTGGCGAGACATCATATGTGCATGTCTCCGTTACCCACGTCTCTATTGGTCTCGACACCCACCGGAAAGAAAGTTGTTGCGGATCAGTTTCTGATGGACTGCCTCATTTATTTTGAGGGCAATGAGATAAAGACAGATTTGATTGTTTTGAGTATGTCAGATTTCTGCATTGTGGGCATCGACATTCTGAACTGATATCAGGCGGTGGTAGATTGTCGACAAAAGACAGTACGGTTTAGATCTCATTTGGGAGTTCAGTGGATTTTCTATGGCAACGGTTCTCGTGCGAAGATTCCGTTGATTTCGGCAATTAAAATGTCCCAATTATTGGAACGTGGACACACGGGTTATATCATCTATGCCGTGGACACGTCGGGAAAGAGCAAAGAGTTAAGAGTTGAGGATATATGTAAGGACCCCAAGCCCTTAACCCTTGATTAGTGTATTAACCACTATGTGTGGCACATGCTTTCAATAAAAAGTCAATCGGGAAGCTCAGATGATACTTTATCATTGCATGGCAATTACAAAATTTCCATTAACACTCAATGTTAAAAGATCATCAGCCTAACAACAAATAGACTCATAAAGTTCGCCCATTACCATCCCCTTTGTGCCACTTTTTACATTGTGGACTTTTATAAAAATTTGGGCAGAGTCTCCCCATAAATAGAGCTATCCCGAAATAAAAGCAAAACACATAACATAATTCCCGGCCAGGGAAAACATAATACTCATCAGAATGCAGCAATACCAAGTAAATTCCCAGCCAGGGAAGACACCACACATATGACGACAAAAGTGGGTTTTAACACCCACATAATACACCAATGACTCTCATATCATTTAGCAATTCTACCTCTAATTGCATGAAACATCAAATGAAAGAGAGAAAGGCTCATGCCTTTATATACAATCCATATACAAGTATAATCGTGCTCACATGCGAGCATCATGAATATGTATATAACCCTCAGGTGTATATAGGTACTCTATACGATACCGTGCTCCATCAAGCTCTGGTATCACGATCCTGGGAGTAAATCCAATCAACAGCTCGAGCTCAACTCCAAAGTCATCGATGTACCTGTTCACCTGCCCCAACAGAGTGTGATGCCCCGAAATTAATTAATGGTAACTTGGACATTAATTATGTTTATATGTGGGATCATGGGTTCATGGATTTATGTGTTGGGTATTAAGATGTTAACATGATTAATTGTGTTAAATTATCAAATATGAGGAAGATATGATTTTAAATGAAGTTTAGAGCATTGTTGTAAAATGCTTTTAAAATACCAAATTGGGTATTTTATACATCATGTTAAGTTTGGGGTACAATTTTAATTAAGAAAAAGTAAACCCCCTTTTTAAATCCCCTACCCATCACTTTAACCCATTTACCTTTCACTTTTAAAAAAAAAACCCCCAAATCACTTCCCAACCCCAAACCCTACCCCATTTTCGAAACTCACCAAAAGAGGAGGAGGAAAGTCCCACAAAATCCTTATTTGTGTGATCTTTGCTAGGATTTGGAGCCTACAAGAGGTATGGAACCACTCCTACAAGTTTTATGATGTTTGGTGTTGAAATGGGTTAAGTTTTGATGTTTTATGTGGGTTTATTTGGGGTATGTGTTGTTTATGGTTGGGGTATGATTTTTTGAAGTGTTTATGTTGGTTTTAGTGGGTTATGTTGTTATTGAAGTTATGAGGAAGTTTGGTTTTGGGGTGGTATGTGAAAGAGCTTGAAAAATGAGCATTAATGGCGAAAATTCGATGTACAGCACTCGGCGATCGATCGCCCGTCCTTGGCGATCGATCGCGAGCGTCCAGTACCAGCCAGAAGCATTTGGCGATCGATCGCCACTTTTGGGCGATCGATCGGCGGGCCTGGCGATCGATCGCGCCAAAAGTGGCGATCGATCGCCAAGAAGGAGATTTTGGCCCCTCGTCCAGTGCGATCTCGCGATCGATCGCGCCTGGGCGGCGATCGATCGCGAGCTGAAGAAAAGTGGATTTTTGATTTTTTTGTGGGATTTTTGGATATTGGACTATGTTTAGCTTCTAATATCAATTTGTATGGTTGTGTAGAACCATCCCAGGTGCCCACAACATCCAGGAGATAAAGCTCTCCAAATTCTCCACTTTTGGGAATTAAGGTACGTAAGAGACGTACGAGCATCGGACGGTAAACCATGCCCTTACATATTATGATGATGTTTAAGATGATGTTTACGATGATGACGTTTAAGATGATGTTATGATGATGATATCTATGATGATATTTATAATGATGATGCTTATGATGATGTTACGATGATGATGCTTAAGATGATGTTTATGATAACGATGTTATGAGGACGTCTATAATGACGAAGTTTATGATAAGGTCATACGACGTGTATGATTGGGTAAGACGCCCATGTGGTAAGACACCACCCAAAGTATAGGATTGGGTAAGATGCCCTCGTGGTAAGATGCCACGCAATGTTTATAATATGGTAAGACGCCATATGACTGGGTAAGATGCCCACATGGTAAGATGCCACGCAATGTTTATAATATGGTAAGACGCCATATGATTGGGTAAGATGCCCACGTGGTAAGATGCCACGCAATGATTATGATATGGTAAGATGCCATACAATGGGGTAAGACACCCCAATATATGAATAAGAGTCAGGGATAACCAAGGAGGTCGGAGGACGACCAATAACTTTTACTTAACTAAGATGTTATGCATTATTGTATGCTTTTATATAATGTTAAGTAAATATATGAATGCTCATGATGTGTTATCCCTGTAGGTACACTTTTGGACCAAGGGCCTAGGGTCGGGTTGAGGAAGTGAGCTAAAGGGAGCATGATGAACGTAGGATGCAGGATTTTTGATAGTCTCTACTCTAGGAGTAGTATAAATCTATAGCTTTAACATTCTTTATTGGGAATGTAATTAAATAGCTTTGAAAACTTTATTTTTGGCCTGTAATCTCCCTAGCTCAAACTACAACCGGAACCCTTAAAAGGTTATAAATGCATGTTCTGTCCAATTTATGTGTACTAAATGATATTAAGGTAGGAAGACCCTACATTAGTGGTATCAGAGCAGTGGTTAGATAACCCGGGATGAGTGAAGGGTAGCCTTAGCAATAAGTTAGCTAGGTGCTTACTTTCGAACATGTTTTGTGCATAAGTTGCATATGAAGTATATGATGTTATGCTAACATGTTTTGTTTATCTAACGAAGTATTATACGAACTGCTTTTGGATCTTGTTGTTAATCCTTGTGTTGCAGTATGGCAGCAAATGTGGAGGTAGGTGACGCAGTGAGCGTCAATGCAAGCGCGGGGCGTACGAATCCCCTACCCCCGCCAGCTTTTGATGATGAACCGGCCGAACAACAGTTGTTGCCAGGGGAACTAAGCCTAACTCAGTTTCTTGCTTACCGACCCCCAACCTTTGAAGGAACCGAAACTGGGGAACGAGCGGAGGAATGGTTAGAAAGAATAGAGCAAATCTTTGTGGCAGCCCCATGTGCGAAGACAGCATGGATACGGTTAGCAGAGTTCCAGTTGGCCAAGAAGGCGCTAATGTGGTGGAAGACCACTGTGGTAGAGCAAGAGGCTCAAGGTCATGAAGTTAACTGGAAAATGTTTCGAACTCGCTTCCTGAACCGTTATTTCTCGGCTGCAGCACGACAGGCTAAGGAAGATGAATTCACTCACCTCAAGCAAGGTAATATGTCGGTATCGGATTATGCTCTTCAGTTTTGCTCCTTGCTCCGATATGTACCTCACATTGCCACGAGCACGCAAGCAAAGATGAGGAATTTCATGAAGGGTCTGAGGCCGGAGCTATACGATAGGGTGATCACTTATGGCCCTACTTGTTTTGATGATGCACTCTCAAGGGCTGAGCTAGCCGAACTAGGAGTGGGTGCATACCCTGATGTTGTACCACCGTCGGCACCCTCTCAGAAATCCACTCCGGATAATTTGAAGCCGAGGAATGATCAGTTCAAGTCAAGGGGGAACTCCTCAGCATCAAGGTTTAGCGGTAAGAAGTCCGACAATAGGTGGAAAGGAAACCGAAGAGGTGATGCCCCATCTGGAAGGGGGCAGTCTCAGGGAGACAAATCCGGGAGGATCCAATGCACTCTTTGTGGGCAACCACATCTGGCGAAAGACTGTATAGGGTGCTATGTTTGTGGCGACAAGGGCCACTTTGCTAGACAGTGTCCCAACAGGGGAAGCCAACAGGGTTCTGCGGGGAGGCCTGCAGATAGGACAGCACAACACAGACCACCCTTTGTACCGAGACAGCATGGAGGTCAGCCCATGGGGCCACCTCAAGGACAGGTCTATGCACTGACAAGGGAGCAGGCTTCAGCGGCTCCGGAGGAGGTTATAGCGGGTACGTGTCTTTTATTTACGCACCCTGCTTTTATATTGATCGACACAGGTGCGTCACACTCTTTTGTGTCGACAAGTTTTGTGGAAAGGCACCACTTATGCACTTCTCCGTCGCCCACGCCTCTTATAGTCTCGACCCCCACTGGAAGAAGTATGATTACTGATCGGATCGTCTACAATGGCCTCATTTATTTTGAGGATAAGGAACTAAGGTCAGATTTGATTGTTCTAGGAATGTCAGATTTTGATTGCATTCTGGGCATTGATGTTCTGAACAGGTATCAGGCAGTTGTGAACTGCAGGCAGAGAACTGTACGGTTTAAATCCGGTATGGGAGTTCCATGGACGTTCTATGGGGATGGTTCTCGCTCTAAGATTCCGTTGATATCTGCTGTCAAGATGGCGCAGTTGTTGGAACGAGGTCATTCAGGATATCTCATTCATGCCGTCGATGTTACGGAAAAGAAAGAAGAAGTAAAAGTTGAGGATGTGCCCGTAGTGGCGGAGTTCCCTGATGTCTTTCCGGAGGAGATTCCCGGATTCCCACCGACGAGAGAGGTCGAGTTTGGGATTGAGTTATTACCAGGGACGTCTGCCATTTCTCGTGCCCCTTATAGGATGGCACCAGCGGAGCTAAGGGAATTAAAGATTCAGTTGCAAGAACTCCTTGATAAGGGCTATATACGCCCTAGCGTATCGCCCTGGGGAGCACCAGTGTTATTTGTGAAGAAGAAAGATGGTTCGATGCGTTTGTGCATCGATTACAGACAACTGAACAAAGCTACGGTGAAGAATAAGTACCCACTTCCGAGGATCGATGATTTGTTTGATCAGTTGCAGGGTACGAGGCTCTACAGTAAAATCGATCTGAGGTCGGGGTACCATCAGATTCGAGTAAGAGAAGAGGATGTCCAGAAGACAGCCTTCAGGACTAGGTATGGGCATTATGAATTCCTAGTCATGCCTTTTGGGGTGACAAATGCCCCGGCTGTTTTCATGAGTTTGATGAACAAGGTGTTCCAGCCATATTTGGACCAATTCGTCATAGTTTTCATTGACGACATACTCATCTACTCTAGGACCGAAGAAGATCATGTACGGCACTTGAGGACAGTACTTCAGATCCTTAGGGATCATCAGTTGTATGCAAAGCTTAGCAAGTGCGAATTCTGGTTAGACAGCGTGGTGTTCCTAGGCCATGTCATATCTAGCCAAGGGATATCTGTGGATCCGAGGAAGATTGAAGCTGTGATGGAGTGGGCAGCACCCACTTCTGTACCCGAGATACGGAGTTTTCTTGGCTTAGCAGGTTATTACCGACGTTTTGTCGAGGGATTTTCTAAGATCGCTAAGCCATTGACACAGCTGACTCAGAAAGGGGTCCCGTTCTTTTGGTCCGAAGCTTGTGAGGAAAGCTTCCAAGAATTGAAGCGTCGTTTGACGACAGCACCAGTGTTGGTGATTCCGTCTGAGGACAAGAGGTTTGCTTTGTACACGGATGCATCATTGCAAGGTTTGGGCTGTGTACTGATGCAAGACAGACAAGTGGTAGCCTATGCTTCGAGACAGTTGAAGCCTCATGAGACCAGGTACCCAGTCCATGATCTGGAACTGGCAGCTATCATTTTCGCCTTGAAGATTTGGCGTCATTACCTTTATGGTACTACGTTTACCATTTTTACGGACCATAAGAGCCTGAAGTTCTTGTTCACTCAGGCAGAGTTGAATATGAGGCAAAGGAGGTGGATGGATTTACTCAAGGATTATGACTGTGAAATTGAGTACCATCCTGGTAAGGCAAATTTAATAGCAGACGCCTTAAGTAGGAAGGTGAAGAGTACTGCTGAGGACGTTATGTGTTTATCAGCTTTGATGACTTCTTACTGCCATCTGGGCTATGACTTCGATGTAGACACGTCGCCGGTGCGAGTGTCGACCTTATTGGCCGAGCCAGACGTATTTGAGGCTATCAGGAAAGCCCAGAGGTTGGATGATGAAGTTCAGAGATGGTCATCAATAGTACTTCGAGGTCAGCCAACAAAGTTTAGTGTGGCTGAAGATGACTCTTTAAGATTGGGCAACCGATGGGTGGTCCCAGATGCGCCAGGATTGCGTAAAGGAATTTTAGAACGGGCTCATAATAGCCGGTTCAGTATCCACCCTGGAGGAAGAAAGATGTATAAGGACCTAAGTGGTCAATTCTGGTGGAGACGCATGAAGCGTGATGTGATCAGCTTCGTTAAGAGATGTTTGATCTGCCAACAAGTAAAGGCAGAAAGGCAGAGGCCTGGTGGCGAGCTGAAGAGCTTGGAGGTACCTAGGTGGAAGTGGGAGCATATATCTATGGACTTCGTGACCCACTTGCCAAGGTCGGCCTCTGGATTTGATGCGATCTGGGTGATCGTAGATAGGATGACGAAGGTAGCTCATTTCATCCCTTACAGTATGACTTTCACGTATTTAAAGATGGCCCAATTATATGTACGGGATGTAGTGAGGTTGCATGGGATTCCAGTCTCGATCGTGTCTGACAGAGACCCAAGGTTTACTTCTCATTTCTGGGAGGGTCTCCAGACAGCTTTGGGCACCGAGGTGAGACTAAGTACAGCTTATCACCCTCAGACTGATGGCCAAACGGAGCGTACTATACAAACGCTCGAAGATATATTGAGGGCATGTGTTTTGGAGTTTGATACTCCGTGGCAAGAGTCTATACCTCTGGTAGAGTTCTCCTACAATAACAGCTATCAGGCGAGCATTCAAATGGCCCCTTTTGAAGCTCTTTACGGACGACGATGTAGGTCACCGCTGTATTGGGAGGACTTGACGAGTAAAGCGGCCGGAGGACCGGATATGATTAAGGACATGGAGGAAAAGATTAAGATGATACGCTTAAAGATGAAAGCGGCCCAAGATAGGCAAGCAGCCTATGCCAATAAGCGGCGACGACCGCTAGAATTTCAAGTAGGAGACAAGGTCTTCTTGAAAATCTCCCCCTTCAGGGGTGTTGTTCGATTTGGTATGCGGGGGAAGTTATCCCCGAGGTATGTTGGACCGTATGAGGTATTACAGCGTATCGGCACTTTGGCTTACCGATTGGCGCTACCGCCGTCTTTATCTGGGATTCATGATGTCTTCCATGTTTCTATGTTGAGAAAGTATGAGCCAGATCCGTCTCATGTGTTACAGCCTACTGAAGTGCAGTTAGACTCAGATGTATCCTACGTTGAACGACCGGTCAGAATTCTGGATCGTGAGGATCGCAGACTACGGAGCAAAGTTATACCGATGGTCAAAGTTCAGTGGGATCGTCGGGGTGTCGAGGATGCTACGTGGGAGACGGAGCGGCATATGATGCAACATTACCCGGAACTATTTTCTGGTATGATTTATGTTTAGTTCTTTTGGGTAAGTGCATGCGATTTCGGGGACGAAATCTTATAAGTAGGGGAGTAATGTGATGCCCCGAAATTAATTAATGGTAACTTGGACATTAATTATGTTTATATGTGGGATCATGGGTTCATGGATTTATGTGTTGGGTATTAAGATGTTAACATGATTAATTGTGTTAAATTATCAAATATGAGGAAGATATGATTTTAAATGAAGTTTAGAGCATTGTTGTAAAATGCTTTTAAAATACCAAATTGGGTATTTTATACATCATGTTAAGTTTGGGGTACAATTTTAATTAAGAAAAAGTAAACCCCCTTTTTAAATCCCCTACCCATCACTTTAACCCATTTACCTTTCACTTTTAAAAAAAAACCCCCAAATCACTTCCCAACCCCAAACCCTACCCCATTTTCGAAACTCACCAAAAGAGGAGGAGGAAAGTCCCACAAAATCCTTATTTGTGTGATCTTTGCTAGGATTTGGAGCCTACAAGAGGTATGGAACCACTCCTACAAGTTTTATGATGTTTGGTGTTGAAATGGGTTAAGTTTTGATGTTTTATGTGGGTTTATTTGGGGTATGTGTTGTTTATGGTTGGGGTATGATTTTTTGAAGTGTTTATGTTGGTTTTAGTGGGTTATGTTGTTATTGAAGTTATGAGGAAGTTTGGTTTTGGGGTGGTATGTGAAAGAGCTTGAAAAATGAGCATTAATGGCGAAAATTCGATGTACAGCACTCGGCGATCGATCGCCCGTCCTTGGCGATCGATCGCGAGCGTCCAGTACCAGCCAGAAGCATTTGGCGATCGATCGCCACTTTTGGGCGATCGATCGGCGGGCCTGGCGATCGATCGCGCCAAAAGTGGCGATCGATCGCCAAGAAGGAGATTTTGGCCCCTCGTCCAGTGCGATCTCGCGATCGATCGCGCCTGGGCGGCGATCGATCGCGAGCTGAAGAAAAGTGGATTTTTGATTTTTTTGTGGGATTTTTGGATATTGGACTATGTTTAGCTTCTAATATCAATTTGTATGGTTGTGTAGAACCATCCCAGGTGCCCACAACATCCAGGAGATAAAGCTCTCCAAATTCTCCACTTTTGGGAATTAAGGTACGTAAGAGACGTACGAGCATCGGACGGTAAACCATGCCCTTACATATTATGATGATGTTTAAGATGATGTTTACGATGATGACGTTTAAGATGATGTTATGATGATGATATCTATGATGATATTTATAATGATGATGCTTATGATGATGTTACGATGATGATGCTTAAGATGATGTTTATGATAACGATGTTATGAGGACGTCTATAATGACGAAGTTTATGATAAGGTCATACGACGTGTATGATTGGGTAAGACGCCCATGTGGTAAGACACCACCCAAAGTATAGGATTGGGTAAGATGCCCTCGTGGTAAGATGCCACGCAATGTTTATAATATGGTAAGACGCCATATGACTGGGTAAGATGCCCACATGGTAAGATGCCACGCAATGTTTATAATATGGTAAGACGCCATATGATTGGGTAAGATGCCCACGTGGTAAGATGCCACGCAATGATTATGATATGGTAAGATGCCATACAATGGGGTAAGACACCCCAATATATGAATAAGAGTCAGGGATAACCAAGGAGGTCGGAGGACGACCAATAACTTTTACTTAACTAAGATGTTATGCATTATTGTATGCTTTTATATAATGTTAAGTAAATATATGAATGCTCATGATGTGTTATCCCTGTAGGTACACTTTTGGACCAAGGGCCTAGGGTCGGGTTGAGGAAGTGAGCTAAAGGGAGCATGATGAACGTAGGATGCAGGATTTTTGATAGTCTCTACTCTAGGAGTAGTATAAATCTATAGCTTTAACATTCTTTATTGGGAATGTAATTAAATAGCTTTGAAAACTTTATTTTTGGCCTGTAATCTCCCTAGCTCAAACTACAACCGGAACCCTTAAAAGGTTATAAATGCATGTTCTGTCCAATTTATGTGTACTAAATGATATTAAGGTAGGAAGACCCTACACAGAGACAGCCCCCAACGGGGTGAGCATACCAATACACAAAATCCCATAATCACAATAATGAAATTCATAATTTACAACAAAAGTAAATACTAATGAATTTTAAATGATACTCCTTGGATGGCAACATCCTCATCCGGGATTCCGTGTACTGTCCTTGTTCTCACAATCATCAAACTCATCAAATCTCATAAATCAGTAAATCAACACATTGATTTAACTCATAGCATGCCTGATTCTCAAGTATCAATAATTAATGATTCCAAATTCATTATACATACAAACATAGATATCTCGATATCTAATACTGATTTTCAACTTTGCTACCAATCACAGATAGCTCAAATGCCTAGCATTTATTTTACCAATTCTCCATTTCACTTAGACATCTCACATGTCTTACAATGAATACATGATCCCACGATCATTCTCAGGCATCTCAAATGCCCTACAATAGTCATATAAACCCAGTACCCCATATCTCAGGTAAGGTTATACTACTCTAGTATTACGCACACTTGTGGCAGCAATGTCAAGACTAGGTCGATCCATAGTCATATCAACACATATATGTATATAGACATACCCACAACCATCTAATGCAATTACAACACATTATGCATTTCACAATTGCTATCACATAAAGTAATGCTCGTACGTCGCACGTACCTCAAATTTCCGAAGTCCGAGCCAAACCTTGCTCGAGTTCCATGCTCCGAGGAACGATGTGCTAACACGATAAATTAATTCACAATTAATTACGAACATGCAACCCATGCTCAAGCACACCCATAACCCTCAAAAAATATTGTCAACACACGACAATTAACCATTATCGAAAATTGCTCAAGAACACCTTTCAATTTTCGAACCCTCACAACACAAATCGAACCCAAACTAAACACCATAATTCATCTAAAACATGAATTAATCGATTACTAACAAGAATCATCACCCTTGCCAAAAATCCCCAAAATTCGAACATAAACCCCTAAAATCGAGCCCTAACCTCACGCAAGCAACACTGAAATTCGAACCATAAAGCAACAATTTTTCTAACCATTAAAGTCTGAAATTATCGACTCAATATCAGCTCATAAACGCCCCAAAAACACCAGAATAATCGTACCAAAATCGTACCAAAATCGTACCAAAATCGAGCCCCAAAATCGGACAGAAATCCAGTTCGAGCCCTAGCGCTTTTCTGGCAAATCCGAGCTCAAATCGCGACCAAACTTCGAATTGATGGTATGGGGAGGAGCGCCTGAAAGAGACAAAGCCACCGGTAGGTCGGACGCGCCGAACGGCGGCCGGACGGCTGCGTGGGTCGAAGCAGATCAGGAAGACCAGCGCGCGCGAGGAGAGAGAAATAAGGTGCTGAAATGGTTCCGATAATTAAAATCTCGGGTTCAACTGTTATTTATAGCAAAAATACCCCGAAATACTAATAGCCCCACAAATACATCATGATTCATTAAAAATCATCTGTTTTCAAAAATTCTCTCTCTAACTCAAAAACCCCCTACCGGTGCCCACACAAAGCACCCGAGATTCCGAGTCACACTAAAAACCCAACTCACGGGTTTTCACCAAAATGAGAATACGATCTCAACCTCGGGATCCAACGATCCCAACCACTCAAATAGACGAGCCCGGAAGGCCCAACGCCTCGATTAAACTCCAATTGCCACGTAAAACAACTTTAGGGGTTATTAACACTCCGGGATTAACATCTCTAATCCCCGGTCATCACAATATACCAGTGGTAGCGGAATTTGCCAATGTGTTCCCAGAGGAGATTCCAGGATTCCCACCGGCTAGGGAAGTCGAGTTTGGGATTGAGTTATTACCGTGGACATCCGCTATCTCTCGTGCACCTTACCGGATGGCACCGGCGGAGTTGAGAGAATTGAAGGAGCAGTTACATGAGCTCCTTGATAAAGGATATATACGCCCTAGCGTATCGCCTTGGGGCGCACCGGTTCTTTTTGTGAAGAAGAAGGATGGTTCGATGCGTTTGTGCATCGACTACAGGCAATTGAATAAGGCCACGGTAAAGAACAAGTATCCTCTCCCGAGGATTGATGATTTATTTGATCAGTTGCAAGGTACGGAACTGTATAGCAAGATTGATTTGAGATCCGGGTACCACCAGATACGGGTCAAGGAGGAGGATGTACAAAAGACAGCATTTCGGACTCGGTATGGGCACTACAAGTTCTTTGTGATGACGTTCGGTGTGACGAACGCCCCGGCTGTCTTCATGAGTTTGATGAATCGGGTGTTCCAACCCTATCTGGATCAGTTCGTCATTGTGTTTATTGACGATATACGCATCTACTCCCGGAGCCAGGAAGAACACGTGAGACACTTGAGGACGGTGCTCCAGATCCTCAGAAATCATCAGTTATATGCCAAGCTCAATAAGTGTGAGTTTTGGTTGAGCAGCGTAGTATTTCTGGGACATGTCATATCTAGCAGTGGGATTTCAGTGGATCCCAGGAAGATTGATGTGATGTCCGGGAATTAATGGTGTTAATCCCGGTGTAGTATTAATCCTGGATGGATTTTTAATTGTGGCAATTAGGAATTAATTGCGGTTCGGCATCTCCCGAGGTTGGTAAATCGGGCCTTCTGGGCTCGTCTAATTGATTAGTTGGGATCGTTGGATCCCGAGGTTGAGATCGTATTCTCATTCCGGTGAAAACCTGCGAGTTGGGTTTTTAGTGTGACTCAGAATTTCGGGTGCTGTGTGTGGGCACCGGTAGGGGGTTTTTGAGTTAGAGAGAGAGTTTTTGAAAACAGATGATTTTTAATGAATCATGATGTATTTGTGGGGCTATTAGTATTTCGGGGTATTTTTGCTATAAATACCAATTGAACCCGGGATTTTAATTATCGGAGTCATTTTTCCTCACCTCTCTCTCTCCTCGCGCCCGCAGCCCCTTTCCCGATCCCCTTTACCCCCGCGCACAAAAGGCCACCGCCCGCCGCCGTCCGGCCGCCGTTCGGCGCGTCCGACCCGCCGCCGTGTTCGTCTCTTCCAGGCGGTTCTATCCATACCAACAATTTGAAGTTTGGTCGAGAATCGAGCTCGGATTTGCCAGAAAAGCGTAGGCTTCAAAAACTGGATTTCATCCGATTTTGGGGCGCGATTTTGGTATGTTTTTGGTGCGATTTTTCTGATGTTTTTGGGGCGTTTTTAAGCTGGTTTTGAGTCGATTATTTCAGCCTTTTTGGTTCGAAATTATTGGTTAAGTTTGGTTCGAATTTTCAGCTCGATTTCGTGGGTTAGGGTTCGAAATTTGGGGGTTTCGCTTGTGGGGCGATTATTGTTGTTGGTAATTGATTAATTCATGTTGTAGATGCATTATGATGCTTGATTGTGTTCGAATTCGAAGAATTGTAAGGGTTCGAATTTAAGGGCTTGTTTGGGTTCGAATTTAAGGGTATTGAATTCGAAAATTGGGGGTTTTTGGCAAGGAGTGTTGATTCTTGCTTGGATAGCTTAATTCATGTTTTAAATGAATTATGGTGATTATTTGGGTTTGATTTGTGTTGTTGGGGTTCAAATTTAGGGGTGGTCCTTGAGCAATTTTCGATATTGTCTCATTCGATTTCCCTCCCTGTATATGCCCTGCCCCGGGTCTTTTAAATGGTAAATTGTCGTAGGTTGACAATATGTTGAGGGTTATGGGTGTGCTTGAGCATGGGTTGCATGTTCGTAATTAATTGTGAATTATTTACCGTGTTAGCACATCGTTCTTCGGGGCATGGAACTCGAGCAAGGTTCGGCTCGGACTTCGGAAATTAAGGTACGTATAACGTACGAGCATAGCCTTTTATAATGTTGCAATAGTGAAATGCATGATATATGGTATTTGTAATAAATGGGCATTGAAATGCATGGTTGGTGGTATTTACAATAAATGAGTATTAAAATGCATGGTATAGGGTATTGGAAATAGATGGGTATCGAAGTGCATGGTTTATGGTACTTGCAATAATTGGATAGTGAAATGCATGGTATATGGTAAATGTGATAAATAGACATACATTGGGAATCATAGGGTGCCGCTTTCGAGCGAGCAACGATTGGGTGTTGTCGCCGTTGAGCGACCATCGGTTATGACGCCGCTATTGTTGAGCGTGCGCTGGGTTTAGAATGCCGCTATTGTGGAGCGAGCAATGTTATGGGAACATGGAATCCTTGGTTAAATATATGTGAAATCTATGGCATATATATATATGATTTTACACATTGATTATGGAACTGGCATGGTAGAACTGCATTAGTTAATCTATATGGTGATTAACTGGCTTTGAGAATTTGATGAGTTTGGTTATTTTGAGAACAGGGACAATACAGGGGATCCCGGATGAGGGTGTTACCATCCAGGGAGTATCATTTAAATTATGGCATTTACATTCTGTAAATTATGAATTGCAATATTATTATTTTGTGATTGGTGGTATTGGTATGCTCACCCCGTGTGGGGGCTGTCTCTGTTGGGGCAGGTAACACAGGTGTAGCGGCTTTGGAGTCGAGCTCGGGCTGTTGGTTAGAGGTACTTCCAGGATCGAGGTACCAGAGCTGGCTGGATGGACACTCAGATCCAGAGTTGAGATCGAGTGGCGCTTGGGAGGTGCTACCAGGACTGGTATCCGGTAGAGTGTTATACATCAGATACATGCTTATCCATTTGGTACTCTTATGTGAGTACATTTTACGTGTGTATGGAATGTATAAATGGGCTACGGCTTCTCTCTGTTCATTATGGTTGCATGCAATTAATTATGGAATTGCTAAATGAACTAAGAGCATGTTAGTGTATTATGTGGGTGCATGTTATATGATTAATCTTGGTTGGGGAATCTGAATATTTTGGGAATTGGATGCAAGAAATTTTCTGGGTAGCATACGGTGTTGCACTTGCATGTGGTTTTCCCCATTATGGTATGATTATATGCACTAATGGTATGGCTTAATACACTAATAACGGGTTAAGGGCACGGGGGTCCTTACATTAGTGGTATCAGAGCAGTGGTTAGCTCTTTGGGGCTGTTGAGGGCCTAGGAACATGTTATTGGGAATGAGAAGCACATACTTATGCATGATTGCTTATGTGCGTTTATGATATGTGTTCATCATTGGCATATGTGTTGCTAACCATGGTGGTTGCAGGGTCTTATGAGACATGGACTATGCATTACGGTTGCATAGGTATACATCGGAGTGATGATTTTAATGCTTTGCCGCTACATGTTGGAGCGAGGTGCATTAAAATACACTCATGGCGATGTTTATGGGAATACGGATTATGCATTACGGTTGCATGCACGTCGAAGCGATGATGCCGCTGTCGTGTCGAAGCGATGGTAAATGCCGCTGTCACGTCGAAGCGATGATGCCGCTGTCGTGCCGAAACAATTATTGAAATACGGGTTATGCATTACGGTTGCATGCATGGCGTAGCGATATGAATACTTGCCGCTGTCGTATTATAGCGATGAAGAATATTTGCCGCAAATATGTCGAAGCGAAGGAAAATGCCGCTGTCATATTATTATTGCGAGGGATATTATGCCGCTAATACGTCGAAGCGAAGGGTATTTCCGCTGTCATGCCGGAATGATGGTAAATGCCGCTGTCGTGTCGAAGCGATGGTAAATGCCGCTGTCACGTCGAAGCGATGGTACCACCGTCATGTCGAAACGATGATGCCGCTGTCGTGTCGAAGCGATGATACATGCCGCTGTCACGTCGAAGCGATGATGCCGTTGTCATGACGTAGCGATGTGATCGGGAACAAAGTACTACATGAGTGTGAGTACCTCTTGAGTCCGCGATTATCCGGGTATTTTATTGGCGATGGTTACGCCGGGTATTTTATTGGCGATGGTTCCGCCGGGTATTTTATTGGCGATGGTTATGCCGGGTATTTTATTGGCGATGGTTACGCCGGGTATTTTATTGGCGATGGTTACGCCGGGTATTTTGTTGGCGATGGTTACGCCGGGTATTTTGTTGGCGATGGTTACGCCGGGTATTTTGTTGGCGATGGTTACGCCGGGTATTTTATTGGCGACGGTTACGCCGGGTATTCTATTGGCGATGGTTTATACCGCCGGATATCTATAGCGACATTTTATGCCGCTGACTCCATGGCGAGGGATCATGCCGCTGATTCGATAGCGATGGGTTATACCGCTATGTGTGTAGCACTGGATTATGCCGCCTACGAGCGATGGGTGCTGCTTATGTACCGCTGGTGGACGATGGATACAGGTATTCCGCTATCTCGATAGCGATGAGGTATGGCATATTACTTTTGTTATCAGTATGGTGAGTATGGTGTATTATTATTTACCGTCATGTGTTTGACGATGAGATTATGGATGTCGTGTATCGACAGGTACCGTCATATGTTCGACGATGTTATTTGGGATAACTATGTGGACGCTTGGCGTCATTTTGGTGATTTATACATTCATGTTTATGTATATGGTTGTATGGTTTGAGTGCCGATGGTGGGCACATGGTAGGGTCTGGGTATTTAGTTGACGAGACCTTTTGCCGAGCAGGTTTGCTCGATGGATCATTGATGCATTGTACCGGTGAGAGTACGCATCGTATTATGGAGGTATTTTATTGACGAGCAATGATACCCTTGGGTATGCTCGCTGGGATGGCTAAGGCCAAGTGAATGGTGGTAAGAGTAGTCATTGAGGAAACTACTCGCTTGTTATTGTGATGAGGAGTAAACATGGTTACACCCACCCTAAGGGCGTGGAAGAAGTCCTAATGGATTAGGATTGCATGATAATTGAGCGTGGACGCCGGGTTGTCCAGTGTGCTTTGGTGTTTTAGAGATATGTTGGGCAATGACCCACAACTCTAATGGTTTGGGCGGTATGGTATACCGGGATGGAATGTGTGTCACGTTAATAGATTGGTATAAGCCTATGGGACCAGCGAATCACTAGCCAGGTATTGTTGCAGTGCTTTAGTGTGCTTGTGGTAGCTATTATAATGCTCGTTGGATTCGAGTTTGGTGAATCGTATGGTGATACGATGAGGGTTATGGTAGACTCTTGTAGTCTCTATGTGGCATGGTGTTTGAGGTAGGGAATACCTCACGGGGACGTTATACGTCATTGTTTTGAGGGACTTGTGCTGGGACAGCTCAAGTTTGTTGGTATTACCAACGTGAGTGTCAACAAGTCGTGGTTAGCTCTAGTTGAGCATCCTTGCATATGGCATGCAATGGGAGTCACAATGGTTTGTGAGATATAGTTAGTGGGGTGACACTACTATATTGATTTTTTTATCTCTTGGAGAGATTTGGATTGTACTGTCTTGGTGACAGCTTGCATCGGTCGTGGTTTGATTGTAAGTCAGCCATGGTAAGCATTACTGATGTTGGACCGAGTAATGGATTTCTTACCTCGGTGAGACGTTTGAGGAGACGTCTTCGGGGAGATGCTCGATTTTGGAGTACTATGGTATTAGTACAGAGCATCGTTGGAAGGTGTATACATGGCGTATACGGATTTTTGGATTGGGTAATGGTAGTATTGATGCACTACTCTAACCAATTGTATATTTCTGGGTTCCGGGATATGTTTTGGTATTAATATACCAGGTTTTCCGAACGGTAATTCGAGGATTGGAGGATCATGGATTCATGACTTCTTCCTTGAGAGGAAGACGGTATTGTGATTTCTACCGGTTGAATCTTTTGGGGAGATTCGTTATTTTGGTTCGTGTGGTGGTGATGTTGAAATCACACCCTTTGGTTTTGGTTTGTCAACCATCATTCTCCGTGGGGCGAGAATAATCGGGGTTTGACAGTTGGTTTTGGGATTTGGGTGTGATTGGAGACACCCGAGTCTATTGCATTGCGTATGCATGTTGTGTGGTGTATGGGCATGTATGCCGTGTGTGTATACGAATGCCAACCTTTTTTCGTTCATTGTGGAACGCCGAGTGTGTATAATTGGTTTAGTGGATCTCCGGTGTGAGATTGTGGAACCTCGAGATCGGTAATCTCGATGGCACGATGCATTCTAATGAATGATCGTGAGGGTTGTTTGATTCCCCGAGGAGGGATCGATATGATTTGGAATCATGGTGGTTCTTGTTGGATAATTCGATAGCCTTCCTATTTTAGGATTGTTAGATCCAAGGATAAATGAGGGATGGCCGAGATTCGGATTTGTTTAGTGTCATGGTTGACACTTGTGTAGGAATGCAATTGGTTGCCTTCCATGTCCCCTATGGAACTTGAGACTTGGTGGAGTCTTGATGGTGTGTCGGGACCAAGATATGATTTCTTGGAACACACCGGTGTAAACATCCTCGGTGATGTATTTTTGTGTGGATCAGTGACCGTGGGTAACCCGGTCCGGGTTGCAAGTGGTGCAACTACTCCTTTGGAGGAGATGGGCTGGGAAGCGAAACTGGTTTTTCTGTGAGTATACTGTTGTATACTAGTGGTCCCCACCATGACGATATGTGTCATGCATCGTGGGCAGGTGGTGAATATCACGGGATGATATCTTTGTCAGAACCAATGGAGATTTGGTTGGGTTGCAGTTTTGGTGGACTGACTTGTGGGACGATTCACGTCGAGGTATGTTGTTATCTTTCGGGTTTGTATTGGTTTTGGCGTTGCGCTATTTTGGGGCTTGGTGCGAGACTGGTATTCTCGCAGTTGTTAGGTGGTTCAGAATCAGGGTCTTGGCTTTGTTTTGTTGGTGTAGTCCTGGTGTCACGTGGAGTACACCGGTGCAATTTCGGGGACGAAATTTTATTAGTAGGGGATAATTGTGATGTCCGGGAATTAATGGTGTTAATCCCGGTGTAGTATTAATCCTGGATGGATTTTTAATTGTGGCAATTAGGAATTAATTGCGGTTCGGCATCTCCCGAGGTTGGTAAATCGGGCCTTCTGGGCTCGTCTAATTGATTAGTTGGGATCGTTGGATCCCGAGGTTGAGATCGTATTCTCATTCCGGTGAAAACCTGCGAGTTGGGTTTTTAGTGTGACTCAGAATTTCGGGTGCTGTGTGTGGGCACCGGTAGGGGGTTTTTGAGTTAGAGAGAGAGTTTTTGAAAACAGATGATTTTTAATGAATCATGATGTATTTGTGGGGCTATTAGTATTTCGGGGTATTTTTGCTATAAATACCAATTGAACCCGGGATTTTAATTATCGGAGTCATTTTTCCTCACCTCTCTCTCCTCCTCGCGCCCGCAGCCCCTTTCCCGATCCCCTTTACCCCCGCGCACAAAAGGCCACCGCCCGCCGCCGTCCGGCCGCCGTTCGGCGCGTCCGACCCGCCGCCGTGTTCGTCTCTTCCAGGCGGTTCTATCCATACCAACAATTTGAAGTTTGGTCGAGAATCGAGCTCGGATTTGCCAGAAAAGCGTAGGCTTCAAAAACTGGATTTCATCCGATTTTGGGGCGCGATTTTGGTATGTTTTTGGTGCGATTTTTCTGATGTTTTTGGGGCGTTTTTAAGCTGGTTTTGAGTCGATTATTTCAGCCTTTTTGGTTCGAAATTATTGGTTAAGTTTGGTTCGAATTTTCAGCTCGATTTCGTGGGTTAGGGTTCGAAATTTGGGGGTTTCGCTTGTGGGGCGATTATTGTTGTTGGTAATTGATTAATTCATGTTGTAGATGCATTATGATGCTTGATTGTGTTCGAATTCGAAGAATTGTAAGGGTTCGAATTTAAGGGCTTGTTTGGGTTCGAATTTAAGGGTATTGAATTCGAAAATTGGGGGTTTTTGGCAAGGAGTGTTGATTCTTGCTTGGATAGCTTAATTCATGTTTTAAATGAATTATGGTGATTATTTGGGTTTGATTTGTGTTGTTGGGGTTCAAATTTAGGGGTGGTCCTTGAGCAATTTTCGATATTGTCTCATTCGATTTCCCTCCCTGTATATGCCCTGCCCCGGGTCTTTTAAATGGTAAATTGTCGTAGGTTGACAATATGTTGAGGGTTATGGGTGTGCTTGAGCATGGGTTGCATGTTCGTAATTAATTGTGAATTATTTACCGTGTTAGCACATCGTTCTTCGGGGCATGGAACTCGAGCAAGGTTCGGCTCGGACTTCGGAAATTAAGGTACGTATAACGTACGAGCATAGCCTTTTATAATGTTGCAATAGTGAAATGCATGATATATGGTATTTGTAATAAATGGGCATTGAAATGCATGGTTGGTGGTATTTACAATAAATGAGTATTAAAATGCATGGTATAGGGTATTGGAAATAGATGGGTATCGAAGTGCATGGTTTATGGTACTTGCAATAATTGGATAGTGAAATGCATGGTATATGGTAAATGTGATAAATAGACATACATTGGGAATCATAGGGTGCCGCTTTCGAGCGAGCAACGATTGGGTGTTGTCGCCGTTGAGCGACCATCGGTTATGACGCCGCTATTGTTGAGCGTGCGCTGGGTTTAGAATGCCGCTATTGTGGAGCGAGCAATGTTATGGGAACATGGAATCCTTGGTTAAATATATGTGAAATCTATGGCATATATATATATGATTTACACATTGATTATGGAACTGGCATGGTAGAACTGCATTAGTTAATCTATATGGTGATTAACTGGCTTTGAGAATTTGATGAGTTTGGTTATTTTGAGAACAGGGACAATACAGGGGATCCCGGATGAGGGTGTTACCATCCAGGGAGTATCATTTAAATTATGGCATTTACATTCTGTAAATTATGAATTGCAATATTATTATTTTGTGATTGGTGGTATTGGTATGCTCACCCCGTGTGGGGGCTGTCTCTGTTGGGGCAGGTAACACAGGTGTAGCGGCTTTGGAGTCGAGCTCGGGCTGTTGGTTAGAGGTACTTCCAGGATCGAGGTACCAGAGCTGGCTGGATGGACACTCAGATCCAGAGTTGAGATCGAGTGGCGCTTGGGAGGTGCTACCAGGACTGGTATCCGGTAGAGTGTTATACATCAGATACATGCTTATCCATTTGGTACTCTTATGTGAGTACATTTTACGTGTGTATGGAATGTATAAATGGGCTACGGCTTCTCTCTGTTCATTATGGTTGCATGCAATTAATTATGGAATTGCTAAATGAACTAAGAGCATGTTAGTGTATTATGTGGGTGCATGTTATATGATTAATCTTGGTTGGGGAATCTGAATATTTTGGGAATTGGATGCAAGAAATTTTCTGGGTAGCATACGGTGTTGCACTTGCATGTGGTTTTCCCCATTATGGTATGATTATATGCACTAATGGTATGGCTTAATACACTAATAACGGGTTAAGGGCACGGGGGTCCTTACAATTGAGGTTTGTGATGGAGTGGGCTGCACCAACTTCTGTGCCCGAGATACGGAGTTTCCTGGTTTGGCGGTTATTACCGACGCTTCGTCGAGGGATTTTCTAAGATTGCTAAGCCACTGACACAGTTGACCCAACAGGTACCCTTCTTTTGGTCAGAGGCTTGCGAGGAGCTTCCAAGAGTTGAAGCACCGATTGACGACGGTGCCGGTATTGGTGATTCCTACGGAGAATCAGAGGTTTGTCCTTTATACTGATGCATCACTGCAGGGCTTGGGTTGTGTACTGATGCAAGATAAACATGTGGTAGCTTATGCATCAAGGCAGTTGAAGCCGCATGAGGCTAGATACCCAGTCCATGATTTGGAGTTGGCGGCTATTATATTTGCCCTGAAGATGAGACTAGGTCGATCCATAGTGGATCGATGTGGCGCCTTGAGTCGGAAGGTGAGGAGTACCTGAGGATGTCATGAAGTCGGCTATGATGACCTTGCTCTCTATGCTCCGAGGAACGTGTGGTATCACCGAACATGTCAGATTGTGTTATTGCTCAGAACACCCTTTCCATTTTGCCGAACCCTCAAACAAATCGCATAATTCATCTCCGATTACTGAATCATCACCCTTTGTCGAACATAAACCCCTCGAGCCCTAACCTGTGAAAGAACATACATTTTTTCTAACCGATTAAAGTCTGTACGTGTATCTACCAAAATCTACAGTATCGTACCAATATCGGAGTGAAATCCATTCGACGGCTTTTGTTGCAAATCCGAGCTCATTTCTTCGAATTGGGTATGGGGAGGAGCGCCTGTAGGTCGGACGCGCCTAATCGAAGCAGATATAAGGTGCTTGCATCTCGGGTTAACATTTATTAATTATAAAGGAACTTGCATCAAAGCAAGATTGGAATGCATGGTTTTATGAGAATACGCGGGATGTCAAATACGTCGTGATTTAAACAATAGGGGTCCGGGATTAAAATATGTGAAATGCATTGGCGGAATTTGAATGTGTTGCATTAGGGATCTGATTTAATTCTTGGTTTGAGTTATTTTGGAAATCGTGACCGATGGCACCAGCGGAGTTGAGAAATTAGGGCATTTACATGATATAAAGGATATATACGATGGGCTCACCCCGTTTCAAGAAGGATGGTTCGATGCGTTTGTGCATCGACTACAGGCAATTGAATAAGGCCACGGTAAGAACAAGTACGAGGATTGATGATTTATTTGATCATTTGCAAGGTACGGAACTGTTAGCAGATTGATTGGAGATCCGGGTACCACCAGGACGGGTCCGGTAGAGGATGTACAAAAGACATGCATTTGGTACTCTTATGGGAGTACATTTTACTGTGTGATTATGACTACGCTTCTCTCTGTTCATGATGGTTGCATGCAATTAATTATGAATTCTAAATAACTAAGAGCATGTTAGTGTATTATGTGGTGCTAAATGAATCTTGGTTGGGGAATATGAATATTTGGGAATTGGATGCAAGAAATTTTCTGGGTAGCATACAGGTGTTGCACTTGACATGTGGTTTTTCCCCATTATGGTATGATTATATGCACTATGGTATGGCTTAATACACTAATAACGGGTTAAGGGCAACGGGGGGGGTCCTTAGACAATTGAGGTTGTGATGGAGTGGGCATGCCACCAAACGTATCTGTGCCCGAGATACGGAAGTTTTCCATTGGTTTGGCGGGTATTACCGACGCTTCGTCGAGGGATTTTCTAAGATTGCTAAGCCACTGACACAGTGACCCAAACAGGTACCCTTCTTTTGGTCAGAGGGCTTGCGAGGAGAGCTTCCAAGAGTTGAAGCACCGATTGACGACGGTGCCGGTATGGTGATTCCTACGGAGAATCAGAGGTTTGTCCTTTATACTGGAATGCATCACTGCAGGGCTTGGGTTGTGTACTGATGCAAGATAAACATGTGGTAGCTTATGCATCAAGGCAGTTGAAGCCGCATGAGGCTAGATACCCAGTCCATGATTTGGAGTTGGCGGCTATTATATTTGCCCTGAAGATTTGGAGGCACTATCTGTATGGTACGTCCTTCACCATATGTATGGATCATAAGAGCCTGAAATTCTTGTTCACTCAGGCGGAATTGAATATGCGTCAAAGGAGGTGGATGGATCTACTCAAAGATTATGACTGTGAAATTGAGTACCATCCGGGAAAAGCGAACTTGACAGCAGACGCCTTGAGTCGGAAGGTGAGGAGTACTGCTGAGGATGTCATGCATTTGTCGGCTATGATGACTTCTTATTGCCATCTGGGCTATGACTTCGATGTGGACGCATCGCCGGTTTGGGTATCGACGTTATTGGCCGAGCCTGATATCTATGAGAATATCAGGGAGCTCAGAGGTCAGATGATGAGATTCAGAGATGGTCATCTTTGGCACTTCAGGGTCAGCCATCAAAGTTTAGAGTGGCTGAGGATGGTTCTTTGAGACTTGGTAACCGATGGGTAGTTCCATGTACGCCGGAGTTGCGTAAAGGGATCTTGGAACGGGCTCATAGTAGCCGATTCAGTATCCACCCAGGAGGGAGGAAGATGTATAAGGACTTATGTGATCAGTTCTGGTGGAAGCGGATGAAGCGTGATGTGATCGCTTATGTCAAGAGGTGTTTGATATGTCAGCAGGTTAAGGCAGAGAGGCAGAGACCCGGTGGCAAACTAAGGAGCTTAGAGATACCGGGTGGAAGTGGGAGCACATATCTATGGATTTTGTGACCCACCTGCCGAGGACTATTTCGGGTTGTGATGCCATTTGGGTGATCATTGACAGGCTGACAAAGGTAGCTCACTTCATTCCCTACAGTATGACGTACACATACTTGAGGATGGCTCAGTTATGTGTCAGGGACATAGTGAGATTGCATGGGATTTCGGTGTCTATTGTGTCTGACAGAGATCCGCGGTTCACATCTCATTTCTGGGGAGGTCTTCAGTCAGCATTGGGTACTGAGGTGAGATTGAGCACCGCATATCACCCCCAGACGGATGGTCAGACTGAGCGTACTATACAGACGCTCGAGGACATGTTGAGGGCTTGCGTATTAGAGTTTGATGCCTCATGGCAAGATTCTTTGGCCTTGGTAGAGTTCTCATACAACAACAGCTATCACGCGAGTATTCAGATGGCTCCGTTTGAGGCTTTGTATGGTAAGCGTTGTAGGTCGCCTTTGTACTAGGATGACTTGACCAGTAAAGCAGTAGGAGGACCCGAACTGATTCGGGAGATGGAGGATAAGGTAAAGGTTATCCGTTGGAAAATGAATGCAGCCCAGGACAGGCAGACAGCCTATGCGAATAAACGGCGGAGACCGTTGGAGTTTAAATTAGGAGACAAGGTCTTTTTGAAGATTTCACCTTTCAGGGGTGTGGTTCGGTTTGGTATGCGTGGTAAATTATCCCCAAGGTATGTGGGACCATATGAGATTTTACAGCGCATCGGTACCTTGGCTTACCGTTTGGCGTTGCCACCGTCGTTGTCTGGTATTCACGGCGTGTTTCATGTATCTATGTTGCGGAAGTATGAGCCGAATCCGTCGCATGTATTGCAGCCTTCTGAGGTTCAGTTAGATTCTGATATATCCTATGAGGAACGGCCAGTCAGGATTCTGGATAGGGCTGATCGCAGGCTTCGGAGCAAAGTGATACCAATGGTAAAGGTACAGTGGGATCGCAGGGGTGTCGAGGAGGCCACGTGGGAGACGGAATAGCATATGGTGCAGCACTACCCGGAACTATTCTCTGGTATGTGATTTATGTTTAGTTTCGATTTGGGTAAGTGCATGCGATTTCGAGGGCGAAATCTTATAAGTAGGGGAGTATTGTGATATCCCCGAAATAATTAATTGCAATTTGGGCATTAATTATGTTTATGTGATCTTATGGTGATAATTAGATAATGTGTTGGGACTAATTATCTTGGTGAAATGCTTGTCACATGGTAGGCGTGACCCGGTAGAGCATTTCAGGGTGCATGTTATACATGTTGGGAAATTGGGTGTTATAATGGTTTAAATGTGTTGGTTTGTAATTTTTGGTAAAGCATGATTTTAAATGGTGATTTTGGTGCATTGTGGTAAAATGCTTTTAAAATATCATGTTGGGGTATTTTATATATCATGCTTGTGTTTTGATACACATTTAAATCACATACCATGGCAAGGGAGCCACTTGCACACACCTTTACATCCCATCACTCCTCTCTATCAGCTTTATGTCCCTACAACCCCCCTCCATTATCCAAAAGCTTCCATTTTCGTTTCTGAAACAAGAGAGGAGGAGAAAGCTTTGAAAAAGGGGTCTTTTGGGAGTTCTTGCTAAAAACTTAAAGCTCAAGTGGTAAGCTTTCATTATGGTGAAGTCTTGTTGGGTTTTGGTTGAGTTTATAGCTTGTTTTTGGGGTTAAAAGGGTGGAGCTTGGTCCAACATGTTGTTTATGTTTGGGGGATGTATTTTCATATTGTTTTGTGGGCTTAATGATGTGTTGGGTGGTTGATCTTGGTTGTATATGAGTTTAGGTGTTGTTGGAAGCTCATACATGGAAGTTTCTCGCAGGAACAGGGCTGCTCGATCGATCGAAAAATGGGTCTGATCGATCGAGCAAAGCAGAGCCTGAACAAGGCTTGAAACGAGCTCACCGAGCGATCGGGAAAAAGTTCCGATCGATCGAAGTGTGATGTCTCGATCGATCGAGACAAAAATCTCGATCGATCGGTGGAGGCAGTGCTTGGTTGCCTATTTTTCTTCACTTAGCGATCGATCGGGGCTTAGGGACCGATCGATCGCAAGGCTAAAATGTGGGTTTTGGGATTTGTTCTAAATGATGATGTTTTGGGTAATGGTTCATTTATTGGCTTCTAATATGGATTCATGTGATTGTGTAGAACCATCCCAGGTAGCCACACATCAAAGGAGATAAAGTTCCACGATATCTCCACTTTTGGAACTAAGGTACGTAGTGAGACGTACGGGCATCGGACGGTAAAACGTATTTATTACGCTTTGAATTGGTTATGCATTATGGTTGCACACATGGAATTGATTATGCATTGTGGTTGCATATGGGGTCTTGTTTATGCATCATGGATTGCATACATGGTTTGGTCATGCATTTTGGTTGCATGTGTATATTGGATGCATTGTTGCATATGATTGTGAGTCGGGATTTATATTCCAGTGATGGAGAATACTTGCCGCCAGTGGCGTAGCAATGTGAATACTTGCCGCTGTCATACCGTAGCGATGAGAGAATATTTGCCGCTAATATGAAGCGAAGAACACGACCGCTGTCATATTTATAGCGAGGGATATTAGTGCCGCTGGTATTGTCTAAGCGATGGGTATTTCCGCTGTCATGTTAACGCGAGGGGTATTATACCACTGATATAATAAGACTTGGGAATTGAACACGGAATATATGGAAATCGGTGCATGTCATGATATACATTATTGGTAATATAATCTATTGGTTATGATGTGGTACAGGGACAACCAAATGGAGCTTTTAAATGTGTTACATACAGGAAGTGAATCACATTTACGATTTATGCATTTGAATTGCTATCATATTATTGTGAATATGATTTTGTACATGCTCATGGTTTTGGGGTTGTTCCTGTAGGTACTTTCGGGCGGACGGGCTAAGGCAGGTTGATGCGGTGAGCCAGTGAGGAGTGCTTTTGGCATAGCAGGCTTAATTATTTTGTATAGTCTCTACTCTAGGAGTAGTGTAAAGCTATAGGATTAGAATTCATTGGTTAGGAATGTACCTAATCTCTTGTGGAACTTTATTTTGGGCACTGTAATTTAATAGCTCAAGGCATCAACACAATCTTTATACTTTGTTTATGTATGGAAATTTTTATTTACGCCTTTAATCCTCACTTAAGGAACTAGGGTCCTTACAGCTATGCACACTTCACAAGTCATGACAAAATCGTGCTCAACATATTCAACTTACTAAGTTGAAGTAAAATTTTGCATTAGAGTTCAAAGTGTTCCAAGGTTAACAATTCACCTATGTTCAAAAGCATGTATGATATCAATTAGGTTTCATCATGGGCTAGTGATTCTAAGCATGTGTTCATTACTAACTATGAGCTCAAAATTTTCAAATTTTTTGATTTTTTTGTATTTTTGAAATAAGAAAAACAATAACACACCACTAATCCCTCCCCCATACTTAAATCTTACATTGTCCCCAATGTAAGGCAAAAATACAAGAAAAGTTTAAACTAAAAATCAATAAAACTATAAAGGTAAAAGGGAAACTAACTCCCCTTGGGTTGCCTCCCAAGCAGTGCCTCTGTTTAACGTCGGTGGCCCGACGCCAGTGCTCGTTCTCAGTCGAAGTGAGGTGGATCCTCTAGAGCCACCTTGATGTCTACTTGCCCTCCTTCTTCATTTTGGACACCTTCATAGTAGTGCTTCAATCGGTGACCATTCACCTTGAATGTCTTAGTGGTGTCCAAACTCAGAATTTCCACTGCACCATGGGGATACACATTATGTAGGGTCTTCCCACCTTGACAGTGATTAATAACATATAAATTGAACTAAACATGCATTTTATAAGGTTTTAGGGTTCCGGTTGTTACGTGAGCTGATAGGATTACAGGCCAAAATAAAAACTTCGTAACTTAATGGATACATTCCTAAACAAGAATGCTAACGTTTTTTATTTATACTACTCCTAGAGTGGATACTAAACATAAACAGAATCCTATGCATCTTGTATCCTTGTAGCTCACAGCTTCAACCCGACCCTTAGCCCCTTCAGTCCAAAAGTGTACCTACAGGGACAACACATCATGAGCATATACAATTTTACTTAACGTCATAAAAACATCACAGTAAATGCATGAAATCTTGGTTAAGTAAACATGCTGGTTATTCGTTAACTTCTTTTTGTTGTCCCTGATTCATATTCATGCATATGGGCATCTTACCCTGTGGCATCTTACTACATCATAAACATCGTATGGCCTCTTACCATATGGGCATCTTACCCCGTGGCATCTTACCACACAATAAACATCGTATGGCCTCTTACCATATGGGCATCTTACCCCGTGGCATCTTACCACATAATAAACATCATATGAATATATAAACGTCTTATAAACATCATCATTTCATCATAAATACTCATGCGATAAAAGCATAGTCGTAATGTAGGGATGTGTTTTACCGTTCGATGCCCGTACGTCTCTTACGTACCTTTTCAAAAGGAGGAGGAGTCAACAGACTTTATCTCCTTGACTGTACTGGTACCTGGGATGGTTCTACATAACCACAACATATCATATTAGATACCATATCATGAATCATTGTCAAAATAAAACAATTAAAAACTTTTCCCAAGTTTCTGCCTCTCTCGATCGATCGGAACCCATGTCTCGATCGATCGAGAAAGCAAAAAAATAGTGCCCAACTTCTGCCTCGACCGATCGATCGAAATCTTCTTACCGATCGATCGAGGAGCTTCACCGATCGATCGGAAAATCCTTCATCGATCGGCACCTGAAATTCAAACCATGTTTAAAAGCTTCTGCCTCGCTCGATCGATCGGGACCAAAATCTCGATCGATCGAGCGCTCTGAAAAATCGGGACTTCTCCAGATTTTTGAGCACCTCATTTCATGGCATCAAAACTACTTCATAACACATCATAATTGCTCAAACAAACATGCTAGGAACTTCATAAAACTTCCATGTAGGTACTTAGATCAAAGGTTCTACAAGACCTAAGCTAGCATGTATCATAACATCATCATAAACTTAGATCTCATCCAATCTTTACAGAAAACAGAGCATGCATCTCTTTGCCCAGATTTTCGAGCATATACCTTCATAACTAGAAATCTATCACATAAAACATGTAATATGCTCGAGCAAACATGCTAATAGCTACATAATACTTTCATGTAAGCACCCATACCAAGGTTTCACCCAAACCTATACTTAGCATGCATAAAAATCATCCCACCAAACCAAACCCATCCAAGAGCTCCGAAAACAGAGTATGACTTACCCCTCTAATTTTGCTCCTCTTTGCAAGGTTTTTAAAACCCTTCTAACCAAGCTTTTACTCCCCTTGATTTGCAGCTTACATGGACGATTTTTGGGAGAGAAAGAGAGAGAGGGGGTGGAGCAGAGCTGATTGGAGGTGGAGTGAATGGAAGGAGAAGGAGGCATGGGTTGAGCAAGTGGGGGTAGGGTGCATTTGGGGGAGGGTGGCCGATTGGGGGGTGGTGTGGTTGGGGTGCCTTGTGGTGTTTAATTGTGTCCCGGTATTTAGTACGATGTATTAAAATATCCTCACTCGATATTTTATAACTTCATTTAATTAATACATCCCTTAAAACACCCAACATGCCCCCTAAATCATATCATCAACATAATTATAACCCCCAATTTAAAAGTACCACAACTCCCTTAAACACATCGTAAATCATCATCGTAGCACATAATCATATAACATTTCGGGGGTATTACATTACTCCCCTACTTATAAGATTTCGCCCTCGAAATCCACATGCATCACCATAACGAAACTAAACATAAAAACATACAGAGAATAGTTCCGGATAGTGCTGCACCATATGCCGTTCCGTCAACCACGTAGCCTCCTCGACACCCCGACGATCCCACTGAACTTTGACCATCGGTATAACTTTGCTCCGTAGTCTGCGATCCTCTCGATCCAGAATTCTGATTGGTCGTTCTATGTAGGATACATCTGAGTCTAACTGTACTTCAGTAGGCTGTAAGACATGAGACGAGTTTGGCTCATACTTCCATAACATAGAGACATGGAAACATGTATGCCAGATAAAGATGGCGATATGTCCAAACGATATGCCAATGTACCGATTCGCTGCAATACTTCATATGGCCCGACATACCTCGGAGATAATTTTCCCCGCATCCCAAAACGAACCACACCCCTGAAGGGCGAGATCTTTAAGAAGACCCTGTCTCCTAACTAGAATTCCAGCGGTCGTCGCCGCTTATTGGCACAGGCTGCTTGCCTATCCTGGGCCGCTTTCATCTTTTGGCGTATCAACTTTATCTTACCTTCCATGTCCTTGATCATATCCGGTCCTCCGACCGCTTTGCTAGTCAAGTCCTCCCAATACAGCGGTGACCTACATCGTCGTCCATACAGAGCTTCAAAAGGAGCCATTTGAATGCTCGCCTGATAACTGTTATTATAAGAGAACTCCACCAGTGCCAGTGAATCCTGCCACGGAGTATCAAACTCCAAAATACATGCCCTCAAAATGTCCTCGAGCGTCTGAATGGTACGCTCCGTCTGACCGTCTGTCTGAGGGTGATAGGCCGTACTCAGTCTCACCTCTGTGCCCAAAGCTCTTTGGAGACCCTCCCAGAAATGTGAAGTGAACCTCGGGTCTCTGTCAGACACTATCGAGACTGGAATACCATGCAACCTCACCACATCCCGTATATACATTTGGGCCATCTTCAAGTATGTAAAAGACATGCTGTAAGGGATGAAGTGAGCCACCTTCGTCAGCCTATCCACGATCACCCAGATCGCATCAAATCCTGAGGCCGTCCTTGGCAAGTGGGTCACGAAGTCCATAGATATGTGCTCCCACTTCCATTCAAGTACCTCTAAGCTCTTCAGCTCGCCACCAGGCCTCTGCCTCTTTGCCTTTACCTGCTGGCAGATCAAACATCTTTTAACAAAAGTGATCACATTGCGCTTCATGCGTCTCCACCAGAATTGACCTCATAGGTCTTTGTACATCTTCCTTCCTCCTGGGTGGATACTGAACCGACTACTGTGAGTTCGCTCCAATATTCCTCTACGCAACTCTGGTTTATCTGGGACTACCCATCGGTTGCCCAGTCTCAAGGAATCATCCTCAGCTACTCTGAACTTGGATGGCTGACCTTTAAGTACCAATGATGTCCATCTCTGAACCTCATCATCCGACCTCTGGGCCTTCCTGATTGCCTCAAATATATCTGGCTCCGCCAATAAGGTCGACACTCGCACAGGCGACGTGTCTACATCAAAATCATAGCCCAGATGGCAATAAGAAGTCATCATAGCTGATAGACTCATGGCATCCTCAGCAGTACTCTTCACCTTACGACTTAAGGCGTCTGCTATCAAGTTTGCTTTACCAGGATGGTACTCAATCTCACAGTCATAGTCCTTGAGTAAATCCATCCACCTTCTTTGCCGCATATTCAACTCTGCCTGAGTGAATAAGAACTTCAGGCTCTTATGGTCCGTATATATAGTGAAAGACGTGCCATACAAGTAATGTCTCCAAATCTTCAAGACAAATATGATGGCCGCCAGTTCCAAATCATGCACTGGGTACTTAGCCTCATGCGGCTTCAACTGCCTCGATGCATAAGCCACCACATGCTTATCTTGCATCAATACACAGCCCAAACCCTGCAGTGACGCATCCGTATACAAGGCAAATCTCTTATTCTCAGACGGAATCACCAACACAGGCGCTGTAGTCAGGTGACGCTTCAGCTCTTGGAAGCTTTCCTCACAAGCCTCAGACCAATAGAAGGGGACTCCTTTCTGAGTCAACTGTGTCAGGGGTTTGGCAATTTTTGAAAAACCTTCGAAGAAACGTCGGTAATAACCTGCCAAACCGAGGAAACTCCGTATCTCCGGTACAGAAGTGGGTGCAGTCCACTCCATCACAGCTTCAATCTTCCTGGGATCCACAGATATCCCAAGGCTAGATATGACATGTCCTAAGAATACCACACTGTCCAACCAGAACTCGTACTTGCTAAGCTTTGCATATAAATGATGATCCCTAAGGATCTGGAGTACTGTCCTCAAGTGCCTTACATGTTCTTCTTCAGTCCGAGTGTAAATAAGTATATCGTCAAAGAAGACTATTACGAACTGATCCAAATATGGCTGGAACACCCTGTTCATCAGACTCATAAAAACAGCTGGGGCATTTGTCACCCCAAAAGGCATGACTAAGAATTCATAGTGCCCATATCTAGTCCTGAAAGCTGTCTTCTGAACATCATCTTTTCTTACTCAAATCTGATGGTACCCCGACCTCAGATCGATCTTACTGTAGAGCCTCGTACCCTGCAGTTGGTCAAACAAATCATCAATCCTTGGGAGTGGATACTTGTTCTTTACTGTGGCTTTGTTCAGTTGCCTGTAGTCAATGCATAGACGCATTGATCCATCTTTCTTCTTAACAAATAAGACAGGCGCACCCCAGGGCGATACGCTAGGGCGTATGTAGCCCTTGTCAAGGAGTTCTTGTAACTGAATCTTTAACTCTCTTAGCTCCGCTGGTGCCATCCTATACGGGGCACGAGAAATGGCAGACGTCCCCGGTAGTAACTCAATCCCAAACTCGACCTCTCTCGTCGGTGGGAATCCGGAAATCTCCTCCGGAAAAACGTCAGGAAACTCCGCCACTATGGGCACATCCTCAACCTTTAATTCCTTCCTCTTTTCCGCAATATCCACAGCATAGATAAGATATCCGGTATGGCCTCGTTCCAATAACTGTGCCATCTTGACAGCAGATATCAACGGAATCTTTGGACGAGAACCATCCCCATAGAATGTCCACTGGACTCCCATATCAGACCTGAATCGGACAGCCCTCTGCCTGCTGTTCACGACTGCCTGATACATGTTCAGAACATCAATGCCTACAATACAGTCAAAGTCTGCATCCCCAGAACAATTAAACATCGTATGAATATATAAAGTCTGATACAGTCTGTTAGTCCCGGATCTTATCGATGAGATTTTAAAGATGACAAAACAAATCAGACCGGATCAAGAGAAATCAGACTGACCAGAACGATCGCCCAAAACAGATCAAGCTGATAAGATGACAAAGCATATCAGACCGGATCGAGGGTAATCAGACTGACCAGATCGATAGCTCAACAACAGAACAAGCTGATAAGTCACATTACTTATCAGACCGGATCGATGATTATCAGACTGACTCAACCGTGGCTTCAGATCGATCTCTATCTTTATCAGATCAGAACAGCTTAGGATACATACAGAATGGCTCCTCAGTCCGAATCATTAACGGCTATTTATTGTAGCATTTATTGTTGTAATTAATGCTACAAAGGACCAAAGACTGAAGATTGCCATAATAGGTAAGAAGACAAAGAAGAGCTTGCCTGACAGTCGCCGAAAGTATGAACCAGAACGGCAAGTATCCTAAAGAAGAAGACTGAAGCCTACTCAGAGTTTAAGCAGAGTCAAAAGTTGCACATTAAGGGAAATAATGTCGTTGGTACATTCAACTATAAAAGGATGCAACAAAAGGAACTTATAGAGGCTGGCTACTGACTCTTGCTGTTCAATTGAAAAACGCACAAGAAAGCAAAAATCAGCACAAGCTTACAAGCTCAGAAGCTCTCGAGCTGAAATCATTCTTAAGCACGTCTTATTTGTAACATTTGATCATTTTAGGATCACTGTGCGCATCTTGTGTTTTCCATATTGAAAATCAGAAAGTGAGAAACATATTGTAACTGTCCGACAGAGTGTGTCTGAGCAGATTGAGTGACTAGGAGTTTCAGATTGGTAGTGAGGTAAATCCAGTCTGAATCGGGTAAAACAACAGGATTGTATAAATCAAAGTCTTCTAGTATAAACCTTCCTTAATTGGAAGAAGGGGAGACGTAGAAGGATTACACCACCTTCGAACTTCCAGAAACATATCATGTGTATCTTATTTCTGCACTCGTTCTTTCTCACTAGCCATCGAGCCGTTCTTACATACAAGAACAGACCGTTCCGCACTTATATTTTCAGTGGTCTGTTTTGTACAAGAATTGATTAAGAAACAGATTTCTTTCACTAATCCGAAAGAAATCACGAAGGATTAATTTTTAGAAGGAGTGTTCATTCACCCCCCCCCCCCCCCCCCCTCTAAACACTCCGGGCCGATCCTAACAAGTGGTATCAGAGCAGGTCATCTTAATCAGCTAAATCACTCGAGTTGATGGCATCATTCAACAAAATTCCTATGTTCTCAAAAGAAGACTATGATGACTGGAGAATCAGAATGCAAGCTCACCTGGCAGCTCAGGATGACGACATGTGGTTCGTCATCACTGATGGACCAATGAAGATCCAAAAAATAAATACAGCAGTCGCCATTACCGGTGGAGAACCACAAATGGTAGAAAAGGACAGATCCCTCTGGACGAATGAGGAAAGAAAGAAAGCAAATCTCGATAATGTGGCCAAAGACATCTTGTTCAAGACTTTGGACAAGAACATGTTCAGCAAAATCAAAATGTGCTCTACTGCCAAAGAAATTTGGGAGAAGATAGCACAGCTATGTGAAGGCAACGACCAGACCAAAGAAAACAAGTTAACTGTTGCTCTTCAAAAATTTGAGAGCATAAAGATGAAAAGTGGAGAAACTCTAAATGAGTTTGATGAAAGAGTCACCGGCATCATAAATGAACTGAATGGTCTGGGGAATGAATATTCTAACAGAGAGATCGCTCTGAAAGTGATGAGAGCTCTGCCAAAGGAATGGGATGTTAAGACCATTGCCATGAGGGAATCAAAAGATCTTAACAAGGTTGAAATTCATGATCTGTTTGCAGATCTTAAGGCCTATGAGTTTGAACTGATAAGCAGATGTGAAGCAGAGCCATTCATCTCTCAACCAAACAAGGCCCTGGCAGCCATTCCAGACCAGATCGCTTCAACATCAGACCGATCTGCTGAACAGATAAGTAACGATGCTATGTCATTATTTATCAAGAAATTCGGCAAATTTATGTCTAAGAATAAGAGGAACTTCAAACCCTCTCATCATTATAAATCAAGAAAAGATGATATTGTTAATGATCAGGCTTGCTACAATTGTGGTAAGACCGGACACTTTATTGCAGATTGCACCAGACCGAAGAAAGAAGAACGGAAAGAGAAGCATCGTGATGATAGAAAGAAGAAGCACTACAAAGACCGCAAGAATCATGGAAAATCCCAAAAAGTCCTAGTAGCTGAAGAAGGAAACAGCAAATGGGCTCAGACAGACTCAGACTCGGAAAGCTCTGAATACTCTTCCAGCGAAAGCGAAGAAGATATTCAATGTCTTATGGCAGACGAAGAGATGAGTCAGACAGACGAGGTATATGATATTAACTCAAATGAATTTACACGAGAAGAGCTCATGTCCGCACTACAAGACATGGCTAATGATTATAGAATCTTAGCTGAATCATTTGAGAAGAATAAAGTTAAAGTCAGTGATCAAATGGATGAGCACAACAAACCAAGCTGCTCTGAGCAGGGTGAGTGCAAAAATCTCCAGATCGAGCTGAATAAGCTGAAAATCTCTTATGATCAGCTCCATGAAGAAAATAAAAGAATTAGCACACAAAATGCTAAGCTCTCACATATATTCAAAACATGGACAAAATCCAGAACATCCTTGGAAGAATTACAAGAGGTTCAAAGAAACGTCGGTGATTTCACCGGCATAGGCTTTGACACCAAAGAATGCACCAAAGATGAATCTGAGCTGTTGCTAGTAAAGAATCAAGTCAAACAAATGACATTTGTTAAATCCAGCATAGTATATGAAACTGAAGCACCTAAGATTCAAACAGGAGTCTCTTACGTGAATCAAAATCTGAGAAAAGGAATTGGTTATGTTGACCAAGCCAAAGAAAAGGCACCAGCAAGATTTGCGTCTATCAGACCAAATCCAAAGGTGCAAGATCGAAGGCAAGGAAGACAATACAATTACTATAACTCAAAACCGATTCAACGAAGATATAGACTACCTTATGGAAATCAAAGGTTTTCACAGCGCACACATTATCACACACAACATCGAAACAGACCAGCACACGGCACACCCTACACACACAAGCCATTGAAGCTGATACAGGTGTGGGTTCCCAAAGGGCTAATCCGTTCTGGACCCAAATAGGATTGGGTACCAACAATAATTATATTCGATGACAGGTACCGAAGAAACTCGCATCAGACTGGTATTTGGACAGTGGGTGTTCCCGTCACATGACTGGAAACATCGAGCTGCTGTCTGAAGTGACAGAATGTATTGGACCCAAGATCATCTTCGGAGATAACTCAAAGGGTAAGACCGTGGGCAAGGGTACGATTGTCCATGGTAACATTATTATCAATGATGTGCTGTTAGTTGAAAATCTGTGCTATAATCTGATCAGCATAAGTCAACTCTGTGATAATGGTTATGCTGTAGAATTTCACAAACACACTTGCACTGTTAAATCATCGGACGGTATAACCATGCTCGTAGGAATCAGGAATGGAAATACATATAAGATTAACTGGAATCATGCTCAACCTGATAATCCTACTTGCTTCATCGCTAACAATGATAGTAAACATTGGCTGTGGCATAAGCGTTTGAATCATATAAACTTTAAGACCATTTCCAGCCTGTGTAAACATGATCTAGTTATCGGTCTGCCCAAGATCGATTTTGCTAAGGATAAGATCTGCGAAGCTTGCCAAATGGGCAAACAGATCAGATCATCCTTCAAGAACAAGAATGCCAAATCCTCCTCCCGATGTTTAGAATTACTGCATATGGACTTGTTTGGTCCTATACCAATAACAAGTTTAGGGGGAATGCGGTATACTCTTGTTGTTATTGATGATTACTCACGCTTTACATGGACTATATTTTTGAGCAGTAAAGATCAGACCGGTCCGAAGTTGATCAAGCTGCTGAAACGAACTCAGAACGAGAAATCATCCAGTATAGACAGGATTCGTAGTGACAAAGGCACTGAGTTTTCTAATCAGAATCTTGAATCATTTCTAGAAGATCATGGAATCAAGCATGAGTTTTCAGCCGCTCGAACTCCTCAACAGAACGGAGTTGCAGAACGAAGAAACAGAACGCTCAAGGAAGCAGCAAGAACAATGCTTGCTGATTCTGGCATTTCGCAAAAGTTCTGGGCAGAAGCTGTAAACACTGCTTGCTACACTCAAAATCGGTCTATGATTAACAAGAAGCTGAATCTCACCCCTTATGAAATATGGACTGGTAACAGACCGTCTATTTCTCACCTTCATGTGTTTGGCTGCAAATGCTTCGTTCATAACAATGGTAAGAATCATCTTACAGCATTTGAAGCTAAGTCAGTTAATGGAATATTTTTAGGATATTCATCAACTAGCAAAGCTTATCGAATTTTCAATAATCGAACCTTAACTGTAGAAGAATCTGTTCATGTAGTTTTTGATGAATCATTATGTGTTGAGGGCAACAAAGATTCAATTCAAAATCAGATGGAATATCCATCTCGAAGCTAACAGCGATGATGAGATTGTAGCTAACAGGTCAAGAGACAATCCACCAGAACCAGAAGTACCAGACAGACCGGATCAAGCCATTGAAGCTTCCCCAGATCGAGCTGATCCGGATGTTCCTCACTCAAATGTTAAAACAGATGCTGATCATGCTGATACCGTTCATCCGACCGGACCAGACAATCCAGAGTCAAGCTATCGATGGACTAAGAAGCATCCACCTAATCTAGTGATTGGTAGTCCCTCTGCACCGATCAGAACCAGAGGACAGATGATGGATGAGTTCACTCATGCTGCCTTCATCTCAACTCTGGAACCCAAGAAGATCGATTAAGCGTTGACTGACTTCAATTGGATTAAAGCAATGCAAGAAGAGCTTAATCAATTCGAACAAAATCAAGTTTGGAGTCTAACCCCCAGACCAAGCGATCTGCCTGTTATTGAAACCAGATGGGTCTTCAGAAATAAGCTAGACGCAGATGGAACTGTGGTTAGAAACAAAGCCAGACTGGTGGCACAGGGATTCAGACAAGAAGAAGGAATCGACTTCGATGAATCATTTGCACCAGTCGCCAGACTTGAAGCTATCCGAATATTTCTTGCATATGCTGCTTTTAAAGACTTCAAAGTATATCAGATGGACGTCAAAAGCGCCTTTCTTAATGGAAAGCTTCAGGAAGAAGTCTACATTGAGCAACCACCTGGATTTCAGAACCATTTGTATCCTAATCATGTATATCTACTGAATAAAGCAGTGTATGGTCTGAAACAAGCTCCAAGAGCCTGGTATGACACTCTATCTCAATTTCTGCTGAACCATGATTTCCAGATCGGCTCAGTAGATAAAACTCTATTTAAATTTATTAAGGGGGAACATACACTATTAGTTCAGATTTATGTTGATGACATAATCTTTGGGTCAACTAACCCCAAATTGTGCGAGAAATTCTCTAAGCTAATGCAGGGACAGTTTGAGATGAGCATGATGGGAGAACTTTCATTCTTTTTGGGTCTCCAAGTAAAACAGCTCAGCAATGGCATATTCATCAATCAGACCAAGTATACCAAAGAGCTCCTCAAGAGATTTGGAATGGAAACATGCTCAACTGCATCAACTCCTATGAGTCCCACAATCAAGTTAGACAAAGATGAAGGGGGAACAGCAGTTGAAGTAACCATGTCTAGAGGACTAATCGGATCGCAATTGTATCTTACAGCGAGCCGGCCTGATATTATGTTTTCAGTCTGTATGTGCGCCAGATTTCAGTCAGAACCAAAGCAATCACATTTTATTGCTGCCAAGCATATTCTGAAATACTTAAAAGGATCTCAGAACGTTGGTCTTTGGTACTCCAAAGATTCAAACTTCAGCCTGATCGGATACTCAGACGCAGACTACGCTGGTTGTAAGATTGATCGTAAAAGCACCAGTGGAACATGTCAATTTCTAGGTGAAAGATTGATCTCTTGGTTCAGTAAAAAGCAGACATCGATTGCCACGTCCACAGCTGAAGCAGAATATCTAGCTGCTGGAAGCTGTTGCGCTCAAATGCTCTGGATTCAACACCAGCTCAAAGACTATGGCATCCAAGCTGTTGACTCTCCTATATTCTGCGACAACACAAGTGCAATCGCTATAACGTATAATCCAGTTTTGCACTCTCGAACAAAGCACATTGATATACGTCATCACTTTATTCGGGATCATGTTGGCAAAAAGGAAATTCGGATCGAGCACATCTCAACCGAGCAGCAAGCAGCAGACATCTTCACCAAACCGCTCCCAGAGGCTAAGTTTAATTATTTTCGTCAAATTCTTGGATTAATTGACTTATCTTAATAGTTTAGCTTTGTTCTCTTTCGCGTTTAAAGATTCTTGTTACCACAGATTGATAATACAATGTTCAGAAAGACACAGACCGGTCCGAACTTTCAGACCGATCTCTGTCAATCTGATGTTATCCCATAATCTGTTTGGACAATACATTATTTTTTTTTACAAAAACAGCCCGGACTGATCGCATTTTGCCTTAACTATATGTTATCCTGCCCGTTTATTTTTGAATTTCTTTTCATCAGTCATCGAGATAAAGACACGTGTCTTCTCTCTCATATTTAGCGGGCTGAACATCTCATTTTATTTCACTTTTTTACATATTACCGCTATCTGTTTTCTTACTCTCTCACTCTCCTTCATCCTTGCACCCTTTTACTTTCTCTCAAATGGCTACCATTACTCACAACTCTATCTCCGTTGAGTTTAATGAAATCTACAGGACAGAAGATGCAGAGATGGTATCCATCTTCAGAGCTTTGGAATCTTCTGGTCTGAGAAACTTTCTGGAGTGCGGCACCGGTGTTTATGAATCAGAAATCCGCGAACTGTTTGCCAATGCCGTCTCCCAGAAGACATCAATATTTACTACCGTCAAGGGCACAACGTTTGAGATCTCGCCGTTGACGCTGGCCAAAACCTTTGGTCTCCCCAATTCCGGACTGACGGAATTTGGACAGATTCCTCAGGCGTCACTCTCGGATCTTCAAAAGAAGATATCTATTCTTGGCTCCCGCCTGCAACCATCGTTCAAGAAGAAGGAAATGCACTTTCATTTCCAGGTGCTGTGCGAGATAGTGGGCAAGCCTCTGTTGGGGAAAGCAGGAAGTTTTGACGCAGTGACCGTAGAGAAGTTCAGGGCTATGGCGGCTATCGTATCCGGACATAAGATGAACTGGTCCGTGATTCTGTTTGGAGTTCTGATGGAAACAGTGATTGCCTCGAAACAAGCTGTCTGCTTTGCTGTTCCCCTCAGTAAACTACTGGAGTCCTTGGAAATCGAGCTGGGAAAGCAGTCCGTTCTCAGCCCCTTCAAGATTTTAAACTCCAAAGGACTTGCTTTGCTGAAGTCCAAGAGTGCTCCGCCCACTCCCGCTACTCTGGCTGCTGTCAAGATTGAGAAGGGCGAAGAACAGGCTGCTACGCGCAAACCTCGCGTTAAGCGCAAACTGACCATCCAGACTGATTCGGAAGAAACTCAGTCTGCTCCCTCGCCACCAATAAAGCCACCTCCCAAAAAGCCAAGAACCCAGATTACCAAGCCCAGCAAGCCTTTACCCCTGAAAGCATTACCCATATTGCCTCCACCTACAGCCACCCCTGCACCACAACCTTCCATCCAACCTTCACAGGCTCCCACTCCTGCACCCAAAGTCACTATCCGAGTCCCCTATGCCTCTCCCATGGTCAAAGGAATAGTTATCACTGAGTTGGGTGATTATACCCAATCAGGGATCAAGTCTCCTTCCTCCACCGGCAAGGGAAAAGCCATTCTCTCCGAACCCCTCTCCTCTAAACCAAAATCTGCAGCACAGACAGCCATCGCCATCGCTATGGAGGATGTTGATGAGAGGCTGAAGGAACTCATTGTGGTCTTTGATGAATATGTCCAGTACAGGACTATCAACCACATTGAGTTATTCTTCGGAAAGTTGAGCAGACTGAAGAAGATGGAAGCGGAAGTTCTGAAAGGCACAGAGACTGATGATGTTCGGCTTGCCATGCAGCGCAAAGACCTATTTACGGCTATTCACAGATTCAGACTGGCCAATCTGCTTCTAGCTGCCAAGAAAAAGAACTTCGATCCGCTTGCTCCAACTGCCAGAGATGATGGGGCCGTAATTGCTCAATTAGAGATGGATGTTCATGCTCTTCACTTAGCTGTCCGTTTTCAACGACAGAAGCTTAGTATATCCACTCCCACAACCAGCCCGGATCATCCCTCTGCAAGCAAGACTATGGCAGAACCCTTCATTGAGGTTAGTCCTTCTGTTGTAACAGATCAGACTGCAGAGCAAATACCAGATCAGACTGCAGAGCCACTACCAGACCAGACAGCGGAGCAGCCATTACCTAATGCTCCGTCTGTGCCCGATGATGAACCATTGAATGTGTTGTTGGACTCTCCAACAACCTCCATTCCTTTGGGGTCCTCAGCCTCCCGTGCTCAAATCAGTCCAACAGTAGAACTGGCAACAGTTGGCGCTTCAGAATTCGTCGATCCGGATCTGGTGGTGTCCACCATTGTTGCAGCTCTCCAGACTGAGGAGCCTTCCAGACCTAGCACTCCTCCAGTCCAATCCGATGAAGATATGGCTTTCATTCAAACATTTTCTTCGGATCTGGTCACCTTGATCCAGTCTGAGAGTCACCAAGCTGCTGTATCTTCACTTGTCCCGGTTGCTGAAGACGATGACCAGGCTTTGTCCTCATCAGATCGTTCTCCCAGCCAACACTCTGATGCACCTCCATTTCTGGCAAAGACTCTTCAGCATCTCTCCGACAACTGCCTGTCTCTCTCTCAACGCGTTCTCGAAGTTCATCAAGGTCAGAGGCTTATAGCTTTGGACTTTGATTCTTTCAAAGAGAAGATGACTGCCAGTATCGGAAGCCTTCAGCGAGGCATAAACGATCTGTTTTCTCAACAAGCCTCTTACAAGAACAGTCTCAGAAAAGAGCAGATCGAGCTAGCCACTGAAGTCTGAGCATCTGTTGCCAATTCCCTCCGCAGCTCAAGACGTTCGTCTTGACGCTATCAGCGCGCAGCTAGCTCAAGTTGTCGACTTTCTTCAAGAGATTGCTGCTGACAAAAAGGGGGAAAAGAAGAAAGACTTCAGGCCGCCTCCGTCTCAGTCTTCCAGAAAATAATTTTTTTCAGACTGTGTATTTAGGATTTTCTTGGTGATCAATAAAATCCTCTTTTGATTAAGTCTGTGGTCATTTATTTTGAACTTCAACATAAGGCTCAATAATAAAAGTTTAATCGATCCAACTCAATGATGTTCATTTATTTTGAACAAGAAGAAGTAATCGATCCGAAAGTTTTCGCTTCAGAGTTCTCTTCAGACTGATTAAAAAGACTTAGAAGCTAGGTTTTGTCATCATCAAAAAGGGGGAATTTGTTAGTCCCGGATCTTATCGATGAGATTTTAAAGATGACAAAACAAATCAGACCGGATCGAGAGAAATCAGACTGACCAGAACGATCGCCCAAAACAGATCAAGCTGATAAGATGACAAAGCATATCAGACCGGATCGAGGGTAATCAGACTGACCAGATCGATAGCTCAACAACAGAACAAGCTGATAAGTCACATTACTTATCAGACCGGATCAATGATTATCAGACTGACTCAACCGTGGCTTCAGATCGATCTCTATCTTTATCAGATCAGAACAGCTTAGGATACATACAGAATGGCTCCTCAGTCCGAATCATTAACGGCTATTTATTGTAGCATTTAATGTTGTAATTAATGCTACAAAGGACCAAAGACTGAAGATTGCCATAATAGGTAAGAAGACAAAGAAGAGCTTGCCTGACAGTCGCCGAAAGTATGAACCAGAACGGCAAGTATCCTAAAGAAGAAGACTGAAGCCTACTCAGAGTTTAAGCAGAGTCAAAAGTTGCACATTAAGGGAAATAATGTCGTTGGTACATTCAACTATAAAAGGATGCAACAAAAGGAACTTATAGAGGCTGGCTACTGACTCTTGCTGTTCAATTGAAAAACGCACAAGAAAGCAAAAATCAGCACAAGCTTACAAGCTCAGAAGCTCTCGAGCTGAAATCATTCTTAAGCACGTCTTATTTGTAACATTTGATCATTTTAGGATCACTGTGCGCATCTTGTGTTTTCCATATTGAAAATCAGAAAGTGAGAAACATATTGTAACTGTCAGACAGAGTGTGTCTGAGCAGATTGAGTGACTAGGAGTTTCAGATTGGTAGTGAGGTAAATCCAGTCTGAATCGGGTTTGTACAACAGGATTGTATAAATCAAAGTCTTCTAGTATAAACCTTCCTTAATTGGAAGAAGGGGAGACGTAGAAGGATTACACCACCTTCGAACTTCCAGAAACATATCCTGTGTATCTTATTTCTGCACTCGTTCTTTCTCACTAGCCATCGAGCCGTTCTTACATACAAGAACAGACCGTTCCGCACTTATATTTTCAGTGGTCTGTTTTGTACAAGAATTGATTAAAAAAAAGATTTTTTTCACTAATCCGAAATAAATCACGAAGGATTAATTTTTAGAAGGAGTGTTCATTCACCCCCCCCCCCCCCCCTCTAAACACTCCGGGCCGATCCTAACACAGTCCTCTTACCATATGGGCATCTTACCCCGTGGCATCTTACTACATCATAAACATCGTATGGCCTCTTACCATATGGGCATCTTACCCCGTGGCATCTTACCACATAATAAACATCGTATGGCCTCTTACCATATGGGCATCTTACCCCGTGGCATCTTACCACATAATAAACATCGTATGAATATATAAACGTCTTATAAACATCATCATTTCATCATAAATACTCATGCGATAAAAGCATAGTCGTAATGTAGGGATGTGTTTTACCGTTCGATGCCCGTACGTCTCTTATGTACCTTTTCAAAAGGAGGAGGAGTCAACAGACTTTATCTCCTTGACTGTGCTGGTACCTGGGATGGTTCTACATAACCACAACATATCATATTAGATACCATATCATGAATCATTGTCAAAATAAAACAATTAAAAACTTTTCCCAAGTTTCTGCCTCTCTCGATCGATCGGAACCCATGTCTCGATCGATCGAGAAAGCATAAAAATAGTGCCCAACTTCTGCCTCGACCGATCGATCGAAATCTTCTTACCGATCGATCGAGGAGCTTCACCGATCGATCGGAAAATCCTTCATCGATCGGCACCTGAAATTCAAACCATGTTTAAAAGCTTCTGCCTCGCTCGATCGATCGGGACCAAAATCTCGATCGATCGAGCGCTCTGAAAAATCGGGACTTCTCCAGATTTTTGAGCACCTCATTTCATGGCATCAAAACTACTTCATAACACATCATAATTGCTCAAAAAAACATGCTAGGAACTTCATAAAACTTCCATGTAGGTACTTAAATCAAAGGTTCTACAAGACCTAAGCTAGCATGTATCATAACATCATCATAAACTTAGATCTCATCCAATCTTTACAGAAAACAGAGCATGCATCTCTTTGCCCAGATTTTCGAGCATATACATTCATAACTAGAAATCTATCACATAAAACATGTAATATGCTCGAGCAAACATGCTAATAGCTACATAATACTTTCATGTAAGCACCCATACCAAGGTTTCACCCAAACCTATACTTAGCATGCATAAAAATCATCCCACCAAACCAAACCCATCCAAGAGCTCCGAAAACAGAGTATGACTTACCCCTCTAATTTTGCTCCTCTTTGCAAGGTTTTTAAAACCCTTCTAATCAAGCTTTTCCTCCCCTTGATTTGCAGCTTACAGGGACGATTTTTGGGAGAGAAAGAGGGAGAGGGGGTGGAGGAGAGCTGATTGGAGGTGGAGTGAATGGAAGGAGAAGGAGGCATGGGTTGAGCAAGTGGGGGTAGGGTGCATTTGGGGGAGGGTGGCCGATTGGGGGTGGTGTGGTTGGGGTGCCTTGTGGTGTTTAATTGTGTCCCGGTATTTAGTACGATGTATTAAAATATCCTCACTCGATATTTTATAACTTCATTTAATTAATACATCCCTTAAAACACCCAACATGCCCCCTAAATCATATCATCAACATAATTATAACCCCCAATTTAAAAGTACCACAACTCCCTTAAACACATCGTAAATCATCATCGTAGCACATAATCATATAATATTTCGGGGGTATTACACATTAATAACTAAATAAGGCCCATGCCACCTAGAACGAAGCTTACCTGGAAACAGGCGAAGGCGTGAATGGTAAAGGAGAACTTTTTGACCAACTTCAAAGTTTCTCCTTGATATCATCTTGTCATGAAAGTCCTTCGTATTTTCTTTGTAAAATCTTGCACTCTTGTTTGCTTCATTTTGTATCTCCTCTAGCTCTTGCAATTGCAGCTTCCTATGCACGCCACTCTCATCATAGTTCATGTTGAAATTCTTCACTGCCCAGTACGCTTTGTGTTCCAACTCTACAGGGAGATGACACGGTTTACCAAAATCAGTCGATAAGGGGACATACCTATTGGAGTCTTATATGCGGTTCTGTAAGCCCACAGTGCATCGTCTAGTCGCAAGCTCCAATCTTTCCTTGTCGGGTTTACCGTTTTTTTCCAATATGGCCTTGAATTCTATGTTAGATACCTCGGCTTGGCCATTTTTTTACGGGTGATAGGCAGTGGATACTTTGTGAGTCACGTGGTATTTCTTGAATAGGCTTTCCACTGTCCTATTGCAGAAGTGTGTACCTCTATCACTGATGATGGCTCTCGGGATTCCAAACCTAGAGAAAAGGTTATGTTTGATAAAATCTGCAACAACCTTGGAATCGTCAGTACGGGTGGCTATAGCTTCCACCCATTTCGACTCATAATCAACAGCAAGCAGTATATAAATATGATCATAAGACATAGGAAAGGGTCCCATAAAATCGATGCCCCATAGGTCAAAAATTTCAGAAATGAGAATGGGTTGTTGAGGCTTCTCCTTTCTTTGGGAGAGATTACCGGTCAATTGGCATTGCGCACAGTTCTTGCAGAAAAAGATATGTGTAGGGTCTTCCTACTTTAACATCATCATAATAACGTATTAAGGACTAAACATGCATTATAATATCTTAGGGTTCCGGTTGTAGCTTTGAGCTAATAAGATTACAGGCCAAAAATAAAATTTCATGAGCTAATTAATTACATTCTCAAAAACGAATGCTATCGTTTAGGTTTACACTACTCCTAGAGTAGAGACTATTCAAAAATCCTATATCCTAGATTCTTTCATGCTCCTCGTAGCTCACTGCCTCAACCCGACCCTTAGCCTTTCAGTCCAAAAGTGTACCTACAGGAACAACCCATCATGAGCATGTACATCGTTGCTTAACATCATAAGATAATGGCATATAAATAAATGCATGAAAATAATTGGTTAACATATACTTCCTAGTTAATCGCATTAACCCACTTTGGTTGTCCCTGTTTCATAGTCATGCATATAATCATTAGTTATTGACATAAATGATTAAAATCATACTTCACATATATGCTCATAATCAACAATGTTAATTAGAAATGTGACTGTCCTGGTCCTGCTATGACAGCGGCACAATTGGCCCCCTCGCTTCGACATATAGCGGTACTGTGATACCCCTCGCTACACCTTGATAGCGGATGTATCTCCTCGCTAGCTATGTCAGCGGTAAGTACCTTCCTCGCTTGCCCATAATAACCACCGGACATTCTACCATTTCTAGTAACATAGTTTAACATACATCATAAACATCATAGCATCTTTACTCATCATAGACATCGTCATATCTTTCCTTATCATAATCATCATCATAGACATCATATCATATTTACTCATCATAGACATCATCATATCTTTTCTTATCATAATCATCATCATAAACATCATAAATACTTATGCAATCATTGCGTAGTCATAGTATAGGAGTGTGTTTTACCGTCCGATGCCCGTACGTTTCTTACGTACCTTAATCTCAAAAGAGGAGAAGTTGAAGAACTTTATCTCCTTGACGTTGTTGGCACCTGGGATGGTTCTACACAACCATACAAATCAATATTAGAAGCCAATACCAAAAATTCCATCAATTATGCCAAGAAAATAATTTTCAGCAAAATCGCTCTACCGATCGATCGGTCCAAGGTACCGATCGATCGGTAAACATTTAAGAATTTAGCTACGGCCTTTTACCGATCGATCAGTCCAAGGTACCGATCGATCGTTAGCCATCCACCGATCGATCGGTCACTTTCACCGATCGATCGGTAAGTAAAGAAATTTCACCCCTCGCTACGCACTTGCACCGATCGATCGTTGCCCTGCTACCGATCGATCGGTCGCTGTGACATTTCGGGTAAACTCCATTTTTTTGGCATAAAATTACCAAATAAACCAATACATCTTAAACCAAAGACATCCCAACAACTTATCATCACAAAAACCTCATAAAACCATACCCCAACCACATTCAACACATACTCAAAACAAACCCACATAAAAAACCCAAAATACCAACCCATTTCAAAACCAAACATCATTAAAACTTTAGGAAGGGTTCCATACCTCTTGAGGGCTCCAAATCCCACTAAAAATCTCACAAACAAAGATTTTTGAGAAGATTTCTCCTTCCTCTTTTGCTCAATTTCGAAAATGGGAAAGGGTTTAGGGTTGTAAATGAATTTGGGGATTTAAAAGTGAGGGTTAAAAGTGAAGTGGGTATAGTGGGGTAAAGGGGTTATAAGGGTTATAAAAATAGTACCCCAAAATTAACATGATGTATAAAATACCCCAACAAGGTATTTTAAAAGCATTTTACAAAAATGCAACAAACTTCCACTAAATTCATATCTTCCTCATAATTAACAACCAATACAAATAAATCATGTTAACACCCCATTTTCTAACATGCATAACATGCACCCTGAAGTGCAACCCCCAGGTCATGCCTACCATGTGACTAAGCATTTCAACAAGATAATTAATTTCAACACATAAATCAATTATCACCATAATTAATCATATAAACATCATTAATGCCCAGATTGCAAATAATTAATTTCGGGGCATCACAATATGCATCACGAAATAGGGTGGGCCAAAAGAACCCACACTCTAGTACCTTCCTAGAGGTCCTCTTGGCTCCAAAATGTCCACCACAAGCATATGAATGGCAGAACATTAGAATGTTATTTACCTCAGTCTCGGGTATGCATCGTCGAAAGATTTGGTCCGCGCAGTTCTTCCATAAGTAAGGATCATCACATACATAATACTTGGCATCACTCTTGATCTTAGCTCGTTGAGACCTAGACAATTCAGGGGGTAGCACATAGAAGCTAAAAAATTCACAATATGAGCATACCATGGAAGATTGTCGTTTATGGAGAATAGGTGCTCATCCGGGAATTCCTCCTTCAAGCAAAGCTCATCCTCCACATGCGGTAGACGGCTTAAGTGATCCGCTACTTTGTTCTCGCTGCCCTTCTTATCCTTGATTTGTATGTCGAATTCACTCAAGAGCAAAATCCATCTTATCAGCCTTGGTTTAGCCTCCTTCTTCGTCATCAAATAGCGAAGAGATGCATGATCAGAATAAACAATAACTTTAGTACCAAGTAAATAAGATCTAAATTTTTCAAGAGCAAAAACAACTGCTAAAAGCTCTTTCTCGGTAGTAGAATAATTTCGTTGGGCATCATTCAAGGTTTTTGATGCGTAGTAGATGGCATGTGAAGCATTGCCCTCTTTTTGTCCCAAGACAGCACCAACCGCATAGTCACTTGCATCGCACATGATCTCGAAGGGCTTACTCCAGACGGGTGGTTGGATGATGGGGGTAGAGGTCAATGACTCTTTCAGTGTATCAAAAGCTCTCTTGCTTTCGTCATCCATCTCAAAAGGGACATCCTTTTGTAGTAGCTTACACAAAGGTGTAGCTATCTTGGCGAAGTCTTTGATGTACCTTCCTGTAAAAACCTGCATGACCAAGAAAAGAGCGCACATCCCGGACACAAGTAGGGTAGGGTAAAGATTGCATAACATCATTTTTTGCCTTATCGACCTCTATACCATTAGCAGAAACAACATGACCCAGCACTATACCTTGTTCGACCATAAAATGACATTTTCAGAATTTAAAACAAGGTAAGTATCGATGCACTTTTTCAATACCAGTGTAAGGCTAGATAGGCAATCCTTGAATGAGTTGCCGTAAACAGTAAAGTCATCCATGAATACTTCTAAAATATGTTCAATAAACTTAGAAAAGATACTGACCATACACCGTTGAAAAGTGGCTGGGGCATTACAGAGTCCAAAGGGCATGCGACGGTATGCGAATGTGCTGAAAGGACATGTGAAAGTGGTCTTCTCTTGGTCCTCCGGAGCGATTGCAATCTGAAAATAGCCTGAGTAACCGTCAAGAAAACAATAATAGGTATGGCATGCTAATCTCTCAAGCATCTGATCAATAAAAGGTAGAGGAAAATGGTCCTTTCTAGTCACAGCGTTAAGCTTCCGGTAGTCAATGCACACTCGCCATCCATTTTGAATGCGTGTGGGCACAAGTTCATCATCTTTATTCTTTATCACAGTGATACCGGTCTTCTTTGGAACCACTTGAACTGGACTAACCCATTGACTATCGGATATAGGATATATCACGCCAACCGATAAAAGTTTCAGAATCTCCTCCTTCACCACATCCATCCTGGGTGGGTTTAGCTTCCTTTGGGGCTGACGTGTAGGGCTCCTTCCTTCCTCCAGTAGAATTTGGCGCATGCATGTGGAGGGACTGATTCCCTTTATGTCTGCGATTGTCCAGCCTATAGCAGTCTTGTGCTCCTTGAGCACATGAGTCAGGTCCTTCTCTTGATCATCCCCCAACTTGCTGGAGATTATCACTGGTAATGTATTACCTTCACCAAGGAATACGTATTTAAGGTGGGTAGGCAGTGGCTTCAGTTCGATGGTGGGTGCCTGCAAAACAGATGGGAGAAGTCTAGCGTTAGAAATAGGCAGTGATATAAAAGAAACGTTACTGACTGAAATAGCTCAGGTGTATCATCCAGCGCATCGATGGTGTGCTTCACTTCGTCCATGAGGGGTACGTCCTCTTCTTCCTTCTCCATTACCATGGTAAGAGTGCTTTCCAATTCTTCTTTGCCTACATTCTCAAAAACTTCGTGTGACAGGTAATCAATAACATCAATAGAGTACACAGTATCATCATTATTGCATGGATATTTCATGGCATCATAGATGTTAAATGTAACAATCTCACCATCAAATTCCATAGTGAGGGTACCACTATGCACATCTATCTTAGTCTTAGAAGTTTTGAGAAATGGTCTTCCTAACAAGATGGGGCTACTTTTATCACCATTCTCCATGTCAAGGATATAAAAATCAGTTGGGAAAACCAGTTCATTCACTTGCACTAACACATCGTCAATTAAACCCCTAGGGTATGCACTAGATCTATCCGCTAATTGAATCACCACTCCCGTAGGGTTCAAAGGACCAAGTTGTAAAGAAGCATAAATAGAATATGGCATGACATTAATTGATGTTCCTAAATCTAACATGGCATTTTCAAGGCGCGTGTTTCCAATAGTGCACGAGATAGAGAACATACATGGATCTTTACACTTGGTAGGGATTTTTCTTTGTATCACCGCTGATACGTTTTCTCCCAGATCAACCTTTTGGGGTCCCTTCAATCTATGACTCCTCTTGGCAGTGCATAATTCCTTTAAAAACTTCGCATAGCGAGGTACTTGTTGGATGGCGTCCAGCAATGGGATGTTTATCTCACATCTTCGGAAGGTCTCATACATGCCTTTGAGTCCAGCGTCTTTCCTGTTGTCTTTTAAAGCTTGGGGAAAAGGGGGTGGCACTTTATATTCAGAAAAAGAAGGGGGCTTACCTTTTGGTGCCTCGTGTTCTATCCCGGGGTTTTCTCCAACTTCCGCTTCCTTTTCTTCCTTGCTCTTGGGAGGTTCTTTCTCCGTCCACTCTGGTATCTCCAATTCCTTCCCACTCCTAAGTGTGACTGCACTTGCATTTTCTCTCGGATTCACCACTGTTTGGGATGGTAGAGTGGTTGATCCATTTGCTTCAACTCGATTAAGAGCAGTGGCTAATTGACCCACTTGGGTGTCCAAGGTTTGAATACCCGATCTTGTTTCCTGTTGAAATTTAGTAACATTGTGAGCAAGATCTTGAATGATAACCTCTAACCTGTCCGTAGTATAAGGAAAATTGGATTGCTGTGCCCTCTGAAAAGGTGGCCTGTATGGCGGAGGATGTTGTGGCGCTTGAGGAGGAACATGATTTATCGATTGTGGTCCATAGCTCAAGTTAGGGTGGTCTCTCCATCCTGGATTGTATGTGTTGGAGTAAGGGTCATGTCTTCGTTGGGGTTGTCCCGGAAATCCCCCTGCTGCATGTACTTGCTCGGCTGATGTCTCTTGAAGTGCCATGCATGCATCAGTGGTATGACTCATCTCCAAACATATGCCACATGGTTTCACTGTCTGTCCATTTCCTCCGGCCATTTGATGAACAAGGGAAGTGAGGCTAATGAGCTGTTGTTCTAAGTTGGACACATTGCCTCTCCTTGTTTCCTTTGAGCTGGTTCCGCTCGAAAGTTGCCAAACTGCTGTGAGTTGGCCGCCATGTTAGCTATCAAGCTTTTCGCATCCTCTGGTGTTTTATCGACAAAGGCTCCTCCACTCGCAGCGTCAACGAAGTTCCTGTCATTGGATAACAAACCTTCATAAAAGTACTGAATGAGTAAATGTGCACTTATCTGGTATTGTGGGCAGCTTGCACACAACTTCTTGAAGCGTTCCCAGTATTCATGCAATGTTTCTCCCGAGTACTGTCTGATGGAGTAGATCTCCTTTCGTATGTTGGCCGCTCTTGATGCTGGAAAGTACTTCTCCAGAAACGTTCTTTGGAGGTCAGTCCATGTTGTGATTGAGCCTGACGGTAAGTAGAATAGCAAGTCCTTTGCAGCGTCCTTTAGAGAAAAAGGGAAAGCCCTTAACTTGATCTGATCTTCAGTAATTCCGGTCCGTTTCATGGTGGTGCAAACCACATGAAACTCCATCAGGTTCTTATGGGGATCCTCGCCTGCAAGTCCTTGAAAGGATGGCAACAGATGTATTAGTCCTGATTTAAGTTCGAAATTTACATTAGTCGCAAAAGCAGGAAAGTTGATGCAAAGAGGTTGTTGGTCCAAATCTGGATTGCCCAGTTGTCGTAGACTTTGGTTCGCAGCCATGTTGTTCCTTTCCTCCTCTTCTTGTTCTGCAATCCTCCGTGCTTCTCGTCTTCTCTGATGTAGCGTCCTCTCGATCTCAGGATCGTAGTGACAGTTATTCTCGTAATTAAACGATCCTCCTGTACTCATCAACAAACCAAAACAGTAGTGCGGGATAACAAAATAAAATAAAAATACAAAAATCGACACAAATTAATACCAATGCCTTCCCCGACAACGGCGCCAAAATTTGGTAGCGCTTATCGCGTACGCCCAAATTAACCCTTCTCAAGTTAATAGCAAAAGTATGTAGTAGCGAGAGTAGGGGTCGATCCCATAGGGAAGGTAGTATTTTTTTCTTGTCAATTTAAAAACGAATAGTAAAAAGGGGGTTTTGAGTTGAGTGATTACTACTAAGCAAATTTTAAGAATTAAACTAATTAATGAGATTAACTAAAACGGTCAAAACTAATGAGAGTGAAGCGATTCTTGGTTTTCGGTCAACTTTACTTTTGGAAAATTCTCTCTTGATCATCAAATCACTAACATTCGAATTCTTTCAATTATTCATCGATTGGAAATTGAATTCCTACCCACCTTAATCGTAGTCAAAGAGAAAACAGCATTCAATCCGACCCTTATCAAATCTCTAATCAAAACTATAGTCGTTAATGATTAAATCAATGATAGATTTCAAAACTAGTGAGTTCGATAAATCTAATCAATAGAAACTACAGTCGTTAATGATTGATTACCCAATCGTTTCTCCTAAGAATTCAATAACACCTACAGACGGTAATTATTAATCTTAGTTGCTTCTTAATTAGCTATCGATTATGCATGTGAATACTAGGTGATCAATCTAATAAACAAACACAATAATCATTGAAATCGATACCAAGAAACGGAATTGAAATCGAAATTAAATTCAATAAACAAACCAAAATTCTCACAAGAGATTCAAATCCAAAAGCAAGTATCCTTTCAACCAAGAATCTAAGAGTTTAGCCTAGCATAATTGAATCTAAAAATAACAAAAACTGATTCGAAAACATTAAATAAACAAAGGAAAAGAAATTACTAAGACGAATCACGATTCCGGCTTGTCGATTCCGGCTCCGTTCTTCGCGTTGTTCTTGACAAAACTTGAAAGAAAAATCTTCTAAAAACCTAAAATATTCTAAAGTATGGAATACTCTCCCTAAAAGGTGATAAAAATCGAGTTATGGGGTCTTGGAGGCTAATAACTAGGTTACAATCTTTAAAACATGGTAAAAGACTTAATTTCCAAAAATTCGGACTCTTTGGCGATCGATCGCCCCTTTTATACCGATCGATCGCCCCTTTTATACCGATCGATCGCTGCGTTTATTTTTTTCAGCAAAACGCTTGAGGCGATCGATCGTCACTTTATAGCGATCGATCACTTCCCTCCAGTAGCCTCAGGCGATCTATCGCCTAGAATCACCGATCGATCGCTGCTTCGTTAATTTTGTTGCTCAAGTTTCTGTCCAAGGGCGATCGATCTCCTCTTCATGGCAATCGATCTCTTCCTTCAAAATTACGTTTTTGCCCTTTTCTTGATCAATTTTGAGTCCTTGTCATGTCCATGTCTTTTCTTGGTCTTTACACATCATTTTTAGCTCGTTTTTGTCGATTGTACCTACAATTACACAAATATACGATTAGGTAGCATACGTATCAAATTATCCATCAAAACCTACCAAATCGTAGACAATTACGCGCTAAAGATGTGTCTATTTCTAATCACATCAGTTAGCAGTTATGGTTGGCTGACTGCTTTGAGATGGTTAGCATCGGGGAATGCCGACGTCTTTGTTTGAGTTTATGAAGGTTTTGGAGGTTTACTCCATTCCAGATTTTGGTGCGGGTTCGGTGTCCTCGCGGTTGGTATGTCGTTCATGATATGTTCTGTAAGGACCCTAGATCCTTAAGTACGGATTAAAGGCGTAATAGAGCTAAACATGCATCTAAGAATATAAAGTTCGTGTTGATGTATTGAGCCGTTAAGATTACAGGCCAAAATAAAATTTCCAAAAGGGATTAATTACATTCCCAACCAATTGAATGCTAATCCTATAGTTTTACACTACTCCTAGAGTAGAAACTATACAAAAGAATTAAGCCTGTTATGCCAAAAGCACTCCTCACTGGCTCACCGCATCAACCCGACTTAGCCCGTCCGCCCGAAAGTACCTACAGGAACAACCCCAAAACCATGAGCATGTATATAAATCATATTCACAATAATATGATCATAATTCAATGCATAAACCATAAATGCGATTTACTTCCTGTATTTAACACATTTAAAAGCTCATTTGGTTGTCCCTGTACCACAATAATAATCAATGGATTATATCACCAATATGTATGTCATGATATGCATCCATTCCATGTATACCAATGGCCAATTTCCAGTCTTATTATATCAGTGGCATAATACCCCTCGCGTTTATATGACATCGGCATTAATACCCCTCGCTTCGACATATTAGCGACATAATATCCCTCGCATCAATATGACAGCGGCATTATCCTTCGCTTCGACATATTTGCGGCAAATATTCTTCATCGCTAAATATGACAGCGGCAAGTATTCTATCATCGCTTCGACATGAAAGTGGCAAGTATTCTTCATCACTGTAATATAATCTCGACTCACAACCGTATGCAACCGCAATGCATATCCAATCAATTATGCAACCACAATGCATATCCAACCATGTATGCAACCATAATGCATAACCAATCAAAGCGTAATAAATACGTTTTACCTTCCGATGCCCGTACGTCTCACTACGTACCTTAGTTCCAAAAGTGGAGATATCGTGGACTTTATCTCCTAAGCTGTGTGGCCACCTGGGATGGTTCTACACATTCACACAAATCAATATTAGGAGCCAATAATAGTTCAATATCAAAAATTCCACAAAAATATCCAAAAATACCATATTTTGCCTTTCGCGATCGATCGCCAGTTACGGGCGATCGATCGCGAGACCTTACTGCCCAAATCTCAAATTTTATGGCTTCGGCGATCGATCGCCACATTTGGCGTGATCGATCGCCAGCCTCGCCGATCGATCGCCCAAGAGTGGCGATCGATCGCCAAACACTCCCATCGTGTACTGCCAGCGGGCGATCGATCGCCAAGTCTGTAACCCGAAAATCCACCATTTTTGCACTCCAAATCCATGCCAAACCATTCCAACACTCCTACCACCAACCCAACAACATGAAACCACAATAAACCAACATAATACACCTTAACCAACACAAAAATCCAACACTCAACCAAAAATAATACCAACCCAAAAAGACCCATTTCAAAACCATTTCAAACTCAATCCAAACACAATAAAAAAACATGGAGGTATCCATACCTCTAGGGGACTCAAAACTCACACCAAATCCCACAAATCAAGTTTTTGTAAGGATTTCTCTTCACCTCTATGCTCAAACTCAAAAATGGAAGAGAAGGAGGGTTTGGGTGGTTGATTTGGGGAAAGTTGAAAAGTAATGGTGTAGTGGGGGTTGGGGTATAAGTGTGTTGGTTTTAATTAAATTGCACTCCCACAATTACATGGTGTATAAAACACCCCAACATGATATTTTTAAAAGCATTTACCAAAATGCATCAAAATCCCTATTAAAATCATGCTTTACCAAAATAATTATCAAATGCCATAAACGAGCCATAATAACCCCCAATTCCCAACATGTATAACATACACCCCGAAATGCATTACCGGGTCACGCCTACCATGTGACTAAGCATTTCACCAAGATAATTAATGCCAACACAATTATTAATTATCACCATCAAAAATTACTAAAACATAATTAATGCCCAAATTGCAATTAATTATTTCGGGGATATCACATGTTCATGATTCGACGATGTGAATCCGTTTGGATTTTGTAATCTCGGCGATACATGGAGTACGCCGTGCAAATTTCGAGGACGAAATTTTATTAGTGGGGGATAACTGTGATGCCCAGGGATTTATGGTGTTAATCCCGGTGTGGTAATTATCCTTAAAGGATTTTAATTGTGGCAATTATGAATTAATTGCGGTTTCGGGACTCTCGGGGATTTTAAAATCCGGTTTTTAGGGTCGTTGGATCCAAGGGATGAGATTGTATTCTCATCGTGGTGATAACCTTGGAATTTGGTTTTTGCTGGACTAGGGCCCGGAGTACTTTGTACTGGGGCTGGTAATGGAATTTGAGTTTGAGAGATAATTATTGAAAACATATGATATTTAATGAATCATGATGTATTTGTGGAGGAGTCGGTATTTTGGAGCTTTGGAGCTATATATACCAAATGGACTCTGTGTTCCGTCATAACACGGAATCTCCTCCTTCTCTCCCCTCTCCTACGCCTCCTTCCCCACCCATGTTTCCCCTCTTTTCTCTCTTGATGGAAAATCGATGGTTGCTCGACTTGGGAGCCGAATTTCTCAAAGATAATAAGGTATTATTCATCCCTCGCATTTATCTTCGATTTGATAGTGGTATTGTGGTGTTTGGGAAGGATTTGTGTTGGGTTTAAAGAAATGGGTTTTTAAAGATTTTTTGGGTGTTGTATTTTGGGGTTGATTTATAGCCCATTGTTAAGGGTTTATGTTGTATGGGGTGTGAGGATTGTTGTTGGGGAAGATTTGGCAAGAAAAACGCCATTTTTGGATGTTACAGGTCGAGGCTTCTTGCCAAATCTTCCCCAGGGCGATCGATCGCCGCGACGTTGTTGAAAATTTCAGGAAGATGAATAGTGAGGCGATCGACCGGCTCAAAGGAGGCGATCGATCGCCATGAGGCAGTAGCCAAAAATCGTTGAGAGGCGACCGATCGCCTGGAATTGAGGCGATCGATCGTCCATACCATTTTGCGAGGCGATCGATCGCCTGAGTTGAAGCGATCGATCGCCAATGCCTATTTTTTGGGGAATTATTTCGTGTTGAGTTTTTGATGCATGCTTCGCCCGGGGTCTTTTAAAATGGTTAATCGTCATGGATGACGATATAATTGGGGTTTGTGAACGTGCTTGGACACGTGGTTGCATGCTTGAGATTAATTATGGATTATTAATCGTGTTTAGCACATAATTCTTCGGTCACGGGACCAAGACATGATTGGATTCGAACTACGGGAATATAAGGTACGTATGAAGTACGAGCATAGCCCTTTAATATAATTGCAATTGTTGAGTGCTTGGTACACAGTATTGCAATGAATGTGTATAGAAATGCATGATATATGGTATTAGCAATAAAAGGACATTGAAATGCATGGTTGATGGTATTTGCTACAAATGTATATATATGCATTGGGAATTATATGGTGCCGCTTTTGAGCGAGCAATGAATGGGATGTTGTCGCTTTTGAGCGAACATCGGTTACGACGCCACTGCTGTTGAGCATGCGTGAGAATGAAATGCCGCTTTTGTAGAGCGAGCAATGGAATAGAACTACGGAACCATAAGTGAGGTATTTGGAATATCTGTAATCATTGTTTAATGATTTGGTATTATTGATTATGATATTGGTATATAGCAAATGGATTTGTTAATCAATGAAATAATTAACTGGCATTTGGGAATTTGATGGTTTCAGTTGTTTTGAGAACAGGGACAGTGCAGGGAATCCTGGATGAGGATGATACCATCCAGGGATCATATTTTGTATTTCATAGCATTTACATTGTTGTAAATTATGAATTGTATTATTGCGATTATTGGATTTGGGATATTGGTATGCTCACCCCGTGTGGGGGCTGTCTCTGTTGGGGGCAGGTGTTTAGGTACATCAATGGCTTTGGAGATGAGCTCGAGCTATGGATTGGAGGTGCTACCAGGGACCGAAATATCAGTGACGGTATTGAGCACTGTATTTTATACATTTGATACACACATACCTATTTGATGCTCGTATGTGAGCACTATTATGTGTATATGGCATGTATAAAAAGGCAAGGGCCTTTCTCTCTTCATTTATGAGTAGCATACAATTATTTGTTGAATTGATAAATGAACTGAGAACATGTTAGTGTATTATATTGGTGCATGAGATGTATGTGGACTTGGTTGGGGAAAACTAGATATTATATGGAATAATGTAAAGAATCTTATTATACGTGTGATTGGCTATGAAGATAAGTGGTTTTTTTTCCCTACATGTATGATTGTATGCACTAATGGCATGGATTAATACACTAATAACGGGTTAAGGGCACTGGGGCCCTTACACTACTAGTCCCCATCTCTCATATACTTCTCATATTTCAATGTATCATACCAAGTCTAGTATTGCTTTCCAATTGGTGCCATTTCATACGATAATGAAAGTTCATATTCGTATCATACTCGGTTCCACCCGAACTCGAGTCCACAACATATTGTACTTAATGAGTAATTACACAAAAATCATAGCCAACATGTATACGCCATATCGAGGCATGACATTTCTCCCCTACTTATTGAATTTCGTCCTCGAAATTGCATATACATAACATGCATATATACTCAAACCAACAATCCTATTGCAATAAAGCAAAAAGCATAAACATATCTGTAACATTGCAGTAAATACTACCAACAGTATCATAAGAATATAAATCCATACCAGAAAATAACTCAGGATACTGTTGTATCTTATGCTGCTCCTTCTCCCATGTTGCCTCCTCGACACCCCATCGATCCCACTGTACTTTTACCATCGGTATCACTTTGTTACGCAATGTCCGTTCAGCTTTATCCAGAATCTTCACAGGTCGTTCTATAAATGATACGTCTGTATCCAACTGTACTTCAGATGGTGGCAATACATGACCCGGGTCTGGTTCATATTTCCTCAACAGTGAAACATGAAAAACATTGTGGATACTACTCAATGCTGGCGGTAGTGCCAATCGATATGCCAACGTACCAATACGTTGCAACACCTCATAAGGACCAACGTATCGTGGAGATAACTTTTCACGTTTACCAAATTGTACCACACCTTTAAAAGGTGAGATTTTCAAAAATACTCGATCACCAACTTGAAATTCAAGTGGTCTACGTCGCTTATTGGCATAAGCAGCCTGTCTATCTGTGATATCCCCGAAATAATTATATGCAAATTGGGCATTAATTATGTTTATGTGATTATTTATGGTGATAATTAAATTATGTGTTGGAATTAATTATCTTGGTGAAATGCTTAGTCACATGGTAGGCGTGACCCGGTGGTGCATTTCAGGGTGCATGTTATGCATGTGGGGAAATTTGGGTGTTACCATGGTTTAAATGTGATGGTTGATAATTATTTGGTGAAACATGTATTTAATGGAGATTTTGATACATTTTGGTAAAATGCTTTTAAAATGTCATGTTAGAGTATTTTATACATCATGTTAATTAATAGGGTACATGTTTTAATTATAACCCCTTACAACCCCACTACCCCACCTTACCCTTCTCACTTTACCAATCCCCAATTACTCTCCCAACCCTAAACCCTTTCACCATTTTCGATTTTGGCTTAAAAGTGGAGGGGAAACCCTTGCAAAAGCTTTGTTTGTGAGATTATTGGAAGGATTTGGAGTCCACAAGAGGTATGGATACCTCCTTGATGTTTTAATGGTGTTTGGTTTGGATTTTAAATGGTTTTAGTTGTTTTGAAATGGGTTTGTTTTGGGTTGGTATTGTTTTTGGTTGGGTGTTGGATTTTTGGTAGTATTGTGGTGTATGTTGAAGGTTTATGGTGCTTTTATGTTATTGGTTTGACGTTATGTGTTGGTGTGGATTGGGGAAGAAGAAAGGTGAATAGTGTCCAAAAATCGCGTGTGCAGGTTTCCGCGATCGATCGGGACATTCTCCCGATCTATCGCGAGCACCAGGGGAGGCGGCAGTAAGCTTCCGCGATCGATCCCGAGTTTGGCGTGATCGATCGGCAAAGCCGCGATCGATCGGCGCAAACTCGGCGATCGATCGCGGATTGGAAAATTTTGAATACTCGGGCAGTGTGATCTCGCGATCGATCGGGGCTTTACGGCGATCGATCGCGAGACACCAAAAAGTGTGTTTTTGGTTATTTTTGAGGGATTTTTGTTATTGGACTATTATTGACTCCTAATATGGGTTTATGTGAATGTGTAGAACCATCCCAGGTGGCCACGCAGCCTAGGAGATAAAGTCCACAACACACCACATTTTGGTACAAAGGTACGTATTGAGACGTACGGTCATCGGACGGTAAAACGTGTTATTATGCATTGAATTGGTTATGCACTATGGTTGCACACATGGAATTAATTATGCATTGTGGTTGCATACATGGTCTTAGTTATGCATCATGGATTGCATACATGGTTTGGTCATGCATTGTGGTTGCATGTGTACATTGGATGCATTGGTGCATGTGATTGTGAATCGAGATTATATTCCAGTGATGGAAAATACATGTCGCCAGTGGCGTAGCGATGTGAATACTTGCCGCTGTCATACCATAGCAATGAGAGAATATTTGCCGCTAATATTAAGCGAAGAACATGACCGCTGTCATATTTATAGCGAGGGATATTAATGCCGCTGGTATTGTCTAAGCGATGGGTATTTCCACTGTCATGTTAACGCGAGGGATATTATGCCACTGATATAATAAGACTTGGAAATTGAACACTGTATACATGGAAATTGGTGCATGTCATGACATACATATTGGTGTTATAATCTATTGGATTGATTGTGGTACAGGACAACCAAAGGGAGCATTAAATGTATTAAATACAGGAAGTGATTCGTATTTACGGTTTATGCATTTCTAAATTACAATCATATTATTTTGTATATGGTTTGTTACATGCTCATGGTTTTGGGGGTTGTTTCCTGTAGGTACGTTTGGGCGGAAGGGGCTAAGTACGGGTTGAGACGGTGAGCCGTGAAGAGCGCTTTTGATAAGGAAGGACAGGATTATTTTGTATAGTGTCTACTCTAGGAGTAGTGTAAAGCTATAGTGTTAAACATTCATTTGCTAGAAATTGTAATTAATCCATTTGAAAGTCCTTAACTTGGCATGTAATTCTTAAGACTCAAGGTCTCAACACGTACTTTTATACTCTGATAATGCATGTTAGCTCTAATTATGCCTTTAATCCGCACTTAAGGAACTAGGGTCCTTACACTATCCTGAGCAGCTTGCAATTTCAATCTGATCAGTTTCACTTTCTCTTCCATTTCACGTAGCATTTCTGGTCCACGGAGTGCAGTCTGATCAACATCATCCCAATATAAGGGTGATCTACAGCGTCGCCCGTACAGTGCCTCAAATGGTGTCATCTGGATACTAGTTTGATAACTGTTATTGTACGAAAATTCCACTAATGGCAACGACTCTTGCCACGAGTTATCAAACTCCAATACACATGCTCGCAACATATCCTCAAGAGTCTGTATCGTATGCTCTGTCTGTCCATTTGTCTGAGGATGATACGCTGAACTCAATCGTACTTCCGTCCCTAGTGCTGACTGTAATCGTTCCAAAAAATGAGAAGCAAATCTCGGGATCTCTATCCGATACAATTGAAACTGGTATGCCATGTAGTCTCACTACATTTTGAATATATAACTGAGTCATTTTCAAATAGGTAAATGTCATACTGTAAGGTATAAAGTGAGCAACTCTTGTCAGTCTATCAACAATTACCCAAATTGCATCAAAGCTAGAGGAAGTCCGTAGCAAATGGGTAACAAAATCCATTGTAACATGTTCCCATTTCCATTGAGGAATCTCCAAACTCCTCAATTCACCTCCTGGTCTTTGTCGTTCTGCTTTTACTTGTTGACAGATCAAACAACGTTTCACAAAGTTCAGCACATCATGTTTCATGCGTTTCCACCAAAATTGAGTACGCAAATCTTTATACATTTTCTTTCCTCCCGGATGTATACTATATCGACTACAATGAGCACGTTTAGTATTTCTTGGCGTAGTCCTAATGCAGCAGGTACTACCCAACAGTTTCTATATTTCAAAGTTCCATCACTTGCGATTACAAACTGAGATGTTTGTCCTTGACATATCATTTCTTTCCAGTGTTGTACTCATCATCAGTAATTTGTGCCGTTCTGATTTTCTCAAAGATATCAGGTTCAACCAACAATGTCGATGCCCGTACTGGCACTGTTTCAATATCATAGTCATAACCCAAGGTACAACAAGAAGTCATCAAGGCTGATAAATGCATTATATCATCAGCAGTATTATGAACTTTTCGACTTAAAGCATGTGCTGTGAGATTAACCTTTCCTGGATGATATTTGATCTCACAATCATAATCCTTTAAGAGATCCATCCATCTCCTTTGCCTCATATTCAACTCTGCTTGAGTGAATAAAAACTTTAAACTTTTATGATCAGTATATATAGTAAACGACGTACCATATAAATAGTGTCGCCATATCTTCAAGGCAAAGACAATGGCAGCCAACTCCAGATCATGCACTGGATATTTCATTTCATGTGGCTTCAACTGTCGTGATGCATAAGCCACTACATGTTTATCCTGCATCAATACACAACCTAACCCAAGTAATGATGCATCAGTATAAAGTGCAAACCTGTCATGCACTGATGGAATAATCAATACTGGAGCAGTAGTCAATCGATGTTTCAATTCCTGAAAACTATGCTCACATGCCTCTGACCATCTAAATGGTATTCCCTTATGTGTCAGCTGTGTGAGTGGTTTAGAAATTGCTGAAAATCCTTCAACAAACCGTCTATAGTATCCAGCCAAACCAAGAAACTACGAATCTCTGGTGCAAATACCATATACTATGTATTTCACAGTTGCAACATTATAATAAGCTATGCTCGTACGTTATACGTACCTTATAATTCCGTAGTTTGAATCCAACCTTGCCTTGGTCCCGTGACCGATGAATTATGTGCTAAACACAATTAATAATCCACAATTAAATTCAAGCATGCATCCACGTGCCCAAGCACGTTCACAACCCCAATTATATCGTCATCCATGACGAGTAACTCTTTTAAAAGACCGCGGGCGAAGCATGCATCAAAAATTCAACACGAAAAGAATCCCCACAAAACGGCACTGGCGATCGATCGCTTCATCCCAGGCGATCGATCGCCTCGCAAAATAGGCATGGGCGATCGATCGCTCCATTCCAGGCGATCGGTCGCCTCTCAGTGTTTTTGGCTACTGCCTCATGGCGATCGATCGCTTCCTTTGAGGCGGTCGATCGCCTCACTGTTCATCTTCCTTAAAATTCCACCAACGTCGCGGCGATCGATCGCCCCGCCCTAGGGATCGATCGCCTCGACCTGTATCAGCCAAAAATGGTGTTTTTTGTTTTTTGCAAAATTTTCCAAACAATAATCCCCACACCCCATACACCATAAATACTTAACAATGAGTCATAAATCTTCCCCAAAACATTATAACTCAAAAATCTTTAAAACCCAATAATCCATACTCAACACCACACATGCTCAAATGCTACAATACTACATTCAAATCGAAGATAAATGCGAGGGGATGGTTAATACCTTAATATCTTCGAGAAATTCGGCTCCCAAGCCGAGCTACCAGCGATTTCTCCTCCAAGGGAGAAAAGAGGGGAAACGGGGAAAAGGGTTGGGCGCAGAGAGAGGGGGGAGAGAGGGAATCCGTGCAATGACGGAATATCGAGTCTACATGGTATATATAGTACCAAAACTCCAAAATACCAATCCCTCCACAAATACATCATGACTCATTAAAAATCATATGTTTTCAATAATTACCTCCCAATCTCTATTTCCATTACTAGCCCCAGTGCAAAGTACTCCGGACCGCAAATCCCACCAAAAACCAAATTCCAAGGTTATCACCACGATGAGAATACAATCTCTTCCCTTGGGTCCAACGACTCCAAATACCGGATTTAAAATCCTCGGGAGTCCCAATACCGCAATTAATTCGTAATTGCCATTATTAAAATCCATAAAGGATCATTACCATAACGGGATTTGCACCATTAATTCCCGGGCATCACAACAAGAGTACCAGCGGACATATAAGAAGTCATTAGTTGACCTTAGTCCAGCAGACTAAGTAACTAGTAACTATCCAGCAGATGATGGAAAGGACATCAGCTGATCATATGTCCAGCAGATATACAGTAAAGGAGAAGTCAGCAGACGTATAAAGCAACAAGACAAAACAAGTACAAACTCACTCTGACAAAGGTACAACAGAGCGCCGCATTACCATATCAGCACCACTAATAGCGTCAGATTGAAATAGCCGTTGATTAACGGAATTGGAAAGAAGACAAAAAGAATTTGGAAGAATATCAGGAAGATGATTTTACGAAGATCTTTTCAATTGAAGAAAAGTTGACGCTAGACTGCTATCTCTATAAATACGTCAAAGTGAAGAATGAAGAAAGCTCTAACAACGCGATCAATATTTGAAAGTCAGCAATCAACTTCATTCAAGCAAAACATTCAACACGTCCATTGAAATATTCTGAAGTTTTGCAAGAGCAGCAAAAACGCATTATTGTGATCTTGAAGATCAAAGCCTACCGAGTCTGCTGCTCAAGAAAACTTGAAGCTTAAGAGATTTATACTTTGTGTGAGTGTTGTAAAAGCACGTTGTAAACAACTGTGATAGTTGTATTGCTAGGAGTTTAGACCAATCTGTGTGAATGCCTAAGAAGGTTGTATACTGTAAAGTGTAAGCCAAAGTTTTCTAGTATAACCTTCCTGCAAAGGAAGAAGGTGAGATGTAGAAGCGTTGTGCTTCGAACTTCCATAACATATCTTGAGTTATTTACTTTCTGCACATTATCATTCAGTTATTTAATATCACAAGTTTAGCAGACAACTTCCGCACTATTATTAGTGTCTGCTAACCTCTTGCTATCAATTGGGAACCTAATGCAGTACTTAACAGTCTGCTGTGTCTAGTGTTTCTTCCCTCGCCCCCTCCCCCCCCCCCCCCCCCCTAACACTAGTCCGATCCTAACAAGATGGAATGGAATTGGTGATTGCTTGTGAGGGAGATGGACGGTTGCTGCTTATGTTTAAAATCCTCTGTGGGAGTCAGTTACAACTTAGGTTTGAAGAACAAATGATTTGACCTATTTTTTTTTGAATCAAGGGGTATTTTTGAAGAAGAAAAAATATTTAATAAAAACAAAGGTAAAGAATATAGACCTATGTTAATAAAGTTAATTTAAAAGTTGATTGTTAAGAAAAGTTGATTTTTGCACAAATTTAATTGAATAATGATTTTGAAAGTGGTGTATTTTTGCAATTTCCTCTATATTATAAATCATCATTTCAACCCACGCAATAATATACGGTGTTTCCAATTACTTACTCATGATCAAGTACATGGATCATCCCTCGAGCCTTTTTGATCTTGAGTGCAACACAGGCCGGAGGTCGGGGTGGGCTACGGTGGGCTTAATGTGTGTTTATATATACAGGGGTACCTAATGTATGGGTTTGGGCCCCAGTCCTGCCCATAACTATTGTATATATAAATATATGTTCGAAGTAAATTATTACATGTTAGCAGCGCAGATGGAATAAGGGCTGTTTTGATACCCATTGAGTCATGGGTTTGAAACCCAAGCATCTCTTTTCAAAGAGCTTTTCGATTTTCCAAATCCATTTCATAATTTTTTGGATTTATTTATTTGTCAAAAAAATATTTAGTTGGTAAAAACTAATTTCATACTTATTTTTCTCATTCTCTCATTTTTTAAATTATCATTTTAAGCATATTTTTTTATTAAAAAAAATATGTAGATATACATATCTATAGTAAAAAATTATTTCTTTTAAAAAAACTTATGAATGTCGAGAAAGGTATTGTTAACGATAGCTAATCCAAAAAATATGTGTTGGTAAAAATAATTTTATACTTATTTTTTTTATTTTCTCATTTTTTTAATTTATCATTTTTGAAGCTTATTTTTTAAAAAAAATATATGTAATATACATATTTTTAGTAAATATTTATTTCTTTTAAAAAACTTTTTTTTGTAAAAAGTTTTCTATCTAAATTTAAACTCATTGTATACATTAATTTGAAATTTATATTAAATGGATTATGAAGTATTTATACAAAAATTAAGAATGAAATGATAAATAAAATTTATGGATGTGGAGAAAGATATTGTTAAACAATAGTTAACGAATATGCGATCGAATTGTTTTTATACAAAATAACTATGAAAAATAATATTTTTTTAATAAAAGAACATTATGCGAATGGGCCACGGACAATGAATCTCAGAAAATCTTTCAGGGGCTCGGAACTCGAACCCCCGTAGTGCATTCGCATCCAGCCCCCGATACAAAAATGCTAGTTACACCCATCCCATTTATATATATAGTTGGACTTGGTGTATATAAATAACTAAGTCTACCGAATATAAAATCTTTGTTATGTCCATGTTTATATTTTAATTTATAAGGAAGTAATTGATAAATTCTATTTAGATTAACTCATTATGATCATTTATCAAACAATGACTATGGTCATCAAACTACTATATACTTAAAAATGTTCCTATATCGAAAGTTTACAAAACACATACAACGAACTATGTAGATATATCGCTAATGCCCCTCGGATTAGTATATTTTCTGTAGAATAAACATTTACTTTTTATGCATCCAATAGTTTCTAACATATAATAATTCTCAATATAGCATAAACCATACAAATATATATACGGTGACAGGTATTATTCTGAATATATTTATTTGAAAAAATTGAAGTATTAAATAATAACTCACTTTGACATTTTTACCTTTTTATCCTTGTGTGGAAAAGAAACTAAAAATAATAGCTCTCGTCTCAAAACCCGAATTTGAACATGGTAGTTATGGTACGGTTCTGGTTCTCGTTCCGATTCCACTTCGGAATCATTGTTTTTTCAGTATCATCAAGTAGTTTCATTTTATACATTTTTTTCCCAATTTTAATATGAATATCTTTAAAATTATAAATTTTATCCATTAGTCATTATTAGTTGCATTTATCTCAAGCCTTACAAACTTGATAAATCATCAAAGCTATTGCAAGATTTTATTAAAGGCATTCAAGCATAACAATTACAATAGTCAAACTCAAACCACACTTAGCATACATAAAAACACAATATTTATTTTTATTTTTATTTTATTTTCTTCACTCTCCCTTATTTGCAACCCATCATTTGTAAAGACCTTCGTAACCTGCAAAATAAATAAATGACAAAATCAGAGGAAATTGCTAACCCATTGAGGTCAAAATAAAATATATTCGAGGACCAAAAAAATCAAATATTTCAGAAACCCAAAAAAAAAAAAAAGGTTTTTACTATCTCAACATATATATCCAAAAACTAGATTTCAAAGTCTACCAATATTCATAATTGTATTATAAACTAGACGTCCTTGAGAAAAATATATAATTCCTTACCACAACTTAGTCGCTGTCACTACTACTACTATAGCCATGGTCATGTCCATCTTCTTTGTTTTTCTTTCCTTTCTTATTCTTCTTCTCGTTTCCGCCCTCGCCATGCATCTTGTCCTTGATCTTATCAAACACACCCTCCTTATGTTCGGGCTTGTTGTTCCCGTATCCGTATTCGGGCTTGTGCTCTCCGTATCCATATTCGGGCTTCTGATCGTCGCATCCGTATCCGTATGTGTATTCGGTCTTCTGCTCGCCGTATCCATATCCAGGCTTGTGCTCGCCGTATCCGTATTCGGGCTTCTGCTCGCCGTATCCATATCCATATTCGGTTTTGTGCTCGCCGTATCCATGTTCGGGCTTTACGAACTGGGTGTGGCCTTCACCCTTGTGTTCCTCATATGTCTCGCCTTCCTTCTTCCCACCCTTGATTTTCTCTTCCATCATGTGAATAATTCCGGCCATTTCTTTACTCTAGATTGTTTTTTACACAATGAATATGCAAAGTGAACGAAAATTATGCAATAAGATTGAATAGATTGTGTTTGTTTGAGGAGAAGTTTGGAGTGAGTGTTTACCTATTTACAGGCACTACAAAGGGACAAGAATATATTCCTTTTTTATTTAAATTATATATTTATAATGATATGTTATCCTTGTCATGTACATACTTGATTTATGTTGCCATATCCAATATATATTGTGCTATAGGAAGATTAGAAGATAAAATTGTTAACTAAATCATATGTGATTATCGATTATATAGTAATTTAAAATAATTGATTACATTTTATATAAAATTTAATTTGGGTAATAATATACCCTTTTTTTCTTACTATGATAATGTAAAATATAATATATTTTATATAAAAATTCATATGACACCAAAAACTATGAATCCAGGCTTCCCATGGTTAATATATTCGACTTTGCAAATTTACACGATATATTTCTATATTAGTGTTGTTAAGGTCTTATCATTACAAGCAGAAAACACAGAATCAACCTGCTACTAACTAATTAAACAAAATTAAATATTTAAACAACACAACAAGTAAAACAAGATAGAGACTAAATGCACATAGATTTGTTTATGGCAGTTCGAAGATGGTGTAACTCACCTACGTCTCACCTTGTTCCACCAAAATGGAAGAATGCACTAGAGTACTTTAATTCATAAACTCAGCTGTATAAACACATCTCAGTCGAGTATCCCCACTCTACTGAGACTCTTAGTCCCTAACTCATAAGATCCATCTCTTCTTTTCTGTACAGACAACATGCCTGACATTTACACCAATGAGGCTTACAATATAGCTCACTACATACAAATAATAGTGTTTGGGTTGCACAAATGATCCTTTAATTGATCAGATATAATATTCAATGATGACGTGTATGTTTGGGATGTGTTCTCTACTAAGCTATATTCTATTAAACTTCCCTAAACCAATCACTTCGGGTACTTGGTATTTTCTTTTCTTGTTTAAAATCTATGAAGGATCTCTCTTTGAATCTTTGTGTATCAATATATAGCATCTGACGCTGACGCTGGTGTGTATGTTAGGTACATAAATAGGTTTGTTATAAAGTATATGTATGATCTTTGATTTTTCATGTAATTTCTCCGACTTCCAATGACCACATTGACTTTATTGGCTATCTGCGACTCATATGTACTTTGATATTGCTGGTAAGCCTTCTAATACGAGACCTTTCCAGTGATAACTCGTCTATTACCTTGCTTGTGATCACTAAGTCGGTCTCTTCTATCCCTGTTCTATGGATTACTCAGCTACTCTTCAGATGTATCAGTTGAGTTAAATGTTCAACAGATTTATACTGTTAAGCGAGGTATGTTGAATTCAACTCCATTGGTTGGTAAACTAGCTTGTACTTAGTTAAGCTGTGATATCCCCGAAATTGATTAATTGCAATTTGGGCATTAATTGTGTTTATATGATTACTTGTGATGGTAATTAATTATGTGCTGGATTTAATTATCTTATGGAAATGCTTAGTCACATGGTAGGCGTGACCGGGAATGCATTTCGGGGTGCATGTGATGCATGTTGGATAATTGGGTGTTTTAATGACTTACTTGTGTTGGTAGTCATTTATTGGTAAAACATGCATTTATTTGAGATTGAGGAGCATTGTGATGTAATGCTTTTAAAATACCATGTTGGGGTACAATTTACATCATGTTAATTGTTGGGGTACAAGTTTAAATAAAAGGATTTAACCCTTTACCCCACCACTTTATTTCACTTTACTCTTTACACTCTAAATCCCCAAATCTCTCCCCAAACCCTCACTTTTCCCCTCAAACTCGATTTTGGCACCAAAGTGGACAAGAAGTTCTTGTAAAAGCTTTGTTCTTGTACTTCTTGGTAAGATTTGAGGCCTAGGATGTTTATATATCATTCCTTGTTGTTCTTGTAATGTTTGGTTTGAGTTTTGGAAAGTTTTGAAGGGTTTTGAAATGGGTTTGTTGGGGTTGGTATTATTTTGGTTGGGTGTTGGATTTATGAGTTTATGCGTATGTTTATTGCAGGTTTTTAGTGATTTGGTATGGTTGATGTTTTAATATTTGAGTTTGTTTGAGTTGGGGAAGGAGAATGATGAATAGTGCCCGAAAATCGGGTGTGCAGGACTCGACGATCGATCGGCACTTTCCACCGATCGATCGCGAGCTGCAAGGGTGAAGGCAGTAGCCTTCAGCGATCGATCGCGAGTTTGGCGCGATCGATCGGTGTAAGGACCCTAATCCTTAAGTGCGGAATTAAGGCATAATAGAGCTAATAACAATGATCAGAGTATAATAAACAAGTGGAGTTTATGAGCTTAAGCATTTACATGCCAAAATAAAGGACTACCAAAAGGATTAATTACATTCCAGTCAATGAATGTGTTCACTATAGTTTTACGCTACTCCTAGAGTAGGCACTATACAAAAGAATCCTGTCCTTTCATCTACCAAAGATGCTCTTGAAGCTCACTGTCTCAACCCGTTCAAGCCCTTCTATCATGCCAAAAAGGTACCTACAAGGACAACCCCCAAACATGAGCAATAATAATCATTCATATTCAACACAATATGAAGATAAAGCGTAAATGCATAATCAATATAAAACACTTCCTGTTTTCCATGCATTTCAAACGCTTCCCATTTGGTTGTCCCTGTACCACAACTCATGAGTATAATCAACAGATTATTTTTTTATGGCCAAAACATGTCATGACATCATATACCATCTCAACTGTACCACATATTGGTCACCATTCCCTAGTCTGTCCATCACAGTGTATTTTAATGCCCCTCGCTTATATTCATATGGGCGGCATAGGATAACCTCGCTACAATGGACATGCGGCGCTCCCACCCCTCGCTTCACAGAGAGCGGCAAATACCCTTTCCTCGCCCCATATGACAACCACGCTCAAATGTGACATGCGGCGCTCCCACCCCTCGCTTCACATTTAGCGGAACCAATACAAAAAGCGGCAAGCATTAAAATCATCAAAGGATGACCACGACTCATGGGATGTGCATCCAATAATCATAATATGCATCTAACATCAATATGCATAAATTACCATGTATATGCATCCACAATGCAATACCTCATATGGCATAAATCAACATGTATATGCATCCACAATGCAATACCACATATATACTCGCATCCACAATGCATAAACAATGAGCATATAAAATACATGTTACCGTTGGGTGCCCGTACGTCCACTACGTACCTTTCCAAAAGTGGAATATGGTAGGACTTCAATTCCTCGGCTGTGTTGCCACCTGGGTTGGTTCTACATATTCACAAATACCAATATTAGAACCCAATAATAGTCCAATACCAAAAATCCCACAAAAATAACCAAAAAAAACCATATTTTGGCTTTCGCGATCGATCGCCCCTCACGGCGATCGATCGCCAATACCCACTGTCCGAGAAATAAAAATTGCACCCTTCGGCGATCGATCGCCAACCCTGGCGCGATCGATCGCCAGACCCGCCGATCGATCGCCCAAGAGTGGCGATCGATCGCCAAAGGCTTGAAAAGCCCACTGCCTGGGCGCGATCGATCGCCTGGAATGGGCGATCGATCGCCATCCCCTGTAACCCGAAAATCCACCATTTTTGCATCTCAAAACCATTCCAACCCATTCCAACTCTTAACCAACAAACCAACAACTCAAATAACAACATAAACTTCCAAAATGCACCTTAAAACAACCAAAAATCCAACCATTAACCAAACCCACAACAACCCAACAAAACCCATTTTAAAACCAATCAAAACCAAACCAAACTCAAACAAAACTTCACAAAATTAAAGCATGAGGTACCCATACCTCTTGGGGATCTCAAATCACCCAATATGCTCCACAAATCAAGATTTTTGAAAGGTTTCTCCTCAACCCTAGGCTTGAGCTCGAAAATGTGAAGAAGAGGGAAGGGTTTGGGTGTTGGAAATGATTTTGGTAAAGTGAAATAAGAGTTGGGAATAAAAGGGTGGGTTTTATTAAATCAAATGCATACCAATTAATTCCATGGTGTATAAAACACCCCAACAAGATATTTTCAAAGCATTTACTCAAAATGCACCAAATATCAATTAAACACATGATTTCCAATTAATTGCTAACCAATGCAAATAAATCATGCTTCCAATAATATTTACCCAACATGCACCACATGCACTCTAAAATGCAATCCCGGGTCACCCCTATCCATATGACCATGCATTTTCCATAAGGTAAATAAATCCCAACACATAATCAATTACCACATAATTAATCATGTAAACACAATTAAAGCCAAATAGCAATTAACCATTTCGGGGATGTCACAATACTCCCCTACTTATAAGATTTCGTCCTCGAAATCACATGCACTTACCCCAACAGAAACTAAACATAAACTCATACCAGAGAACAGTTCCGGGTAGTGCTGCACCATATGCTGCTCCGTCTCCCACGTAGCCTCCTCGACACCCCTGCGATCCCACTGAACTTTGATCATCGGTATCACTTTGTTCCGAAGTCTACGGTCTGCTCTGTCCAGAATTCTAACAGGCCGTTCCACATAAGATATATCTGACTCTAACTGAACTTCGGAAGGCTGTAACACGTGAGACGGATCCGGTTCATACTTCCGCAGCATCGATTCATGAAACACATCATGTATCCCAGATAAAGAAGGCGGCAAAGCCAGTCGGTAAGCCAATGTGCCAATGCGCTGCAAAATCTCGTACGGTCCCACAAACCTCGGAGACAGTTTCCCGCGCATCCCAAACCGCACAACGCCTCTGAAAGGCGAGATCTTCAAAAAGACCTTATCTCCCAACTGAAACTCTAACGGTCTCCGCCGTTTATTCGCATAAGCTGCCTGTCTGTCTTGGGCCGCTTTCATTTTCTGCCTTATAATCTTTATCTTCTCTTCCATTTCCCGGATCAACTCAGGCCCTCCGACTGATCTACTGCCCAAATCATCCCAATACAAGGGCGATCTACATCGTCTGCCATAAAGAGCTTCAAACGGAGCCATCTGAATACTTGCCTGGTAGCTATTGTTATACGAAAACTCTACCAAAGGCACTGAATCCTGCCAAGAGGCATCGAACTCCAATACACAAGCTCTTAACATGTCCTCGAGCGTCTGAATAGTGCGCTCGGTCTGGCCATCCGTCTGAGGATGATAAGCAGTGCTCAATCTGACCTCAGTTCCCAAAGCTGACTGAAGGCCTTCCCAGAAATGAGATGTGAATCGCGGATCTCGATCTGACACAATAGAAACGGGGATCCCATGCAATCTCACCACATCTCTAATATACAACTGCGCCATCCTCAAAAATGTGAAAGTCATGCTATAGGGGATAAAGTGGGCTACCTTAGTCAATCTGTCCACAATCACCCAAATAGCATCGAAGCCTGAAGCACTCCTCGGCAAATGAGTCACGAAGTCCATGGAAATGTGCTCCCACTTCCACTTCGGTATCTCCAAGCTTCTCAATTCGCCGCCAGGTCTCTGCCTCTCTGCCTTAACCTGCTGGCAGATTAGACACCTCTTCACAAAAGCGACGACATCAGACTTCATTCTCTTCCACCAAAACTGACCACGCAGATCTCTGTACATCTTCTTCCCGCCTGGGTGGATGCTAAGTCTGCTACTGTGAGCTCGCTCCAAGATTCCCTTACGCAACTCCGGCGTACTCGGAACTACCCAGCGGTTACCCAATCTCAAAGATCCGTCGTCTGCCACTCTGAACTTCGTCGGCTGACCAAGATGCACTATAGACAACCATCTCTGAACCTCAGCATCTGATCTCTGAGCTCTCCTGATGTTCTCATAAATATCTGGCTCAGCTAATAAGGTAGAGACATACACTCGCGATGCATCTATATCAAAATCATAGCCGAGATGGCAATAGGAGGTCATCATAGCCGACAAATGAATGACGTCCTCAGCAGAACTCCTCACTTTCCGGCTCAAAGCGTCTGCTGTCAAATTGGCTTTCCCCGGATGGTACTCTATCTCACAGTCATAGTCCTTGAGTAGGTCCATCCATCTCCTCTGTCTCATGTTCAGCTCCGCCTGAGTGAATAGAAACTTGAGGCTCTTGTGATCCGTGTATATGGTGAATGAAGTACCATATAAATAATGCCTCCAGATCTTCAGGGCAAAGATGATAGCCGCCAATTCCAAGTCATGAACTGGATATCTGGTCTCATGCGGCTTCAACTGCCTCGATGCATAAGCTACCACATGCTTATCTTGCATCAGAACACACCCAAGGCCCTGAAGCGATGCATCAGTATACAACACAAATCTGGAGTTCTCCGTAGGAATCACTAATACTGGCGCCGTCGTCAACCGGTGCTTCAACTCCTGGAAGCTCTCCTCACAAGCTTCTGACCAAAAGAAAGGCACTCCCTTCTGAGTCAACTGAGTCAGCGGCTTGGCAATCTTCGAAAAGCCCTCGACAAAGCGCCGATAATACCCGGCCAAACCAAGAAAACTCCGAATCTCAGGCACAGAAGTGGGGGCAGCCCACTCCATCACAGCCTCAATCTTCTTGGGGTCCACTGATATCCCGCTGCTCGAAATGACATGCCCCAGAAACACTACTCTGCTCAGCCAAAACTCGCACTTACTGAGCTTAGCGTACAACTGATGCTCTCTGAGAATCTGAAGCACTGTCCTCAAGTGTTTCACATGATCTTCCTCACTCCGGGAGTAGATAAGAATGTCGTCAATAAACACGATGACGAACTGATCAAGATATGGCTGAAACACTCTGTTCATCAGACTCATGAAGACTGCTGGAGCATTCGTCACACCGAACGGCATCACTAAGAACTCATAATGCCCGTATCGAGTCCGGAATGCTGTCTTCTGTACATCTTCCTCTCTGACCCGAATCTGATGATACCCGGACCTCAAATCAATCTTGCTATACACCCTGGTACCTTGCAACTGATCAAATAAGTCATCGATCCTTGGAAGAGGATACTTGTTCTTCACTGTAGCCTTGTTCAGCTGCCGGTAATCGATGCACAACCGCATCGAACCGTCCTTCTTCTTCACAAAGAGAACTGGTGCGCCCCATGGCGACACGCTCGGGCGTATATAACCCTTGTCAAGGAGATCCTGCAACTGCTCTTTCAACTCTCTCAACTCTGCCGGTGCCATCCTATAAGGTGCACGAGAGATAGCGGATGTCCCTGGCAACAACTCGATCCCAAATTCAACTTCCCTGGCCGGTGGAAATCCTGGGATCTCTTCTGGAAATACATCAGCAAATTCTGCCACAACTGGTACATCCTCAACTCTCAGTTCTTTACTCTTCACAGACGTGTCCACGGCATAAATAAGATAGCCCGTGTGCCCACGTTCCAACAACTGAGACATCTTGATCGCTGAAATTAACGGAATCTTCGCACGAGAACCGTTGCCATAGAAGGTCCACTGACTGCCCAACTCAGGTCTGAACTTCACTGTCCTCTGTCGGCAATCTACCACTGCCTGATATCTGTTCAGAACATCAATACCCAAGATGCAGTCAAAATCTGACATACCCAGCACAATCAAGTCTGATCTCAACTCGTTGCCCTCAAAATAAATGAGGCAGTCTGCCATAAACTGATCAGCAACAACATTTCTTCCAGTGGGTGTCGAGACCAAAAGAGGCGTGGGCAAAGGAGACGTGCGCATATGGTGTCTTTCCACAAATCCCACAGACACAAAGCAATGGGAGGCACCTGTATCTATCAAAACAAAAGCAGGGTACGTAAATAAATGGCACGTACTGGCAATCACCTCCTCTGGAGCTGCCTGAGCCTGCTCCCTGGTCAGTGCATATACTTGTCCCTGGGGTGGTCCCACTGTCTGACCTCCCGATGGACGAGGCCCAAACTGCTGCCTCTGCTGCACTGTCCTGTCCTCAAACCTTGGCCTGTTGCTCTGATACTCTGACTGGCCTCCCCTGGTGGGACAATACCGAGCAATGTGGCCCATCTTGCCACAGACATAACATGCAGGACACTTGTTTGAAGAATGTGGCCCTCCACAATTGTTGCACCTAGGCTCTCCCGGCCTCTCCCCTTGTGAAGATCCTCGATTGGCCGACCAATTTCCCTTCTTGCCATCCTGTTTCTGGCCAAAGTATTTCTTTCCACCATACCGCGAAGATGAAGAGGCACCACGGGGTTTAAATGGCTCACCCCGAGGCCTCAAACTGTCACTAGTCTGCCTCTGTTGCGGTACCGGTGGTGGCATGGCATAAGCTCCCACTCCTAGCTCAGCAAGCTCCGCTCTTGTGAGAGCATCATCAAAAGAAGTTGGGTTATTGATGATAACCCGGTCATAGAGCTCCGGTCGCAGTCCTTTCATGAAATTTCTCATCTTGGCACGTCCATCAGAGGCAATATGGGGGACATACCTAAGTAGTGATGAGTACTGTGTGGCATAGTCTGCCACTGTCATGTTCCCCTGCCTCAGACTTGCAAATTCATCCTCTTTTGTCTGCCTTGCTGCCGCGGAGAAGTATCGGTTCAAGAACCTGGTCCTGAAGAGCGTCCAGTCAATCACAGCACCCAGTGCTCTCATTTCCATTACTGTGCTCCTCCACCACATCAGTGGTTTCTTGGCTAATTGAAACTCCGCTAGCCTCAGCCAAGCCGTCACAGCACAAGGAGCCGATACAAAGATCTGCTCAAGTCTTTCTAACCACTCTTCAGCCTCTTCTCCGGACTCTGTCCCCTCAAACCGGGGCGGATGATAAGACAGAAACTGCGTCAAGCTAATCTCACCCGGTAGCAATAACTGGACCACTGGTTCCATTCCCACAGCCGGTGGAGGTAGAGGATTAGCCTGTCCAATACTCGCATTTACACTCCCAACATCTCCGACTTCCTCATTAGCAGCCATGCTGTAACACAAATGTTAACAACAATCCAAAGCAATATATATATCATGTCGTTGGATAACAGGAGTGATATAAGCATGTTAGTATAACCAAATATACACCAATATGCACCACATGCATAAACATGCTTCAAATGTAAGCACCTAGCCAAACATGCTAAGGCTACCCTTCACTCGTTCCCGGGTTCTCTAACCTGGCTCTGATACCACTAATGTAAGGACCCTAATCCTTAAGTGCGGAATTAAGGCATAATAGAGCTAATAACAATGATCAGAGTATAATAAACAAGTGGAGTTTATGAGCTTAAGCATTTACATGCCAAAATAAAGGACTACCAAAAGGATTAATTACATTCCAGTCAATGAATGTGTTCACTATAGTTTTACGCTACTCCTAGAGTAGGCACTATACAAAAGAATCCTGTCCTTTCATCTACCAAAGATGCTCTTGAAGCTCACTGTCTCAACCCGTTCAAGCCCTTCTATCATGCCAAAAAGGTACCTACAAGGACAACCCCCAAACATGAGCAATAATAATCATTCATATTCAACACAATATGAAGATAAAGCGTAAATGCATAATCAATATAAAACACTTCCTGTTTTCCATGCATTTCAAACGCTTCCCATTTGGTTGTCCCTGTACCACAACTCATGAGTATAATCAACAGATTATTTTTTTATGGCCAAAACATGTCATGACATCATATACCATCTCAACTGTACCACATATTGGTCACCATTCCCTAGTCTGTCCATCACAGTGTATTTTAATGCCCCTCGCTTATATTCATATGGGCGGCATAGGATAACCTCGCTACAATGGACATGCGGCGCTCCCACCCCTCGCTTCACAGAGAGCGGCAAATACCCTTTCCTCGCCCCATATGACAACCACGCTCAAATGTGACATGCGGCGCTCCCACCCCTCGCTTCACATTTAGCGGAACCAATACAAAAAGCGGCAAGCATTAAAATCATCAAAGGATGACCACGACTCATGGGATGTGCATCCAATAATCATAATATGCATCTAACATCAATATGCATAAATTACCATGTATATGCATCCACAATGCAATACCTCATATGGCATAAATCAACATGTATATGCATCCACAATGCAATACCACATATATACTCGCATCCACAATGCATAAACAATGAGCATATAAAATACATGTTACCGTTGGGTGCCCGTACGTCCACTACGTACCTTTCCAAAAGTGGAATATAGTAGGACTTCAATTCCTCGGCTGTGTTGCCACCTGGGTTGGTTCTACATATTCACAAATACCAATATTAGAACCCAATAATAGTCCAATACCAAAAATCCCACAAAAATAACCAAAAAAAACCATATTTTGGCTTTCGCGATCGATCGCCCCTCACTGGCGATCGATCGCCAATACCCACTGTCCGAGAAATAAAAATTGCACCCTTCGGCGATCGATCGCCAACCCTGGCGCGATCGATCGCCAGACCCGCCGATCGATCGCCCAAGAGTGGCGATCGATCGCCAAAGGCTTGAAAAGCCCACTGCCTGGGCGCGATCGATCGCCTGGAATGGGCGATCGATCGCCATCCCCTGTAACCCGAAAATCCACCATTTTTGCATCTCAAAACCATTCCAACCCATTCCAACTCTTAACCAACAAACCAACAACTCAAATAACAACATAAACTTCCAAAATGCACCTTAAAACAACCAAAAATCCAACCATTAACCAAACCCACAACAACCCAACAAAACCCATTTTAAAACCAATCAAAACCAAACCAAACTCAAACAAAACTTCACAAAATTAAAGCATGAGGTACCCATACCTCTTGGGGATCTCAAATCACCCAATATGCTCCACAAATCAAGATTTTTGAAAGGTTTCTCCTCAACCCTAGGCTTGAGCTCGAAAATGTGAAGAAGAGGGAAGGGTTTGGGTGTTGGAAATGATTTTGGTAAAGTGAAATAAGAGTTGGGAATAAAAGGGTGGGTTTTATTAAATCAAATGCATACCAATTAATTCCATGGTGTATAAAACACCCCAACAAGATATTTTCAAAGCATTTACTCAAAATGCACCAAATATCAATTAAACACATGATTTCCAATTAATTGCTAACCAATGCAAATAAATCATGCTTCCAATAATATTTACCCAACATGCACCACATGCACTCTAAAATGCAATCCCGGGTCACCCCTATCCATATGACCATGCATTTTCCATAAGGTAAATAAATCCCAACACATAATCAATTACCACATAATTAATCATGTAAACACAATTAAAGCCAAATAGCAATTAACCATTTCGGGGATGTCACAATCGGCGAGGTCGCGATCGATCGCGAATTGGAAAATTTTGTTGGTCGAGGCAGTGTGATCTCGCGATCGCTCGGGGCTTCATGGAGATCGATCGCGAGACACCAAAATGGATGTTTTTGATTATTTTTGTGGGATTTTTTGTATTGGACTATTATTGGGTTCTAATATTGAATTGTGTGAATATGTAGAACCATCCCAGGTGGCAACACAGCCAAGGAAGTGAAGTCCTACCACATCCTACATTTTGGAAAGGTACGTAGAAGACGTACGGGCACCCAACGGTACATGTATCTAATATACTCATTGTTTATGCATTGTGGATGCGAGTATATGTGGAATTATGCATTGTGGATGCAAATACATGTTGAATTATGCATGATGATTGTATATGCATATGATGGTTATTGGTGCACATCCCATGAGTCGTGGTCATCCCTTGATGATTTTAATGCTTGCCGCTATTTGATTTGTTGCCGCTAAATGTGAAGCAAGGGGTGGGAGCGCCGCATGTCACATTTGAGCGTGGTTATCATATAGGGTGAGGAAAGAATATTTGCCGCTCAATGTGAAGCGAGGGGTGGGAGCGTCGCATGTCCATTGAATCGAGGTTATTCTATGCCGCCTATATGTAAATAAGCGAGGGGCATTAAAATACATTGTGATGGACAGACTAGGGATGGGTGATTGGTATTTGGTGTTGATGAGATGGATTATGTCATGACATGTGTAGACCATTAAATAATCTATTGATTATACTCATGAGTTATGGTACAGGGACAACCAAACTGGAAGCGTTTAAATGCATGGGAAAAACAGGAAGTGTTTTATTGTGATTTATGCATTTACGCCTTATATTCATATTGTGTTGAATATGAATGATATTATTGCTCATGTTTGGGGGTTGTCCTTGTAGGTACTTTTGGCATGATAAAAAGGGGCTAAAGCGGGTTGAGGTGGTGAGCTTGTGAAGAATACTTTTGGGAATTGAAGGACGGGATTACTTTTCTATAGTGTCTACTCTAGGAGTAGCGTAAAACTATAGTTGATAACATTCATTAGATTGGGAATGTAATTAATCCACTGATAGTCCTTATTTTTTTTGGCATGTAATTCTTAAAGCTCATAGTCTCAACACGATCATTTTACTCTGATAATTTATGTTAGCTCTAATTATGCCTTTAATCCGCACTTAAGGAACTAGGGTCCTTACATTAGTGGTATCAGAGCAGTGGTTAGAGAACCCGGGAATGAGTGAAGGGTAACCTTAGCATGATTGGCTAGGTGCTTACATTTGAAGCATGTTTATGCATGTGGTGCATATTGATGTATATCCTGTTATACTAACATGCTTATTATCATTCCTGTTATCTAACGGCATAACATATATATTTGTTTTGGAATTGTTGTTAACCTTTGTGTTACAGCATGGCTGCTATGAATGCGGGGAACCTTAATGAAGAGGTTGGCGATGTTGGGAGCGTGAACGCTAGTATTGGTCAGGCAAACCCTCTACCTCCACCAGCTGTAAGCATGGAACCAGTGGCTCAGTTATTACTACCTGGTGAGATCAGCTTGACTCAGTTTCTGTCTTACCACCCGCCCCGGTTTGAGGGGACAGAATCAGGGGAGGAGGCCGAAGAGTGGCTAGAAAGACTTGAGCAGATATTTGTATCAGCTCCTTGTGCTGTTACAGCATGGCTGAGGCTGGCGGAGTTCCAGTTGGCAAAGAAACCTTTAATGTGGTGGAGGAGCACGGTGATGGAACTGAGAGCACAGGGTGCAGTGATCGATTGGACGCTCTTCAGAACCCGGTTTATGAACCGGTACTTCTCTGCGGCGGCGAGACAGGCGAAAGAGGATGAGTTTGCAAGCTTGAAACAAGGGAGCATGTCGGTGTCAGACTATGCCATGCATTATTCCTCGTTGATGAGGTATGTTCCACACATTGCCACCAACGGACATGCGAAGATGAGAAACTTCATGAAGGGGTTGCAACCGGAGCTTTTTGACCGGTTATCACCAATAACCCCACTTCCTTTGATGATGCTCTCACGAGAGCAGAGCTTACGGAGATTGGAGTTGGAGCCTATCCAAGTGCTGTACCCCCACAGGTGTCACAACAGAGGCAAGCTACTGATAGCTTGAGGCCCCGAGGGGAGTCATTTAAACCTCGTGGTGCCTCTTCATCCTCACGGTTCAGTGGAAAGAAATCTCATAAGCAAGAGAATAAGAAGAACAATTGGTCGGCCAACCGAGGGCCTGTGCAAGGGAATAGATCGGGAGAGCCAAGGTGCGACAATTGTGGAGGGCCACATTCTTCGAGTAAGTGCCCTGCCTGTTATAGTTGTGGCAAGATGGGCCACATCTCTCGGTATTGCCCCACTCGGGGAGGACAGTCAGAGTTTCAGGGAAATAGGCCGAGATTTGATGACAGGACAGTGCACCAGAGGCAGCAGTTTGTGCCTCGACCATCGGGAGGTCAGACAGTGGGACCGCCCCAGGGGCAGGTGTATGCGCTGACTAGAGAGCAGGCCCAGGAAGCCCCAGAGGAGGTGATCGCCGGTACGTGTCATTTATTTACGTACCCTGCTTTTATTTTGATAGATACAGGTGCCTCCCACTCTTTTGTATATGTTGGCTTTGTGGAGAGACACCATATGCGCACGTCTTCTCTACCCACGCCTCTCATGGTCTCGACACCCACTGGAAGAAATGTTGTTGCCGATCAGTTTATGGCGGATTGCCTCATTTATTTTGAGGGCAACGAGTTGAAGACAGACTTGATTGTGTTAGGCATGTCAGACTTCGACTGCATTGTGGGTATTGATATTCTGAACAGATATCAGGCAGTGGTAGATTGCCGGCAGAGAACAGTGAGGTTTAGACCTGATTCGGGAATACAGTGGACTTTTTATGGCAACGGTTCTCGTGCGAAGATTCCATTGATTTCAGCAATTAAGATGACTCAGTTGTTGGAACGTGGCCACACGGGCTATCTCATCTATGTCATGGACAAGTCTGGGAAGAATAAAGAATTGAGAGTTGAGGATGTACCCGTAGTAGCAGAGTTTACTGATGTATTCACAGAGGAGATCCCAGGATTTCCACCGGCTAGAGAAGTTGAGTTTGGGATCGAGTTGTTACCAGGGACATCCGCTATCTCTCGTGCACCTTACAGGATGGCACCGGAAGAGTTGAGAGAGTTGAAGGAGCAGTTGTAGGAGCTCCTTGACAAAGGATATATACGCCCGAGCGTATCGCCATGGGGCGCACCGGTTCTTTTTATGAAGAAGAAGGACGGTTCGATGCGGTTGTGCATCGATTACCGGCAACTTAATAAAGCCACAGTGAAGAACAAGTATCCTCTCCCAAGGATCGATGATCTGTTTGATCAGTTGCAAGGTACCAGATTATATAGCAAGATTGATTTGAGATCCGGGTACCATCAGATTCGAGTCAGAGAGGAAGATGTGCAGAAGAAAGCATTTCGGACTCGATATGGACATTATGAGTTCCTAGTGATGCCGTTCGGCGTGACGAATGCTCCAGCGGTCTTTATGAGCCTGATGAACAGAGTGTTTCAGCCGTATCTTGATCAGTTCGTCATTGTATTTATCGACGACATTCTCATCTACTCCCGAAGCGAGGAAGAGCACGTGAAACACTTGAGGACAGTGCTCCAGATTCTCAGAGACCACCAGTTGTATGCCAAGCTCAGCAAGTGTGAATTTTGGCTGAGCAGTGTAGTGTTTCTGGGGCATGTCATATCTAGCAGCGGGATATCAGTGGATCCCAGGAAGATTGAGGCTGTGATGGAGTGGGCTGCACCCACTTCTGTGCCCGAGATTCGGAGTTTCCTTGGTTTGGCCGGTTATTATCGACGCTTTGTCGAGGGATTTTCGAAGATCGCCAAGCCATTGACACAGTTGACCCAGAAGGGAGTACCATTCTTTTGGTCAGAAGCTTGTGAGGAGAGCTTCCAGGAGTTGAAGCACCGTTTGACGACGGCGCCAGTATTGGTGATTCCTACGGAGAACTCCAGATTTGTCTTGTATACCGATGCATCACTTCAGGGCCTTGGGTGTGTACTGATGCAAGATAAGCATGTAGTAGCTTATGCGTCGAGGCAGTTGAAGCCGCATGAGACGAGATACCCAGTCCATGACTTGGAATTGGCGGCTATCATCTTCGCCCTGAAGATTTGGAGACATTACTTGTATGGTACTTCATTTACCATTTACACGGATCACAAGAGCCTCAAATTTTTATTCACTCAGGCGGAGCTGAACATGAGGCAGAGAAGGTGGATGGACTTACTTAAGGACTATGATTGTGAAATTGAGTACCATCCCGGAAAAGCTAATTTGACAGCAGACGCTTTGAGCCGGAAAGTGAGGAGTTCTGCTGAGGATGTCATCCATTTGTCCGCTATGATGACCTCCTATTGCCATCTAGGCTATGATTTTGACATAGATGCATCACCTGTGCATGTATCGACCTGTTAGCTGAGCCAGATATCTATGAGTACATCAGGAAAGCTCAGAGGTCAGATGATGAGGTTCAGAGATGGTTATCTTTAGTACATCTTGGTCAGCCAACGAAATTCAGAGTGGCCGATGACGGATCCTTGAGGTTGGGTAACCGTTGGGTGGTTCCGAGTACGCCGGGGTTGCGTAGAGGGATCTTGGAGCGAGCTCATAGTAGAAGACTTAGCATCCACCCAGGCGGGAAGAAGATGTATAAAGATCTACGTGATCAGTTTTGGTGGAAAAGAATGAAGAGTGATGTCGTCGCTTTTGTTAAGAGATGCTTGATCTGCCAGCAGGTTAAGGCAGAGAGACAGAGACCTGGCGGCGAGTTGAAAAGCTTAGAGATACTGAAGTGGAAGTGGGAACACATTTCCATGGACTTCGTGACTCATCTGCTGAGGAGTGCTTCGGGTTTTGATGCTATTTGGGTGATTGTGGATCGATTGACTAAGGTAGCTCATTTCATCCCCTATAGCATGACTTTCACCTTTTTGAGGATGGCGCAGTTGTATATCCGAGATGTGGTGAGATTGCATGGGATCCCCATTTCCATAGTGTCAGATCGAGATCCACGATTCACATCTCATTTTTGGGAGGGTCTTCAGTCAGCCTTGGGGACTGAAGTTAGATTGAGCACTGCTTATCATCCTCAGACGGATGGCCAGACCGAGCGTACTATCCAAACGCTCGAGGACATGTTGAGGGCTTGTGTATTGGAGTTCGATGTTTCTTGGCAAGATTCAGTGGCCTTGGTAGAATTCTCCTATAATAACAGCTACCAGGCGAGCATTCAAATGGCTCCTTTTGAAGCTCTTTATGGCAGACGGTGTAGATCACCCTTGTGTTGGGATGACTTGGACCGCAAATCGGTCGGAGGACCTGAACTGATCCGAGAAATGGAAGAGAAGATAAAGATGATAAGGCAGAAAATGAAAGCAGCCCAGGACAGACAGGCAGCTTATGCGAATAAACGGCGGAGACCGTTGGAATTTCAGTTGGGAGATAAGGTCTTTTTGAAGATCTCGCCTTCCAGAGGTGTTGTGCGATTTGGGATGCGCGGGAAACTGTCTCCGAGGTATGTTGGATCGTACGAGATTTTGCAGCGCATTGGCACCTTAGCTTACCAACTGGCTTTGCCACCTTCTTTATCTGGTATACATGATGTGTTTCATGTATCGATGCTGCGGAAGTATGAGCCGGATCCATCTCATGTGTTACAGCCTTCCGAGGTTCAGTTAGAATCCGATGTGTCTTATGTGGAACGGCCTGTTAGAATTTTGGATCGAGCAGACCGTAGACTTCGGAACAAAGTGATACCTATGATCAAGGTTCAGTGGGATCGCAGGGGTGTCGAGGAGGCTATGTGGGAGACGGAGCGGTATATGATGCAGCACTACACGGAACTATTCTCTGGTATGTGATTATGTTTAGTTTCACTTTGGGGTAAGTGCATGTGATTTCGAGGACGAAATCTTATAAGTAGGGGAGTATTGTGATATCCCCGAAATTGATTAATTGCAATTTGGGCATTAATTGTGTTTATATGATTACTTGTGATGGTAATTAATTATGTGCTGGATTTAATTATCTTATGGAAATGCTTAGTCACATGGTAGGCGTGACCGGGAATGCATTTCGGGGTGCATGTGATGCATGTTGGATAATTGGGTGTTTTAATGACTTACTTGTGTTGGTAGTCATTTATTGGTAAAACATGCATTTATTTGAGGTTGAGGAGCATTGTGATGTAATGCTTTTAAAATACCATGTTGGGGTACAATTTACATCATGTTAATTATTGGGGTACAAGTTTAAATAAAAGGATTTAACCCTTTACCCCACCACTTTATTTCACTTTACTCTTTACACTCTAAATCCCACCCCAAACCCTCACTTTTCCCCTCAAACTCGATTTTGGCACCAAAGTGGACAAGAAGTTCTTGTAAAAGCTTTGTTCTTGTACTTCTTGGTAAGATTTGAGGCCTAGGATGTTTATATATCATTCCTTGTTGTTCTTGTAATGTTTGGTTTGAGTTTTGGAAAGTTTTGAAGGGTTTTGAAATGGGTTTGTTGGGGTTGGTATTATTTTGGTTGGGTGTTGGATTTATGAGTTTATGAGTATGTTTATTGAAGGTTTTTAATGATTTGGTATGGTTGATGTTTTAATATTTGAGTTTGTTTGAGTTGGGGAAGGAGAAGAATGAATAGTGCCCGAAAATCGGGTGTGCAGGACTCGGCGATCGATCGGCACTTTCCACCGATCGATCGCGAGCTGCAAGGGTGAAGGCAGTAGCCTTCAGCGATCGATCGCGAGTTTGGCGCGATCGATCGGCGAGGTCGCGATCGATCGGCGCAAACTCGGCGATCGATCGCGAATTGGAAAATTTTGTTGGTCTAGGCAGTGTGATCTCGCGATCGATCGGGGCTTCATGGAGATCGATCGCGAGACACCAAAATGGATGTTTTTGATTATTTTTGTGGGATTTTTGGTATTGGACTATTATTGGGTTCTAATATTGAATTGTGTGAATATATAGAACCATCCCAGGTGGCAACACAGCCAAGGAAGTGAAGTCCTACCACATCCTACATTTTGGAAAGGTACGTAGAAGACGTACGGGCACCCAACGGTACATGTATCTAATATACTCATTGTTTATGCATTGTGGATGCGAGTATATGTGGAATTATGCATTGTGGATGCAAATACATGTTGAATTATGCATGATGATTGTATATGCATATGATGGTTATTGGTGCACATCCCATGAGTCGTGGTCATCCCTTGATGATTTTAATGCTTGCCGCTATTTGATTTGTTGCCGCTAAATGTGAAGCGAGGGGTGGGAGAGCCGCATGTCACATTTGAGCGTGGTTATCATATAGGGCGAGGAAAGAATATTTGCCGCTCAATGTGAAGCGAGGGGTGGGAGCGTCGCATGTCCATTGAAGCGAGGTTATTCTATGCCGCCTATATGTAAATAAGCGAGGGGCATTAAAATACATTGTGATGGACAGACTAGGGATGGGTGATTGGTATTTGGTGTTGATGAGATGGATTATGTCATGACATGTGTAGACCATTAAAAAATCTATTGATTATACTCATGAGTTATGGTATAGGGACAACCAAACTGGAAGCGTTTAAATGCATGGGAAAAACAGGAAGTGTTTTATTGTGATTTATGCATTTACGCCTTATATTCATATTGTGTTGAATATGAATGATATTATTGCTCATGTTTGGGGGTTGTCCTTGTAGGTACTTTTGGCATGATAAAAATGGGCTAAAGCGGGTTGAGGTGGTGAGCTTGTGAAGAATACTTTTGGGAATTGAAGGACGGGATTACTTTTCTATAGTGTCTACTCTAGGAGTAGCGTAAAACTATAGTTGAGAACATTCATTAGATTGGGAATGTTATTAATCCACTGATAGTCCTTATTTTTTTGGCATGTAATTCTTAAAGCTCATAGTCTCAACACGATCATTTTACTCTGATAATTTATGTTAGCTCTAATTATGCCTTTAATCCGCACTTAAGGAACTAGGGTCCTTACATAAGCTCTGCTAGCCATTCTATTGTCCTAACATAGAGTAGTTATGCTAATCCTCAGCTGACCCGGGAGACAAGTTCTGCTAATCACACAACTGGTCTAAGGTCTAATGATCCGAAAAGTTTAATTAGTGTTGTTAATCATTCTGCTAGTTTGACTTCACTGAATTGATTTCTGCCAACTCTGCTAGTACGTCTATCGATTGGCAACTTGTTGCACCATTTGATAACTTAATAGTAATAATTAATAAGTTTTGTTAATATTAAAATTGAGATAAATAGGGTTCTTTGAACCTAATAATCTCTATCTTTTTTATGATCACAAACTTGAATGCAAGTAATGATAACTCAAGGTAAAATGATATCAATAAGTTCGCTGACTTTTTACCTTCTCCTTTTTAGAAGTATTAAAGAAACCCACCCCCAATGTATATTCCCCCTTGAATTGATGGCTATTTGTTATTTATTTAAAGTTAGTTTAATTACCGATAAATTAAGTTCAGGATATATGAACTGAACACATAAGAGGCATAAATTTTATTATCTGATGACAGTTACATATAAATAGTGGACAATACAAAAAGAAATAGTTCTATTACTAAGTCTTGCTTAGCTAATATGTTGTCTTGCTATCCAGCTGACTTCCTTCCAAGATTTGGTCAATCTTGTCGCCTTAGAAGTGATTTCTTCTGCGAACAACTCTACTTAATAGTGTTCTATATGAGGGATTGATATATGTCTTCCTAACGCAATTATGAAACCGAGCATTTCTGAACATCAAGCTTTACTCAGATCAGTGGACTTAAAAGTTCAGACTCTGAACCATGTTAGGTGAAGAGTTCTCTTTGGGTTTGTACACCGATTTGAAGTATAAAATCAAAGCAAAACAAAATCTTTGAACAAGAATTTCAAAGAGTGAAAGATTTCAAAATGTAAAACAAGATAGTGTTGTGAAGTGATAGAGGTTCGATTTAAAGACCGGAAAGTTTTGAATATAGGAACATGTGTCAGTAAATCAGAAAAAATGAAAATCAAAACAAGATAAACGAATGAAAATGCATCAATTAAACAGTGACAGATTGACTTCCGAAATCCACCGGTTAAATCCTGAAAATATGCAATGAATCTATATTGATGTAAGGTAAATTAATACATATCAAAACAAATTCCAAGAATCTAATTTGATACTAAGAATGGAAAGTAAAAAAAAAAATATTGAATGTTTTCGTGCGTTACACTAAAATGAAGTTTCATGAAAAAGAAATTTTACACCATTTTGAATAATATGCAATGAAATAAATTTTATGCTAAAACGGCTTCGGAAATAGTTTCAGCCAGAAGATAAGTTAAAGTGCCTTAAAAAATAACTCACTCTGATACAACTTGTTGGGTGGAACAAGTGGGCTCAGGTTTCTTGCTCTAAGTACACTTGTTAGGATCGATTCGATTGGTTGATCATTTCATCTTGTTGTCTCCAGCCTGTGACTTGCACTAACTCTGGTTCTTAAATTGAGTATATCGAGAGATTAAATCAAGTTTGATCCACAAACCAAACGGAAAACACCCGAAATAACCTGCTCTGAAACTGGTTAAACAAAGTAAGATATTTCAAGAAAACAACAAGTAAAACAAGATAGAAGCTAAATGCACACAAATTTATTTATGGAAGTTCAAATGTGGTGTAACCCTTCTACGTCTCTCATTGTTCCACCAATGATTCACTAGAAGACTTTGATTCGTATACTCAACTGTATATTCCCACCCGAGTATCCCGCTCTACTGATACTCCTAGTTTGTAACTCAGATTATTCATCTTATCATTCTGTACAGACAATATATCTGATAGTTACACCAACCACTCTTTACAGTATAGACAATTGGGTACAAAGAATCGTGTGTTTGGGTTGCATAACTGATCTTATGATTGATCATATATAATCAACGATGGTACATGTATTTGGGATGTGTTATCTACTAAGCTTATATTATGTTAAGCTTTCATTTGGTTTGAATCACTTCATGTACTTGTTATTCTTTTGTCATGTTTAAAATCTCCGAAGGGTCTCTCTTTGAATCTTCATGTGTGTATCAATATGTTTGTTAGAAAGTATATGTACGATCTTTGATTCTTTTTGTAATTTCTCTGACTTTACAACGACCATATTGAATTTTTTAGGTATCTGGACTAGGAGCAGAGACGCGATAATAGGGGGTAATTTTTTTTAAAAAAAATAAAGGATAAAACATAGTTTACTAAAAAAAATCTATAGAAAACACTAAAAAATTTTGGGGGTACGGGGCCCTGTCTGTAACGCAACTGTTCTTTGGCCTTGCTGGTAAGTGTCATGTCTCGAGATCGAGGTCGATAATATTGGCGTGGACTTCAAATAACAACTCAAAAACAACAAGGCTCGTAACATCTTACAAATCATCATTTAAAAACTATTCCCCAATTAAAATACGTCGATGGAAATTTAATTAAATCAATGGCATTGGAATCTAGAATAAAATCTAATTCACTAAACTGATTATGATCTTCCTCTTCGATTTATGATTGGCTTTTATTTGGGAAGAGGATGTAAGGGGTGGTGTTGTGTTAACCAATCAGCAAGTAAAGTCAATTAAACATACATATATAATTATAATTTTCAAAACAAATATCAAGATCGAAGCAGAATCTGATACCAATACCGAAGTAGTTAACAGAATTGCTCTCATCAGAGCCATAAAATAACATATCAGAATCATAAGTCATGTACTTCAATTAAAGCATGGATCCATCAAAACCAAATTCTAGAGGGCTTCCATAGACTTAAGTGGTGGCCCACGTGTATGTAGCACTTTGCTCTGCATGCTCAATAGATGGCTCACATGCACGTGCACCTTAGCCCGCAAGCTCAAAATGTTGCCCCCGTCATGTAGCACTTTGCCAATTGGATTCAAGATGGGGCTCACATCACACGTAGCACTTTGCTCCATATAGCACTTATATCTCGGTGATCAAAATTTATCAGAACATCCTAATTCAAAATACTTCACATATTCAATTGAATTTTAAAACATACAATTTTCAAATGAAAAAACGATATTCATAGCAAAAATCCACTTATCAGAATCGTATATGTTTGAACGGATTTTGGGATGCGTAACGCGGTGAAACTCCTTCTCTTCCTTTGGTGAAAACTTCGAATTATGTGTGTGTGCTAGTGTGAGTATTTCAAAATTTGTGTGTTTCGGTGAGAAATTTTTAGGTCTTTATGCATAGAAGGCTGCCCCAATATTTATAAAGTGTGAGCTTCAAGAGTATCAGTTTTCCACAAACTCTATGATTGTTTCCTGGTTGAGTTGTATCTCTGGTTTCCTCGCATCTTTAAGTTTATCTTCAAGTAATTGGCTTGACTAAATACCTCTAATTACAGTTTGACCAAAACTCTAGTTGTAGGTTTGGTTGGAAAAACCAGGTTTTCATAGTAAGCCTTCTAATATGAGAGGTTGTCGTTGATAACTCAGATGGTACTTTGTTGTGATCACTAAGCTGGTCTCTTCTACCTCTGTTCTGTGGATTACTCAGATGGTCTTCGAATATATTAGTTGTGTTGGATACTCAACTGATTTCTTCCGTGAAGCGGGCTATGTTGGATTCATCTCCACTACTCAATCAACTAGCTTGTACTTAGTTAAGCTCTACTGGTATTTTTGTTGTCCTGACATAGATTAATTCTGATAATCTTTAGTTGACCCAGGAGATTAGTTATGCTAATTAGTCAGCTGGTCTCGGGTCTATTGGCTTGAAAAAATTGATAAGTGGTGCTGATTATTTTGCTAGCTTGATTTCACTGGATTGAAATTCCACCAACTCTAGTGGTGCACTCTTTCAACTTACAACTTCGATGTACACTTGATAACTTTATCAAGGGTTAGTAGGATTTTATGAATCCAATAATGTACATGTGTGTAGACACACATTAAAAATATAGAATAGCACAGAATATATAATATATACGCACATACGTGGGAAAATATAGAATTACGTAATATTTGAAGATTTGGAATAAAGAGAGTGGAATTGAGATGGTACACCATGTCACCGACAATTGAGTGATCCATACTATATTGTAATATTTAAATAATAATGCTTTGAAATAAAGGATGGAGATGCTTTCACATATAAAAAAAGGACAAGTTTCACCACATCGAAAAACATTAGCGTATTGATTCGTTGAGGCTTCCACGGAGTGCATTTATGCTATTACTTTAATTATGCTACGTCTATTTAATTTATTTATTATTTTGAGCTGTAAAAGTGTGTGTATCAAGATATCAAATAAAAATTATTTATACACGGTTTGATTTATATATTTCAAAACTATTCGATATTGAACATGGATCATCCTAATTGGGCCAAATTAGGGGTTATATGAACTTTTTTAGCCGACTCAAAAAATATTTGATTTGTATCGACATTCTCGAATTCTAGCCGAACTCGATTATGTTCCAACTTTTTTCGAACCAAACTCGAGCCCGTATTACTTTGTTCAATAGTTCGCAAGCCGCTAACGAACTTTAATAGTTTATTAATATAATATAATTATATATTAAATAAATATATTTCGAACATTTCGGGTATTTATTTTGAGCAATAGTTCGAATAGCTCGTGAACATGTTCGAAGATTTTGGAGCCTAACTCGAACTTTGAATAAAGCCAAATTCGAGCCAAAATTTTAAACTATTCGAACTTCGCACCGGACTTGAACTTGAATATATCTTGATACCCCTCTATGGAGGATCGATCTACCTAACGGGTTTTAACCGACCCAATCTAATTTAGCAAGGAGTTGTAGGGTTTTGGAAGACATCTATATTGTCGGGATAAACATGGATCTAGTTGCCATACACAATACTATTTCATGTTGATTAGAACTCTTCTCCCAGATTGACTAGAACTCTACAATTATAGATTGACTAGAACTCTTATTCTATATTGATTGAGACTCTATCTCTACATCTATAAATAGAGGGCACCTAACCCTCATTGAGGTACGTTCAATTACGCAATACTTACACGCTATTCCAACAATTTCAATACGTTTTCTATTGAAACATATACTGACTTGAGCGTCGGAGTGTCTTCGCCTACGAGCGGAGTCATCTTACCCTTTCTCTTTGATACACAGAGATACTTTGGAGCAGATCAATTCGGTTTAATTGAAGATAAACCGTTTGTTTCATCATAGCACGACATTTATTAAATATCACACTTTTTGGTGATATCAATTGGCGCCGTCTGTGGGAAATCCGAGTGAGAGACGTTGAGAAACAAGAGCGGAGAGATCCGTGAGTAACTGAGTACGAGTTCCCCCACATGATGCTCTCATCCATGTATTTCAGCAATAAACACAAGGCCGACGAGGGAGGAGGGTACCGCGCACCTTCCCGGCCGCATGTTGGAGAAAAGTAATGTATTACTTATTTTTTCATAATGTGGTGAAATTCACATATGCATCGTATGGGATATAGCACTGACACGTCATTTGAGCATATTGGATGCTTCGTTGAAAATTTGAGAATTATGGTAAATTTGAGAATTATGGTAAAGAGCTTCAACTTGTACGAAGAAAGAAAGCAACGAGAAATTCTCTCTCACCAAGTACCAGTTGCTTCCTACCCTATGCACCCACCAAAAAACCCTTGGCCCACCTCCGTGAGTCACCCTCTCAGATGGCCCGGCACACCACAGGCCTCCCGGCTCACCGGTAAACCATTTCGTACTGACCAGCCGCCCATCACTGCCGCGAAGTCACCAGATTTCACACAGAAAATCACGGGTTCGTGCGACGTGGCGGCTTCAATTGTTGGTTCTATTTCTTCAATTGCACACTGAAACACCCGTTTCAAACTCTGATTGGGATTACCCACTTATCGACGATGAACTCCAAGCCATTGACGGCGCATTATCCGCCGCTGTCTCCGCTTCTCCGATCAAGAAGTGACGCCGCTTCAGTTGTACCGACGCCGCGCTTGCTTCCTTCGACTCTCCTCCTAAAACGTCGATTGCCCCAGACTCTCTTCGCTTTTCGACAACAACAAAAGAACAATCCCGCCTTATCCTTTTCAGTTTTTTCGCCACATAGATCCTACGTTGATGCGAATTATTCTTACCGAGATTTTTAGTTTTCTGGTCAGTTATATGAATGAGATATGGGTTGGCGGCGGTGAGTGGAGGAGGAGGGATTAGTGACGGCGAATATGGGCACATAGATGATGGATATGGAGGCACAAATTGATGGGAAAGAATATCTGGCCATTTTTAGGAATGCCGATTGTCCAGGCACATTGAAGTTCGAGGAAGTGTTCTACAATATCAAAATCAAGCAAGGTGGAATCCTAAACAAAAATATAAAAGTTGAGGAAAAACAAATCTTGAGAGGAGTCTTCGGAGTAGTGTTTCCAGGCGAGATGTTAGCGATGCTCGGGTCATCCGGCAGTGGCGAAACGACGTTGTTAACCTCTCTTGGTGGCCGGCTAGGCGGGTATTTGGCTGGGAACATTACCTACAATGGCAAGCCATTCTCAAACGCAATGAAGCGTATTACTGGATTCGTTACACAGGACAACGTCCTCTATCCTCACCTCACCGTGACTGATTAGTCTACACTGCACTCCTCCGCCTGCCAAGAACATTAACTAAGAAAGAAAGATGCAGGGAAATCATAGGGGGGGCCACTTTTGAGGGGAGTTTCCAAGGGTGAACAAAAAAGGGGCTGTATTGGACAAGAACTATTGATCAATCCGAGCCTTATTTTTCTTGTTGAGCCAACTTCTGGGCTTGATTCGACCACGGCTCAGAGAATTGTTTCCAAGCTTTGGGAGTTGACGAAAGGAGGTCGAACTATAGTGATGACAATTCACCAGCCTCCGAGTAGGCTGTATTATATGTTTCATAAGGTTTTGTTGCTGTCTGAAGGTAATCCTCTGTACTTTGGGAAGGGATCAGGAGCCATGGATTATTTTGCCTCTGCAGACTTCTTGTTAGATCTTGCCAACGATATCGTCATGATTTTGAAGAGGAGTTTCAACTGCTGATTCAATGAAAATCAAACATCTATCAAGCAAAAGTTGGTGTCGGCATATAAGACTAATCTCTCAGACAATGTGAAGTCGGAACTTAACTCCGGCCCAATGCCACGAATCAACAGTAGATGATAAACAGTGTTGTCGATGGTCGACCACTTGGTGGGAACAAGTTTCGGTATTATTGAGACGAGGCATAAAAGAAAGAAAGCACGACTCATTCTCAGGCCTCAAGATAGGACAAGTGCTAGCCATCTCAGTTCTATATGGATCATTGTGGTGGCAATCTGATATCAGCCACTTACAAGATCAGGGTTTGTTGTGGTAAAAAAGACAGCAATGGTTTTTACCACAAAAGAGATCCTGACAAAGTACTCTATACCAGCTCGGGGCGTGTTATAAGTTGGTCATGTGCACCTTGCCGATGCTCGATCCATGTTTCCTAGGCACGCATAGCTCAAAACATCGGGTCCTCGGCCTCTAGCTCATTGTTGCCAAGCTCAGGACAAATTCAACCTAGCAGTTGACCTTGACTTCGGTGCTCGAAATACATGGCCGGTGTACGGTTATTTCTTCCCAACTAAAACTTTAAATTCCTATATGCATTTTGTGTTGCATTATTTCAGGTCCACTCTATTACGATGGCTTGGGCATGCAATCTCGCAGTAAGCCCCGATTACAACAGCTTGGGCATGCAATCTCGCAGTAAGCCCCTATTTATCAGCTCGGGCATGCAATCTCGCAGTAAGCCCCGATTACAACAGCTTGGGCATGCAATCTCGCAGTAAGCCCCTATTTATCAGCTCGGGCATGCAATCTAGCCGTAAGGTCATATTATGACAGCTTGGGCATGCCATCTGGCAGTAAGGCCTTATTACATCGAGCCCGGGCATGCAATCTAGCAGTAAGGCCATATTATGACAGTTCGGGCGGGCCATCTGGCAGTAAGGCCCTATTCAGAAGCCCAAGGCGTTGTCAATAAGCCCTTGGCACATCAGGAGCACGAGCTCAGCCCTGGTCACGCCAGGAGCATGGGTGTGCAACCTGCCTCAGGAGCACGAGCTCAGCCCTGGTCACGCCAGGAGCATGGGTGTGCAACCTGCCTCAGGAGCACGAGCTCAGCCCTGGTCACGCCAGGAGCATGGGTGTGCAACCTATTCAGAAGCCCAAGGCGTTGTCAATAAGCCCTTGGCACATCAGGAGCACGAGCTCAGCCCTGGTCACGCCAGGAGCATGGGTGTGCAACCTGCCTCAGGAGCACGAGCTCAGCCCTGGTCACGCCAGGAGCATGGGTGTGCAACCTATTCAGAAGCCCAAGGCGTTGTCAATAAGCCCTTGGCACATCAGGAGCACGAGCTCAGCCCTGGTCACGCCAGGAGCATGGGTGTGCAACCTGCCTCAGGAGCACGAGCTCAGCCCTGGTCACGCCAGGAGCATGGGTGTGCAACCTGCCTCAGGAGCACGAGCTCAGCCCTGGTCACGCCAGGAGCATGGGTGTGCAACCTATTCAGAAGCCCAAGGCGTTGTCAATAAGCCCTTGGCACATCAGGAGCACGAGCTCAGCCCTGGTCACGCCAGGAGCATGGGTGTGCAACCTATTCAGAAGCCCAAGGCGTTGTCAATAAGCCCTTGGCACATCAGGAGCACGAGCTCAGCCCTGGTCACGCTAGGAGCATGGGTGTGCAAACCTGCCTCAGGAGCACGAGCTCAGCCCTGGTCACGCCAGGAGCATGGGTGTGCAACCTATTCAGAAGCCCAAGGCGTTGTCAATAAGCCCTTGGCACATCAGGAGCACGAGCTCAGCCCTGGTCACGCCAGGAGCATGGGTGTGCAACCTATTCAGAAGCCCAAGGCGTTGTCAATAAGCCCTTGGCACATCAGGAGCACGAGCTCAGCCCTGGTCACGCCAGGAGCATGGGTGTGCAACCTATCTCAGGAGCACGAGCTCAGCCCTGGTCACGCCAGGAGCATGGGTGTGCAACCTACCTGAGGAGCACGAGCTCAGCCCTGGTCACGCCAGGAGCATGGGTGTGCAACCTGCCTCAGGAGCACGAGCTCAGCCCTGGTCACGCCAGGAGCATGGGTGTGCAACCTACCTGAGGAGCACGAGCTCAGCCCTGGTTACGCCAGGAGCATGGGTGTGCAACCTATCTTTGGAGTTCGGTTCAGACGAGCATTCTTCGCTCCTATTTGTTATCTCTGGAGCTCAGTTCGGATCAGACGAGCACATTTTTGCTCCTATTTATTATCTCTGGAGCACGGTTCAGGCGAGCATTCTTCGCTCATATTTATTATCTCTGGAGCTCAGTTCAGAGCAAGCGAGCAGACTTTGCCCCTATTTATTATCTTTGGAGCTCGGTTCAGGCGAGTCTTCGCTCCTATTTGTTATCTCTGGAGCTCAGGCGAGCACACTTCGCCCCTCTTTATTATCTCTGGAGCTCAAATCAGGCGAGCATTCTTCGCTCCTATTTGTTATCTCTGGAGCTCGGTTCATATCAGGTGAGCACACGTCACCCATTTATTATATCTGGAGCTTAGTTTGGATCAGGCGAACATCATTTGCTCCACATACCTATTACCTCTGGAGCTTAGTTTAGTCGAGCATCATTTGCATATACTTATCCGATATAGCTCAAATCAGCTCAGATGAGCTTTATTTGCTCCGTATTACCTCTGGTGCCCGATCGGGCTTATCTGCTCAGCTCAGGACTCTACTGATGCTGGAAATCAAACAAGTTTCATTGGCATCGTATATTTTTCATCGCTGGGGCTTGAGATTTCTATTAATTATGGAGCTTGGGACGCTTAATATTCATAAAGCCAATGTTATTAGCACCGCATGTTTATTCATCACGGAGCTCGACTATATCTCATATTCCCGTAGAAGTAAACAGCAGGGGCACTAGGAACAGGTCGGTTAAACATTTAACGAACTTCTGGTCTTCGACGTCAGTCCGACTAGGAGGGGGGACTTGTGATACCCCTCTATGGAGGATCGATCTACCTAACGGGTTTTAACCGACCCAATCTAATTTAGCAAGGAGTTGTAGGGTTTTGGAAGACATCTATATTGTCGGGATAAACATGGATCTAGTTGCCATACACAATACTATTTCATGTTGATTAGAACTCTTCTCCCAGATTGACTAGAACTCTACAATTATAGATTGACTAGAACTCTTATTCTATATTGATTGAGACTCTATCTCTACATCTATAAATAGAGGGCACCTAACCCTCATTGAGGTACGTTCAATTACGCAATACTTACACGCTATTCCAACAATTTCAATACGTTTTCTATTGAAACATATACTGACTTGAGCGTCGGAGTGTCTTCGCCTACGAGCGGAGTCATCTTACCCTTTCTCTTTGATACACAGAGATACTTTGGAGCAGATCAATTCGGTTTAATTGAAGATAAACCGTTTGTTTCATCATAGCACGACATTTATTAAATATCACACTTTTTGGTGATATCATATCTATTTCGAGCCGAATTCGAATCTTAAAATTTTCTTTTTATTCGGCTCGATTCGATTCGTTTACACCCCTACTGTCAAATATACATATTTGTTATGTTGACCATTTTTAAATTACAAAAAGTTTATACTAATGGATTTCATCTCGATCACATGAAGCAAGATTATTATCAATCTTTTGAAAGTACATTTCGTTGCTCATTCCGATTTTATTTTAAACTCTCCTGATAAATAAATAAATGTGTATATATACACATACACACGTGATGATACATGTATTTACATATATTTTTAAATAACCATGCATATTCTATTATTTCATTCGCGTATATTACTAATAAAGAATTTTATTATTTTTTTGTCAGAGATGCTTTAATTTCGGAGTTCCTTTTTTTATACCATACGGTTAGTTTTTTCATTAGACCATTAGATATCTAAAATTTCAATTTATTAATTTATAAATTAATTAGTTTATTATATTATTTAGGGACTTACGGTTATCCGATAGACCGACCATGCATATATTCAATTAAGTAACAAATCATGTGTATTTTTTACTAATTAAAAATGATTTAATCCACTAAATATGTTATAAAACATAAAAATTAATTATAAAATAAAAAATAATAGATAGATAAAACAAGAAAGTATATTATTGGATATATTTCGTAAGTAAAATAATAAGGCATAAAGCCAAGTGCGTAAGAATAATTAAGTTTACATTTAATGTACTTACACAAATTATGATTAAATTTAAATAAATCAAAGAATATGTTCCACGACATTTTGATCAATAACTTTCAGCACATCTCGAGACAATGTACCTAGACAAAATCAACTACGATTTTGCATGCGTGTGTACTTATCTAGGGAAATTCGGAGCTGGCCAGATCCGACAGCTCCAATGCATTTGGGACCGTCAAGTCTACCATCCACATGTTAAACGTGTGAACCCCAAGATGCCAAATGGATTGACTGTTGATGTTAAAAGTCGTGGTGGCCAGATAACATGTGGACCCGGCGGTAAATGAATTCGTTTATGTTGGACGCATCGAATTTCCCGACATATCTATATATAGTGTGTATGTGTGTATGTATGTACGCATTGTATGTATATACGTATAAATGAATGTAGAACGAGCATGTACGAAACAAGTAACTTTAGTTATCCAATCAACGAACAGATCAAATTTCAACCAGAATCAAGAAGGCCAAAACATTTTGGTTAAACATGAGAAAAGAGTTGTAGCTATGTTTTGTGCGAGCAAATAAGACTAGAAAAATGGCTTGCAGTGCATGAAACGCACTTTATAAAATTCAAACACAAACTATAACTCAAACACAGAATTTCACAATTCTACACATTTATTCTGCACATTACCTTATATTAATATTCGTCACCAGGTTGGAAACGAAAACATAAATTACGACATGACTGTACATTAAGATTTTATCGCCAATCAGACACAATGTGATGCGTAGAAGCTTGTTTGATCACCTGATTGCTCCAAGTAAATTGGCACCATCAAGTTTTGCACCTTCCAAATCCTGTCAAAACAGAGGAATAAGATGAATATTGATTTGTAGACACATGTGTGAGTCTTAAAACATAGGTTGTGGCTCGAATTTATAATTTTTTCGTTGGCCAAACACTTGGATCACTTACTGCATCGCGAAGATTTACATCCCGCAAATAAGCTCTTTGTAGATTTGCACCTCTCAAATTCGCATTAGTTAACTTTGCACCCTGCAGACACATACAAAACGTCGCGACAGAGTTCAGCAGAAAACAATGACATTCTATTACTGAAAACTCAACTTGAGGTAAATTTTCAGCACAAAGAACCAATTTTGATTGTTCCCAGAATCAATGCAAGATGAGATATTTGAACGCCGGGAAGGCAGAACTGTTCGACACAATACAGCAATGATTCTACAAGCATATTTCTCTTACATATAATTTGGCGATGGTAAGCGGCCGAGATATGAAAATTCTCTCTAAAAAACGCGCTCCAAACTTTCTCATCGCTCGTCCTTAATTTTCCGTCAATCCCATGCTCACCGCCGACTCCCTTCACCGCCTGCCACAATTCCAAATGGGTGTTAATCATTTTCGATCCATCCTTCACTTTCGATTCTTTCATTGCTAAACTTTATTTTCAGACTTTTTTTTTATCGCGAATTCCACCTGGGTGTATAAACCAAAATAGCGATTCAGCCCTGTGCGCGAACAGTTTCAATGCGTCCTACACTTTCAATTCATCATCGCAGCTTTATTTTCAGACTTTTTCATCGTGATTCAACCCTGTGCGCGAATTCTAACCCACTTTCCACTGTTTTCGTATTTCAGTCATTATCGCCCTTCAGCCTGTGCACAATCCCCAGGCCTAATTTTCTCTGATCTTTCATCGATATTCCCTTGGGTTTATCGCAAGTTTTTCGGGTCTTCTATCTCCAATAAACTGTTTTCGCATCTCAGACAATATTGTGCTTCTTGCCTTAGTATGCCTATCTCTAGAGAGAGCAAGAGAGGTCAGGTATTCAAATACCCTCCAGATTTTTCAACCCATCGTCGTTATGAAACCTTTCCGACTCGGCAGCCTTATCCTAACCATTCCGAGCGTGAGAGAATCATTCCTAAGGTTTCATTTAGGCCAGGTGAGAGGCAGCACAGTGATAAGATGCCTGTTCATTTCTGCAAAGTCGCAGGCCGAACCCGACAAGGTTGAGCCAAAAGCTGAGGGAGGTCTTCAAAGATGACTCAATTCCATTTTTCTTCAACAACTTTCCGAAGCGATAGTCTCCAGAGAATATGCGATGTACGTTCGAGAAATTTGGCGAAGTGAGTGATTTGTTTGTGCCAAATAAGAGAGGCATCAAAGGTAATAAGTTCGGGTTTGTCATATTTAAGGCACACTCAGTGGGCTCAGAACTGGAGTAGCAACTGAAACAAATTTGGCTGCGCCCATAAAAACTTTGGGTCAACAATCGTCGATTTAGTAGGAATGATTTTCATGCTGATTCATCAAGACACCAATACCTTTTCAATCGAAAGTTTTTAAGCGAAAGGAACGGAAAGTATTATGCAGCAGCTGTGGGTGGAATTGAAGGAGCGACAAGGACAGCAGACCGGCCATTCAAAGCCAATTCCGCGGGATTAGATAGCTCTCCTAGGCCTATCATACAATATATGAGACGTCAAGGGAAGGGTAGCCGAAAGCATAGAAATCAAATCAGGAATAGGCTGTTGGAAAGCAAAGAAGAAATAAGAGAAGGGGAAATGGAGGAGTTTTGATGAGGGCATGTGGGCAGAGGAAGAAGGTAAGCAGAAGACACAGAGAGATGGGGTCCACAAGGGTTTGAAAACGGGCAAGATATATCCTCTTCTGTCGATCAATTTGGTCACTCTAGTAGTACATTGAAAGTGGTAGGAACAAAGGGCAGTGATCTATCTACGGAGGCAGAGGATATTTGGGAATTCGGGAAGCAATTGGGCATAGATGGGAATGGAAACGACAAGGAAATCATGGATAGGTTAGTGGATATGGAAGTTAGGGACAAAAAAGCAATCGACGGTCTTAGAGTCGTCAATGATGAGGTTGGGGACGTGAATGGGTATTTATGAAGATTGCAAAATTCAATATCAGAGGGTTGGGGGTCTGATCAAAAGACGGGTCATTCGAGAGTTGGTTTTGAAGGAGAGGATTGATTTTCTTTGTTTATAAGAGACGAAGTTAGAAGTAGTGCCCAGAGAAATGTGCAACACTATTTGGGGAGATGAGGACTTTGACTGGGTTTTTAAAGGGGCTTTAGGAGCAGTAGGGGGAGATTTTATGTATTTGGAAAAAAGATAGCTTTCAAATGGAGAGCTTTTGGGGAGAAGTAGGGTTGTTGGGGTTGGAGGGCTTCTGGGGTAGAGATAAAATCAAATGCAACATTGTCAACGTATATTCTCCAGGTGAATTTGATACGGAAGAAATTATCTAAGCCCATTAAGCAGTAAGGAGGGCCCAATAGAGGAAGCCTTTGGAGATCAGCCCAAAGCCTTTAAGGTCTATCAAAGGCGGTCCAAACAGCAGGGAAAGATGTGGGAGCAGAACGGTTAAGCGGTTAGAGGGAATAAAGTAGTGGGGGAACTGGGGGTAGATGGTTATGCGATGTATTGTGTGAGTTTTATCGAGCATATTGCTTGGGCAAGAAGAATGATCTTCTTGAGTAAGAGTAAGCTTGAGAGTTTCTTTTGAGAGTCTTTGTAATTTCCATTTCAGAATTTAGTTCTACATAACACAGAAAATTCCCAAAAACATTGTCTTTGTTTCTGTTAACTTTGTTTCTAACAAATTGGTCCGACCTGCCGGATATCGAGGAGGTTGTGAGTTTAAGAAGATGACAACTACACGATCTGATTCCAAGTTGGAAGCTCTGGAAAAAATTATAATCAATCAAGAGAAGATTAGTCAGGAGCAAATCACGCAGAACATGGAATGGCAGAGGGGAATGGAAGAGCGTATGAAGGAATTAACGAACATGTTTGGGTCGTTGATGGAACGAGCAGGAAGCACGGGTCCTTTTGGGAATGACGAGATGAACACGGAACGTGTGAATGCAAATGAAAATAGTGATGGTCATCTGGAAAGGAATTACGGCCATGATGAGATGCGACATGCTCTGAGGCGATTGGATATGCCTGGGTTTAATGGGATGGATCTGTTGGGATGGCTGGTGCGTGCAGAGCAGTATTTCGAGATAAATGGGACACCCCGACAAAATCGAGTCCCAATAGCCTGTGTGTGTATGGAAGGTGTGGCTATGCATTGGTTCCGATGGATCAAAATGCGCATTTCCGAATTATCTTGGGAGCAATTTAAACTCGAATTGATGCGAAGGTTCAATGGAGAAATGGGCAGCAATCCATATCAGCGTTTGGCGGCATTAAAACAAAAATCAATGTCGGTAGGAGAATATATGGAGAAGTTTGAGTCTCTGAGCAGCCAGGTTCCAGAGTTGTCGGAGGAACACTACTTGGGGTGTTTTATGAGCGGGTTACGGAAAGAGCTTAGATACAGGGTGGAAACTCATGATCCACTCACCATAATACGTGCAATGGAACTAGCAAGGGCTATAGAAAGGGAGGTAAAAGGAATTGGGGTCGAAAAAATGAGCAAGGTGGGTGACGAGAGCAGGGGTGATTGGAAATATCGAGGAACATCAGTATGGGGAGGAGCCAACAGTAGGGGTTACACTTTTCCAGTTAAGAATAATTCGAATTCAAATTTTAATGCTTGGGGAAATGGGGGTAAACCAAACCAGCCAGAAAAGAATCAGGTCCAATCCACACCACAGATGGTAGATAATCATCGGAAACCATATAGTCCACCTAGAGCAAAGGGAGGAGAGGACAAAAGCAGGGGAGGGACTTCATATTCTCACCAAGAATTTTTGAGACGTAAAGAAAAGGGGCTTTGTTATTGTTGTGGGCAAATCTATCACCCACAGCACCAATGCCCAGCAAAATCCTTGAGAGTGGTTATATTGGCCGAGGATGAAGGGGAGGGGGAGATAGGAACCAAGGAGCAAGTGCTGGAAGGACAGGAAAACGTGGTGAATGAATGTGAGGCAGAAGTTCAAACCTTAGAATTGCCTTTATTCTCAGTGGGAGGAATAACACAGCCAAAAACTATGAAATTAAGGGGAAGCATAAGAGGTGAGCCAATTGTGGTTATGATAGATAGTGGGGCGAGCCAAAATTTTTTGTCCAAGCATATAATTCTTAAGTTGAACTTGTCGGTGACGGATACAAAGGAATTCGGGGTGAGATTAGGCGATGGGCATAGAGTGACTTCGAGGGGGTTGTGTGAGGGGTTAAAAGTGAACTTGGGAAATTGTGAGGTGGTGGTGGATGGATTTGTGTTTGGATTAGGAGGTGTAGATTTAATACTAGGGATAGCTTGGTTGGAGACATTAGGGGAAGTTAAAGTGGATTGGGGAAGAATGAGTATGAAGTTTATTGAGGGTGAAGGAGAGATTGTGTTATGGGGAGATCCCTATTTGAGTAGAACCCCAGCTTTAATTAATTCAATAACAAAAATGAGAGATGTGGAATTCTTGGGAATGGTACTGTCCATAGGTATTAAGGCAGAAGTGCAGCAACCAGGGAGGGGCTGTGAGGAAATTAGCAAGTTGTTGGAAGAGTTTAGAGGTGTGTTCGAGGAGTGTGAAGGACTGCCTCCAGAACGTGATCAGCAACATGCGATCACAATTAAAGATGGTGAGGGTCCTGTCAAAATTAGGCCCTACAGATACGCACATGGACAGAAAAATGAGATAGAAAGGTTGGTCAAGGAAATGTTATTAGCAGGAATTATACAACCTAGTGTTAGTCCCTATTCTAGTCCAGATATTTTAGTAAAAAAAAAAGATGGTAGCTGGAGATTTTGTGTAGATTATAGGGCTTTAAATGAGATAACCATTCCGGATAAATATCCTATTCCGGTTATTGTTTCGAACTCATTCGGGGCATTATGAGTTCTTAGTTATGCCTTTTGGGTTACGAAATGCACCGGCCACATTTCAAGCCACTATGAACGACATATTTAGGCCACTTTTGAGGAAGTTTGTGTTAGTGTTCTTTGACGATATATTGATATATATCAAATAGAGGAGAGAACATGTAGGGCATTTAAGGGTAGTGTTCGAAATATTGAGTGCCCACAAATTTGTGGCCAATAAAAAAAAAAGTAGTTTTGGGCAAGATCAAGTAGAGTATCTAGGCCACATTGTGTCCATGAAAGGCGTAGAGGTGGATCCCCATAAGGTGAAATGTGTTAGAGAATGGCCAATACCTAAGAATGTAAAAGGGGTGAGGGGTTTCTTGGGATTAACGGGGTATTATCGTCGTTTTATTAGAAATTATGGGAAGATTGCTAGACCTTTGACTGAATTATTAAAGAAGGAAAGTTTTAAATGGGGGGAGGAAGCTTTAAGGGCATTCGAAACATTGAAGAATTTGATCACTTCTGCCCCCGTATTGGCGGTGCCAGATTTTGATAAAGAGTTCATCATTGAATGTGATGAATCAGGATGGGGATTGGGTGCTGTTTTAATGCAAGCAGGTCATCCAGTGGCTTTTTACAGTAAAGCACTCAAGGACAGAGCTTTATCCAAATCAGTTTATGAGAAAGAACTTATGGCATTAGTGTTGGCCATTCAACATTGGAGGCCATATTTATTGGGGAAGCATTTTAAAGTGTTAACGGATCAAAAATCATTGAAATATTTAACACAACAACGGATTACTACGCCGGATCAACAGAATTGGTTAGCAAAGTTGTTGGGGTATGATTTTGAGGTGGTTTATAAGGCAGGAATTACAAATAACGTAGCTGATGCTTTATCCCGAGTTATGATAGAAGGCGAATTACATACAATCAGTACTCCATGTTGGTTGGAAGGGGAAATCATTCGCAAAGCAGTAGAAGAGGATCCTAGTCTGTACAAGGTGTTTGAGGAATTAAAGCAACGACCGCATGAGCCAACTCCCTATTCCCTGGTTCATGGCAGATTACTATACAAGGGAAGGATCGTAGTACCAGCAGGCTCATCGTGGGTACAGAAAGTGTTGGAGGAATATCACACAACTCCCATGGGTGGACACGAAGGGGCTTATAAAACATATCGAAGGGTGGCTGCCCACATCTATTGGAAAGGAATGAAATCAGATATCTACAAATATGTGGCAGAATGTGAAATTTGCCAACGACAAAAATATCAAGCCACTTCGCCGGCGGGTCTTTTGCAACCCCTGCCTATTCCTGAGAGGATATGGGAAGACATAGCGATGGACTTTATAACAGGGCTGCCAAAATCGAAGGGTTATGACGCTATTATGGTTGTAGTGGATAGACTATCTAAATATGCCCATTTTATACTGCTGAAACATCCATATTCAGCAAAGGGGGTGGCTGAAGTATTTGCAAAGGAAGTGGTAAGATTGCATGGAGTGCCAAAATCTATTGTAAGTGATCGTGACCCTACTTTTATAAGCCATTTCTGGACTGAATTTTTCCGAATGCATGGTACAAGGCTGAAAATGAGTACCGCCTATCATCCGGAGACGGACGGACAATCTGAAGTTTTAAATCGTTGTTTGGAAACATATTTAAGGTGTTTTGTATTGTGGGCCGAGTGGGTGCATTGGGCGGAATATTGGTACAACACGAGCTTCCATTCAGCCATCAAAGCTACTCCTTATGAGGTGGTGTATGGAAGACCAGCTACTGTTCTGATGCAATTTCTTCCAGGAGAGACAAGAGTAGAGGCTGTTGCCAAGGAATTATGGGAGAGGGATGAAATGTTGAGGCAACTGAAATATAATCTGAGGAGAGCACAACAAAGAATGGAAAAGTATGCGAATGTGAGCCGGAAGGATGTGTCTTATAATGTGGGAGATTGGGTTTTTGTAAAGTTACGTCCGCATAGACAGTCTACTGTGGTGCGAAGGATAAATCAAAATTTAGCAGCTCGGTTTTATGTTCCATTTCAGATTGTTCAGAGGGTTGGGACAGTAGCATATAAGTTGGATTTACCTGAGGGATCTAGGGTGCATCCGGTCTTCCACGCATCACAACTGAAGAAAGCAAAGGGTAATGTTGCAGCAGAGTCGCAGCTGCCGAAAGAGCTTGAAATTGAGATTGATGGTGATGTTGTTCCAAAACAGATACTGGGGCGCAGGGTGATAATGAAAGGGGGAGAAGAAGTACAGCAAGTTCTGGTCCTGTGGGAAAACAAATCAAACGAAGAAGCAACATGGGAGGAGGAAGAAATTATCCGCCAACAGTTTCCAACATACAGCCTTGAGGACAAGGCTGAAGATAGGAGGGAAGGTATTGATACGGGAAGAAATTATCTAAGCCCATTAAGCAGTAAGGAGGGCCCAATAGAGGAAGCCTTTGGAGATCAGCCCAAAGCCTTTAAGGTCTATCAAAGACGGTCCAAACAGCAGGGAAAGATGTGGGAGCAGAACGGTTAAGCGGTTAGATGTTAGGAGGGAATAAAGTAGTGGGGGAACTGGGGGTAGATGGTTATGCGATGTATTGTGTGAGTTTTATCTAGCATATTGCTTGGGCAAGAAGAATGATCTTCTTGAGTAAGAGTAAGCTTGAGAGTTTCTTTTGAGAGTCTTTGTAATTTCCATTTCAGAATTTAGTTCTATATAACACAGAAAATTCCCAAAAACATTGTCTTTGTTTCTGTTAACTTTGTTTCTAACAGAATTCGCGTTGAAAAAGGAAATGTAGGAAATAATCGTATCAAAATTGGAGGAATCTACATAGAATAGATGGTGCATTTGAGGTGATTTTAATGCCATTACGCGGCGGAATGAGATAAGAAGCAGAAACTTGTTGTTAATGATGGGGAGATTTTGGAGTTTGACGATTTCATCATTAAGACTGGCCTCATTGATTTACCGATGGTTGATAGGAAGTTTACATGGTATCGCCCTAATGGGACGTGTTAGCAGATTGGGGAGATTCCTCTTATCATCCGGGTGGTTCCAAGAGTGGCACAACTTAATTCAGTGCGTCTTCCAACGAAGCCTGTCGGATCATTGTGCCATATGCTGAAATCGCATATCGAGGATTGGAGTCCAAAACCGTTTAGAGTTCTTGATTCGTGGTTGTTACATCCGGATTTTAAGAAATTTGTCGAAACGGAATGGAGCGAGATGCGATTCCAAGGCTAGGGTAGTTATATTTTGAAGGAAAATTTACGCTTTTGAAGAATAAATTAAAAGTGTGGAATAAAGAGGTTTTCGGAAATTTGGAAACTAAGATATAAGAGACTAGAAGGAAGAATTCAAGACTGGGATGTGATTGCAGACCAGAGGGAACTACAGCCAAGGGAGGTCGATTTGCGTAGGTATGAGGTGGTTAATTTACAAGGACAAATCAGGATGATGGGCACGTTGTGGATCAAAGAGGAAGATGTTAATTCTAGCTTCTTTCATAGGTGTATTAATCGGAGGAGGAAAATAAATGAATTGGTGGGTCTGGAAATCAAGGGGGGCTAGGTAGATTCTGTGATAGGCGTCAAAATGGGAGTTCAAAGATACTTAGAGAATCAATTTAATCAGCAGGTATGGAACCAACCCTGAATTAGCGGCATCCAGTTTAAACAATTGAGCGATCACGAGAATACTTTCTTAATAGCTGACTTCGCAGAGGATGAAGTTAGGAATGCGGTCTAGGGTTATGACAGCTCCAAAAGTCCGGGAACGGATGGTTTCAATTTTCGGTTTATTAAAGAGTTTCGTCTTGTCATCAAAGAGGACTTTATGAAATCCCTGTCTGAATCCCACAGGAATGGGAAATTAATCAAGGGTGGAAACCATCTTTCATTGTTTTGATACCCAAAACTGAAAATCCGTTAAGATTGGAGAGTACAGACCGATTTCTCTGATAGGTTGCGTGTATAAAGTTTGGCTAAACTTTTGGCAAACAGGTTGTGCAAAGTGCTTGACAAGGTTATATCCGACTCACAATCAGCGTTTGTGGGGAATAGAAATTTACAGGATGGGATCATGATAATAAGTGACTTATAGATGAATGGATGAAAAAGAATGGGAAATGACTGATTTTTAAAGTGGATTTTGAGAAAGCATATGATTCGGTCAATTGGGAGTTTCTAGATCGAATTATGCAGTTAATGAATTTCGATGGTAAATGGAGAGTTTGGATAATGGAATGTGTGTCTAGTGCGAAGGTTTCAGTGTTAATTAATGGCAGCCCATTGGTAGAATTCAATCTGAAGCGAGGCATAAGACAAGGGGATCCATTGTCTCCATTTTTGTTTTTGATTGTTGCAGAGGCGCTCAGCAAAATGATTGGAAAGGCAGTAGAGAACGATTTGTGGGCTGTTAGTAGAGTTGGAAATCAAGTTCCATTATCTCATTTACAATATGCTGACGACACGCTACTCATAGGTGAGGCAACGGAGGAAAATGCAAAAGCTTTTAAAGGAACTTTACGATTATTCAAAATGCTCTCTGGACTGAAAATCAATTTCAACCAGAGTCACCTCATAGGCATAAATGTCGAGGAGAGGCGGATGGTGGCTTTGGACGATATCCTGAACTGCAATGTGGGGAGTTTACCTTTTAAGTACTTGGGTAATCCGATTGGGATAAGTCCGAATAAACGTGCCAGGTGGGCTCCGATGGTGGAGAAATTTCGGAATCGTTTCGCCACCTGGGAGGATAAGAACCTGTCTCTTGGGGTCTGATTATTTTGCTCAATGATGTGTTGTCTTCTCTACCGGTCTTTTTTTTCCCTTAATCGTGCACCAAAATCAATTATTTCTAAACTGAGATCTTTGCAATCTGCATTTTTTTTTTGTTTGGGAGGGGGTGGGGGTGTGGGTGGGGATGTGGGGGTGGGTTGGGGAGAGTTGCCGAAAAGTAGCTTGGGTGAAATGGTCAGAGGTTTGTAAATCTAAATCTAGTGGGGGGCTGGGGGTAAGAAATGTGGATTATTTTAATAAGACACTTCTGGGTAAATGGGGATGGGGAATCATTAAGGGTGGGGATTCTTTGTGGAAAAATGTGCTGAAATCAAAATATGGCACTCAGAATGGATGCGAATTATTGACAGGGAGTGAAGGAATAATGGATGTGCATTCGGTTTGGTGGAAAAACTTGTTAAAAAACGTTTTTCACAACCCGTCGGATTGGTTTTGGGGGGGTTTTGGTTAGAAAGGTGGGGAATGGGCTTGGGACTAGATTTGGGAGGGGCTTTTGGGTAGGAGAGGATAGCTTGGATTTACAGTTCCCTAGATTGGCGACAATAGCGAGAGACGTAGAGATTTTAATAGGTCACATGGGGGGTGGGTAGAGGGTCAATGGATATGGATGTGGGACCGGAGAAGAGAGCTGTTTGAATGGGAAAAAGAACTTTTTTTGAATTTACTAATTCTTATTGACAGGTATCTGCTGGTTCAAGGTAACGAGGACAAGTGGGAACGGCGTTATGATTCAAATAAATGCTACTCAGTCAAATGGGCGTATGAGTTTTTTCAACAGGATGAAGGTTCAGGAAGGATATTCAATGTCGGCATATGACATTATTTGGAATACTTTAACAGGTATCCGCTGGTTCAAGGTAGCTAGGGGTTTTTGCTTGGCGTATAATTCGATACAGGATCCCAACGAAGAAGAATTTGCGCAGACATTCAATTAGATCGGGATCAATACCAGATTCTTGCGATCTTTGCAATGAGAGGAGGAAACAACTCAGCACCTACTGTTCTCTTGCCCAGAGTCTTGTGCTGTATAGATGAAATGTTACGAGTGGTTAGGGCTAAAGCTAGTACTTAGCTCTGATCCAGTTGGTCATTTAATTCATCACACATCACACAGGTCTATGGGGACAGAGAAAGGGAGAGAGATTGGATGACTATCTGGAAGGCACCAGTTTGGGCAATTTGGTTGCATCGTAACAGAAGGATTTTCAATGGGAATCAAGAGATGGAAGAAGGCTTGTTAGATTCAGTTAAATTTAGGTCTTGGTTTTTGGTAAAAAATAGAGAAAATATCAATGTTCAATACGCTTTTTAGGATTGGTCAAGGGAACCTAGGATTTGTTTGCTTTCAGTTTAATCTAGAATCTACTTTTGTACCTTTTGGAATACCTCGACTATTGTATCTCTTGGAGTACCTCTAGTACTATTTTATTAATATATATCTATCTCTGATAAAAAATAATAATAATAATTTGTCAATGGTAGTGGGGAATAAATCGCGTGAAACAAATACATTTTACCTTCAGATTTGCTCCTTCAAGATTAGCTCCTTCTAAGTTGGCATTGGTTAGATCAGCAGTCTGAAATGGTCAAAAATAATGGCTTCCATCAAAAAAAATAATGACGGAAAATAAATTTAAACTTGGCGTTTGAAAAGAATTGGGATAATACCTGAAGATGTGCAGAACGTAGCTCTGCCCCACAGAAGCTACAGTTTATCAAGCAAGCATCTGTGATACGAAGAAAGACAATTTATAAGGTAACTATAACCTCCAAAGTTTGCAAAAGACATAAAAACGTTAAGAACCTTTCAAACAAACAGGGGCACACATATACAAAGTAAACTCTTTCTTGAATCAAACTCTACGGAAGAGCCTCCTTTGAAGTAACGACGAATATATATTTTTCCATTGACATATATATTTGAAGTGCAGAGAGAATTACCTTGTAGATTTGCACTCTGGAGGTTGGCCCCAGCTAAGAGAGCCCCACGAAGATTAGCCCCCGTAAATTCACATCTTTCAAAGGCAATTTAAATTGAGACAGCAAAGAAGAATATATATGAGCTTAACACAAATAACAATTCCGGCAGGAATCACATATTCTTATCCCAAAATTATGTCCAGAAAGCGTTATATAGGAATGTATGCCAAACAAATGATAATAATTATAAAAAAAAAACTCCCAGAAAGGAGAAAACTCCTTAAATTGATAATCTTACTCTCGCAGTGTTGCATTATGAAATATGGAAGCCTCCGCATCCACATCCTGTCACGAAACTAAAACATTCAAATATGATGAATAATCATGTCTGTCTTAATATAATAAAGTTCCAGAAGGAAAAAAAATCTCAGAAATACGGAGCTAGTCGCCAGAAGCAAAAACCAAGTAAGATGCATATCATAGAAACTAGTGCATTTAACTTCATAATGTGGTACAGAAACAAACTTTGTCATATAGTTTACATACATGCTACAGGAGATGTGGCAGCACCAACCATCCATGAAGCAGAATAATTGACTCACTCGAAAGAGATTATAATACTCACCTTGAATTTCGCACATTGAAGATTGGCGCGTGAGAAGAAGACATTTTTTAGACATGCATAACTGAAGTCCACATAAGATAGGTCCTGCATTTTTTAACAAAAGTTGCAAGAAGCCGATCAGAATAGAGGACAAGTTGAAATAGAAACAGAAAAAAAAAACTAAAAACTTCATGGTCACAAATCTTCTACATCTGGTAAAGAAAGCATGATCAACCACACTTTTAGCCGATACTTAACCATCTTATAGCAAGTAACAGGGTTCACAGATACACCACAAAAAATTTAATGTGATGTTCTTAATAAATTCATAATAAACTACAATGGAAATAATGGGTCTTTTACACATGATAATGTGAGAGCAAATTCACATGATAAGCTAAAAGGAACAAATGACTTACATTCAATACCTAACAAACACCTGATAACAATCATGCTGCTTTGGATAAAACTCATAATCCATGAAAGAAAATTAACATCAATTACCAGAAAACGTGTTGGAGTACAAGCAAACTTAAGTTTTCAAGCATCCAGTGGTATAAGAGGCATGAGTGCTTATCAGAACATCAGAACTCAGTTAAAGATTTCAGTCCAGCGGAAACATGAGTCAGAGTCAATTAATAAGATAAGTAATGTAGTACCAGTTTTGAAAGATCAAGTCCAGAGAGATTGACTCCTCGAAATCTGACTTTTTCGGACTGGATGCATTTAATAATATCAATGCGTGTCAGTTCAGTACCCATCTCCTTATCCACCGTCCTCTTGATCAATGATGTTTTAATTCCATCAATTAAGCCCTGGAAAGTACATGGCATTTTCAGATATGCTCATTCACAAACAGATCTGCGAGGTAAAGGAAGGGTAATCACCCCTCTCAACTGAACATTTATCCTATATTATTTTTCGAATGCAAGTTCCTTTCTCATCCGACTTTTTGGCTATTAGTTGTATTACAAAAATAGTTTTCCACAATAGCTTATGAATTTACATGGCATTTTCTGATAACGCTCATTCACAAACAGATCTGGCGAGGCAAAGGAAGGGTAATCACCCCTCTCAACTGAACATTTATTCTATATTTTTTTTCAAATGCAAGTTCCTTTCCCCTCGACTTTTTGGCCATTACGTGTATTACAAAAATAGTTTCCACTATAACTTATGAATTTATGATCCTATATTACAAAAGAAACAGAAAGAATTATATCCATGCATGGTCTGAAATTCATTACATTTTTTTACCCGTCAGGATTTTAAAGTAGCAGAAACATTATCATGTAATAAAAGCAAGGTTAAAAAACAGAAGTTGAAAGAAACAAGCACATTATTCCAGGTCACATGCAAGGGTTTGCTGCTTAATTTAAAGCAAAGATATCTCATGATTAAATATAGAACTAGGAACAGCAAACAGTAGGGAATGACTCACAAGAAGCTGGAAATATTCAGCCTCTCTCAAAAGCTCAGAGTATTCATAATCTTTCAAAATGGGAACTTCACCGTCCCTCAACCAGTTCAAAATATGCCGAAAATGTTTCCCATCTCTATCAACAAAAACATAGCCCTGTGACAACACCAATAGAAACCATTAACTACATAAATTGGCAGAACAACGGACAACCATCAAATGTTACATCAGAGTCAAAGTTCATATAATGCTGGACTCTGAAAAGATTAATATAACAGCCAGAAGATATGGTAAAATTAGAAATATGTTCTGAATCACAATCATGGTATATATGGGTATCTAACATCAAGCATTTTCATATCTAGCGCATATTATCATTTCTCAATTTACAGGTTTGAGGATAACATCATGAAATAAAATAGTGCTTGGGAATGCATCTCTTGCTGTTGGTATACCTTATCAGTATCCTGACAGATAGTGTGGCGACCACTGAACATCGCTGCAAGCATCGAATCAGACTCACGCTGAGTTAAGGTGTCGAGTGTTGTCCAAAACTTTTTGCCCCCTAAATAACAGAAATATAAGGTTCATCATATTATACAGGATGAATACTTCCAATAATTACGTTGACAAATGATAAATAAATAAAAACTTCATTAATCTTCCTCAAACTCAAAACCCAAAAAAATTATATCATCACACTATCACAAAATTAGAAAGATAATCGCGTCTATACATTAAACTATGAATGTACTCGGGCAGTCAAACGAGGCAACAGAAAGTAAAGAATACAATTTGGCCACAAAATCAGTGAACCTTACACAGCAATATAGCTTCACAGGTTATCAACAAGTACTGGAATTTCATCACAATACCACGGCATCCATTATTTTAAGAGTGCTTAAAAGTTAAGCGTATATTCACACACATACACAAACATGAACACATTGTATACACATGTACAGAGAATTACCGATGTTAAGGCGGACCATGTGAGAAGAAGCTTGGGAGAAGAAGGTCATTTTCCAAATGTTGGGGTTTTTAGCTGATAATGATGGATACTTCTGAGTTCTGAGAAAGCTGTAATCTTGCGGTGGTGAGTTGGTATTAAAACGACGACGTCTTGTTTGGGTTGGCAAATGCACGGGAAGTAAGGAGAAAAGTTGATGAGAAATTGCAGAATGGTCTCCCACATTTGTTTTTTAATTGAAGTTGGCATTGCCCAATAATGTGTACGAACTCATAGAGTAAAGTGAGTTCAAGATCGTAATACCATGAGTTTGATTCTTATTGTCAACATTTTTTTATGATTGTGCATGTTATATCAGACTTGCCTAATGTGGATTATCTGATTGACGTGATTTATAGGCTATTGTGTCAGCTTGGATTTATCTAATATGCACTCTAATGGTATGGCAGCGGGTTACCTCTTCATAAAATAAAAATAAAAAAATTAAGTCGGCACATTATGTACTACTTGTTCTTTATTTTATTCGCAATCACACGTGCTATGGAATTTATAAAGTATACAACTTAAATTACAAAAAAAATTCATTTGTCACTGTATTATCTGATTCTTTATGACTATTGATTTTTTTAGCAGAAAATAAAAATTATATTAAAACAAACAACAAGTATACCAGGTACAATTATCAATATTGGTGTATTATAACAGACACTGATGAAAAGACAAACAGAAATAGTCTAAAAGTAATGTAATTCACAGCATAAGTGCTAGAACCTGACCAGGATATACCAAAAACCACCATAACGAGTCCAAGTCCCCTCAAATCAAAGAGCTCAGGTGGTGGTCGAAAAAAGAGAACTATCTTCCAAGCTATTTGAATGAACAAATACGGATAGACGAAAGACAATAACTGATATAGGACAAATAAACATACAAGCTCTCGTATCCAACTTCCAAATTGAAATCCATTTACCAGATTACATCTCACGATGACGCATGAAACCAGGAAGCCCAATTGTCAAAGCCAAATGATGCTCCAGTAGTGAATCAGAACCAAAACCCCACAACCACCAACATTACTTATTGATTTTGTGATACTCATACAACTAAAATATATTTTTTAAATCATTGCTGAACAAGACGAAGTGCCTGAACAGAAAAATACCCGAAGAGGATGATACTCTGCTCGGTCACATGTGGTTAAACGGTGGCATAAGACCCGATCATAGCAATTGGTCAAACCGGATATCCTGGGAATGCTTTGAATAGAACGTGCCATAAACAAAGAAGTCAATGGAAATTAGCGAGAGCTATTAGTGGGAGTAGTTAGTGGCTAAAGTTTGATAAATTAGTGGCAAAATGAGTTGATTTGGGAATGAAGTTAAGGGACCGAGAATGGGGGAGATGATTGGCCAAAGATTAGGGGAAGTGGGGCAATGATAAAAGGGGGAAAAAACCGAACAAGAGAAAGAGGAAAATCAAGATAAAAAGAGGAGGAGATGGCATGCTAAAGGGGCTCTCGGCTGGGGACTGGGGGAGAAGAACCAAATTCTCCCTTTCATTTTTTATGTCTATCTCTTGTACAAAAATACAGTAAAATGTCATTGTTTATAGTGAATTTTATACTGGACTAGGTCCCGTGGTTTTTCCTTCAATACGAGGGTTTTCCACGTAAAAAATCTTGGTATTTTTCTTTTATTTTTCACAAACACTTAAATCTACCGAACACGGAAAAAATTGAATCGCATCATTGACGCCGTATGTGGGAAACATCGAGTTAAAGACGTAGAGATGGAGGAGTTGTCTTGGCTACTGCCGAAGAGCCTTCCACTGAAAACTACCTGTTAGTTCCGGATTTTAAAGATGACAAAACAGACCAGACCGATCGAGCCATGACAAATCAGATCAGACCGATTTAGTCTATCTCAAAACAGAACGGATCGATGTAAACCAGACTGACCAGATCTAAGCACAACCAGATCGATCAACAAGATCAGACCAGACCAGCTCGATGAAGATCAGATCAGAGCAGACGAAGTTTAGTAAGCTTCGTTCTTCAGTCCGAATAATCAACGGCTATTTATTGAAGCATTTAATGTTAAAAAAGACCAAGGACTGAAGATTACCTCAAATGGTAAATAGACAAAGGAGAGTCTATCTGACAAGCGCCGAAAGAACAGAACAGAAGGGAAAGTTCCTAAAGAAGAAGATTGAAGCTTGTTCAGGCATTGACCAAAGAGAATGGTTGTACAGAAAAGGAAATATTGTCGTTGGTACAAACGACTATATAAGGATGCAACTAAAATGCTCGGAAGAGGATTTTCACTGATCAATCAATAGACTGAACAACACAAGCTTACAAATCAAAACATCCTTGAGCAGAACCATCTGTAGGGTCTTCCTACCTTAACATCATCTTAATAACATATTAGGGACTAAACATGCATTTATAACCTCTTAGGGCACCGGTTGTAGCTTTGAGCTAATAAGATTACAGGCCAAAAAAAAAATGAAATTTCAAACTTAATTAATTACATTCTCAAATGAATGTTAAGGCGATAGAATTATACTACTCCTAGAGTAGAGACTATCCAAAAATCCTGTATCCTAACTTCTTTCATGCTCCTCATAGCTCACTGCCTCAACCCGGCCCTTAGTCCTTTAGTCCAAAAGTGTACCTACAGGAACAACCCGTCATGAGCATATACATAGTTACTTAACATCATAAGGTAATGGCATATAAATAAATGCATGAAAGTATTCGGTAACATGTACTTCCTGGTTAATCGCATTAATCCTCTTTGGTTGTCCCTGTTACATAGTCATGCATATAATCATTAGTTCTTGACATAATGATTAAAATCGTACTTCATTCATAAGCTCATAATCAACAATGTTAATTAGAAATGGGACTGTCCTGGTTCTATTATGACAGCGGCACAATTGCCCCCCCCCCCCCCCCCCCCCCCTCGCTCGACATAAAGCGGAATTGTGATACCACTCGCTACACCTTGATAGCAGATGTATCTCCTCGCTTAGCGGAATTATGATACCCTTCGCTACGCCTTGATAGCGGATGTATCCCTTCCCTAGTTATGTAAGCGGCAAGTACCTTCCTCGCTTGCCCATAACAACCACCGGACATTCAACCATTCTTAATAACAATGTTAAACATACATCATCATCATCATATCATAAACATCGTCATCTTATAAACATCATCATCTTGTAAACATCATCATCTTATAAACATCATCATCTTATAAACATCATCATCGTAAATGTCGTATCATCTTCATTTATCATAACATCATCATCATAATTTACTTATCATAATCGTCTTCATAAACATCATAAATACTTATGCAATCAATGCATAGTCATAGTTTAGGAATGTGTTACCGTCCGATGCCCGTACGTCTCTTACGTACCTTAATCCAAAAAATGGAGAAGTTGTAGAACTTTATCTCCTTGAAGTTGTGGGTACCTGGGATGGTTCTACATAACCATACAAATCGATATTAGAAGCTAATTATAGTCCAATATCCAAAAATCCCACAAAAAAATCCAAAAACTCATATTTTTGTATCTCGCGATCGATCGCCGCCCAGGCCCGATCGATCGCGAGATCATACTGGACGAAGGTGAAAATTTCACACCTTGGCGATCGATCGCCACCTTTGGCGCGATCGATCGCCAGCCTCGCCGATCGATCGCCCAAAGGTGGCGATCGATCACCAAATGTTACTGGCGCCCACTGCTGGCTCGCGATCGGTCGCCAAGAACGGGCGATCGATCGCCGAGTCCTGAACCACGAAAAATCGCCATTAATGAGCATTTTTCAAGCTCCACTTCAAACCCTTCAAACCCAAACTTCTCTACAACATTAACATCATCATAACACACTAAAACCCACATAAAACACTTCAAAAATCATACCCCAAACATATATAACATATACCCAAAACAAACCCACCTATATCACTTCAAAATCACCCCATTCAAATCCAAACATCATCAAAACTTTAGGAAGGGTTCCATACCTCTTGAAGACTCCAAATCTCAACAAAGATCTCAAAAACAAAGGTTTTGTGGAGCTTCCTTCTTCCTCCTTTGAGGGATTTTGAAAATGGGAAGGGTTTTGGGTTGGGAAGTGATTTTGGGGATTTGAAAAGTGATTGGTAAAGTAAAGGGGAAAAAGGGGTATAGTGGGGTATATGGGTTAATTTAATTAAACTTGTACCCATTAGTTAACATGATGTATAAAATACCTCAACATGGTATTTTTACAAGCATTTACAAAAATGCATACAACTTCACTAAAATCATGCTTTCCTCATAATTAACAATCAACACAATTAAATCATGTTAACACCTCATCTTCTAACATACATAACATGTACCCTGAAATGCAACCCCGGGTCAAGTCTATCATGTGACTAAGCATTTCAACATGATAATTAATTTCAACACATAAATCAATTATCACATAATTCATCATATAAACATAATTAATGCCCAAATTGCATATAATTAATTTTGGGGCATCACATTACTCCCCTACTTGTAAGATTTCGTCCTCGAAATCGCATGCACTTACCAAAATGAAACTAAACATAAATCATACCAGAGAATAGTTTCGGGTAATGCTGTATCATATGCCGTTCCGTCTCCCACGTAGCCTCCTCGACACCTCCACGGTCCCATTGAACTTTAATCATCGGTATAACTTTACTTCGTAATCTGCGATCCTCACGATCCAGAATCTTGACCGGTCGTTCTACGTAGGATACATCTGAGTCTAACTGCACTTCAGTAGGCTGTAATACATTAGACGGGTCTGGCTCATATTTCTCGGGGATAACTTCCCCCGCATATCAAAACGAACTACACCCCCGAAGGGTGAGATTTTCAAGAAGACCTTGTCTTCTACTTGGAATTCTAGCGGTCGCCGTCACTTATTGGCATAGGCTGCTTGCCTATCCTGAGCCGCTTTCATCTTTTGACGTATCGTCTTAATCTTGTCTTCTATATCCTTAATCATATCCGGTCCTCCGACCGCCTTACTAGTCAGGTCCTCCCAATACAGCGGTGACCTACAGCGTCGTCCATCAGGAGCTTCAAAAGGGCCATTTGAATGCTCGCCTGATAGCTGTTATTAAAGGAGAACTCTAACAGTGGTATAGAATCTTGCCACGGAGTATCAAACTCCAATACACATGCCCTCAACATATCCTCGAGCGTCTGTATAGTACGCTCTGTCTGACCGTCTATCTGCGGGTGATACGCTGTACCCAGTCTCATCTCTGTGCTCAAAGCTTTCTGGAGACCCTCCCAGAAATGTGAAGTAAACCTTGGGTCTCTGTCAGACACAATCGAGACTGGAATGACATGTAACTTCACCACATCCCGCACATATAATTGGGCCATCTTTAGATACGTGAAGGTCATACTGTAGGGATGAAATGAGCTACCTTCGCCAGCCTATCCACGATCACCCAGATCGCATCAACTCCAGAGGCCGTCCCCGGGCAAGCGGGTCACGAAGTCCATAGATATGTGTTCCCACTTCCATTGGGGTACCTCCAAGCTCTTCAGCTCGCCACCAGGCCTCTGCCTTTCTGCCTTTACTTGCTGGCAGATCAACCATCTTTTTAACTAAAGCGATCACATCACGCTTCATCCGTTTCCACCAAAACTGGCCACTTAGGTCCTTATACATCTTTCTTCCTCCTGGGTGGATACTAAATCGGCTACTATGAGCTCGCTCCAAGATTCCTCTACGCAACTCCGGCGTGCATGGAACTACCCATCGGTCACCGAGTCTCAGAGAACCATCCTCAACCACTTTAAACTTGATGGCTGTCCTTGAAGTACTATCAACGACCATCTCTGAACCTCATCATCCGACCTCTGGGCTTTCCTGATAGTCTCAAATATGTCCGGCTCAGCCAACAAGGTCGACACTCGCACCGGCGACGTGTCCACATCAAAATCATAGCCCAGATGGCAATAAGAAGTCATCATCGTTGATAAACACATAGCGTCCTCAGTAGTACTCTTCACCTTCCGATTTAAGGCATCTACTATCAAATTTACTTTACCAGGATGGTACTCAATTCCACAATCATAATCCTTGAGTGAATCCATCCATCTTCTTTGCCTCATATTCAGTTCAGCCTGAGTGAATAGAAACTTCAGGCTCTTATGGTCCGTAAAAATGGTAATGAAGTACCATATAGATAATGCCGCCAAATCTTCAAGGGGAAAATGATGGCCGCCAGTTCCAGATCATGAACTGGGTATCTTGTCTCATGAGGCTTCAACTGCATCGAAGCATAAGTCACCACGTGCTTATCTTGCCTCAACACACAGCCTCAACCTTCTTGGGATCTACAGACATCCCTCTGCTAGATATAACATGACTCAAGAACACCACACTGCTCAACCAAAACTCGCACTTACTGAGCTTTGCATGATGATCCCTAAGGATCTGGAGTACTGTCCTCAAGCGCTTTACGTGTCCCTCTTCAGTTCGGTAGTAAATAAGTACATCGTCAATGAAAACAATGACGAACTGATCCAAATACGGCTGGAACCCCCTGTTCATCAGACTCATAAACACAGTTGCGACATTCGTCACCCCAAAAGGCATGACTAAGAATTCATAGTGCCCAAATCTAGTCTTGAAAGCTATTTTCTGAACATCAACACCCACAAAGCAGTCAAAATCTGACATTCCCAGATCAATCAAATCTGACCTTAGCTTGCTATCCTCAAAATAAATGAGGCCATCATAGACAATCCGATCAGCAATCAAACTTCTTCCAGCGGGTGTCGAGACTACTAGAGGCGTGGGCGACGGAGAAGTGCATATGTGGTACCTTTCCACAAAACTTGTCGACACAAAAGAGTGTGACGCTGATAAGTGTGATTTTTACACTTAATTTGATACATGATTAGGGGTGTTTTTGTAGTGATTCCTAGAAAATATTACACGTTTTGGTATATATTTGTATATGTTAGGAATCTAGGTCCAAATGCATAAAAGTGGATGAAATGGGCTTAAAAATGCTGAAAAGGACCAAACTGAGCAAATATGGAAAAGGAGGGACCAAATCACAAGATTGGAGAATTGAGGTCCGTGATCGATCGCCAACTTACGAAGATCGATCGCCACCATCCAGAATGTTTCTGCGATCGATCGCCAACTGACAAAGATCGATCGCCAAACCCGAAAATTTTGAGATTTTGTTTCCTTCTTGGTTATTTTGTGTCCAAACTTTACCAAACTCCTTCACCATTATATATATTAGGTCTTGGACGAAAATATGGACTTTTATCATATTTTACACCCTAGGAATAGCCTCCATCCATCCTCCCATCCTCCATATCACCATCATTCACCTCCATCCATCAATCATCCTAGGATTTTGGAACACCTCCAACAAGGCGATTAAAGTGACGATCGAGAAGGAAGCAAGAGAAGGAGCGAGGATCTACAACCGGAGTCGACATCGGGAGTTTATTCTTGTCTTTTAATATTAGTTTTGATTTGTTTTGATTTACTATGTTGAACTAATTTATTTATCGAGGCTAGGCAATCCTTTGTCACGAACCTATGATTTGATGATTTATTTGATTGAATTCCTTTAATTCTTTGCGTATAATTTATGATCTTCTTGCTTTTGAGGGATTGATCACCCTTGAATGATTGTTATATTGCGATTGAATTGACCATAGGATATTGCAATACGATAGAGTAAATTATACCGTGGGTTTTAGGTTGAGACGGACCAAGTAAAATCTAGCACACGTGTGATAGCAATAGATTTACCAAAATCGAAGGCTAGTAGTTTTCATAGATCTTTATTCGATATTAATTGTGCAATAAGGACACGGGAGTGGTTTACTGCAACATTAATATTAGACTTGTTATAACTGGACCAAAGTATAACGAATGCATTAGGAAAACTCTTCACCTTAGAAATATTTGGATATTCAATCGAGAATTGTAGGATTGCATTGGTGAGCCAAAGTCTCGATAATCTTCTCTAGTGGATTTTTCTCGTTTACTTTTATTGACTTGGTTGAATTAGTAGTTAATTTAATTAATTAGTAGTTTTATTATTAATTCAATTTCGTAGGTTAACTATAGTTAAAAGCATCTTATTTGGTACTTGCTTGTTAGCCCCTGTGGGTTCGACAATCCGTATTCTTCCTATCTATACTAAAACTTGACACCGTGCACTTGCGGTAGAGAATCGCTGCACTGAGAATTATTGTTTAAAATAAGAGCGATCAAGTTTTTGGCGCCGTTGCCGGGGACTAACTTTAGTAATATCATACGAGAAGCTTTGAGTGTAATTTAACCATTTTTTTTCTTCTTTGTATATATTTATAAAAAAAAAAACTATATTTAATTGTTTTATTTGTTTTCCTTGCGAGGTACTTGTGATGCTTCATCAACAAGTCTTCACAAGATTTGTCCAACAATATTCAGAGCCGTTTTATGTAGCGTGGGGAAGATTCAATGAATTGGCAGACACATTCCGGTATCACAACTTTTCGAACTATACTCTTCTACAATATTTCTTCAAAGGTTTGGATGCACAGACACGAGAATGGGTATTTAGCGGAGCACTGGTGACTGGGAATCCCCTGGTTGATAGAGATGAGGACAGTGTTTTACACCTGTTCAATGATATGGCGGACTTCGATTATCACCGGTATTGTGATCCTTCACTACAAGGTTGGAGTCACCAATACCCACCGGAGCCTCACTACCCTAATGATACGCCCCAACAATTTGAACATCACGAAGAGAGGAGAGATAGTTCTGCAGACGTCACGACTCAGTTAGAGGATACCTTAATAAGATTCATGGCATCAACTGAGAACAGTTTGGAGTGCCGAACCAACTCTATGTGCCACCTGGAGCAGCAAATGGCGGTCCTTATGGAAACAATTTCAACTAGCTGCCAAGAGGAAGAGACGAGAGCTACCAATCAAGAGGCGACGAATCGAGTTTGGTTATATGATGATGATCACTCAACCAACAAAGTTTGGGGGAGTGATCCTACTCATGTGGAAAAGTCATGGGAACTTGAGCCTCTTCAAGAGATTGAGCCTACTTCAAAGATGTTATCCGAGGAGTTCTCATGTGAAGATGAGTCGAGTGTGACGTTGGAGAAGGAAGAGACTTTCGAAGATTCTGATTTGAGCCCATCGATGGAGACATGTTCTATGCCATATGTGGATCCGTATTTTCCATCGATGCCAACTTCACCGCACTACATCCTCCAAGATATGAAGCCAAGTCAAGAATCATTCTCACGTACCTATCAATTCAAGAGTGTTGTTGGAGCGAAGAGCTTACACTGTTACAATCATGCCAATCTTGAGGGCATACTGAATCAAGACCCATTAGTTGTATCACACGATACTTACTATGGGTGGCAGCCGCTCTTTGATGGTTGCTTCTTATGGTGAAGCCGATGACTAGAAATCAGCGCTTCTTGGGAGGCAACCCAAGCGTATCCTTTTGCAATTTAGTTTGTTATTTGCTTTTCAGTTTTGTTTTTCGTTTTGTCTATCTCTCGAGTCGACTATTTTATTTGCATTCTTCTCTTGCTAGGTACTCATTTGGAGAGATGAACCCTTACATCAGTGGAGCTTTCAAAAGCCAATCTTCCTCAACCCTCATGCAAGCGTCTTGATCAGGGGAGTTTACTGTTTCCCTTTGATTCATTTCAACATTGAGGACAATGTTTGATTTAAGTTTGGGGGAGTGGCTTGCATGTTTTTCTTGTTTTATCCACATGTTGTGTGCTTAATTGACACTTGAATCGTCTGATTATTAAGAGCTAATTTTTTTTTTAATGAGTTCAATTAGTAAGATAAGAATAAATCATAGTAGTGGTCTCTATTCAATGATGATACTAGTCTCACTATGCAGGTCAACTTGAGTTTTGATGATTATAAAACTTGTTTGTGAATAGCTTATTTTGAGTAGCATGTCAAAGATGAGGAATATTTTGAGCACATCTGAGTCATAATCTTGTGAATTGCATTTGGAGTAGTAAGAATCTTTGTGAACATAATGAATTATTTTGAGCATCTTAGAGTACCTTAGAAACTATTTGATGATGACACTTTGAGGCGAAATTTTATAGTTGTGAACTTGACTTGGAAATTATCTAGGCGGTCTTTCGACCGTTTGAGCCTTTCAAACTTACCATGTATATATCAATCTCTAGTGTCCCATTTTTGAGCTTTAATTACAAAAGACTGGAGTATGCTTAACATACAATTAGCCCCCATTCAACATTCTTTGGCAAACTCATTATACCCACCTTTATGAGCTTAAATTGAAAAGAATTTTCCTTACCCAAAGGGAGTATAATGATTCTCATTAGATGCACATAAATTGCTATACTTTGATGAGCTTATTGAAAAAATTGATGAATGAGAAAAGAAAAGAATAGAAAAAGCCTTGAAAAAAAAAAATCTAATTAAGACCCAAAGTGGCCAAGGCTAAAAAAAAAAAAAAAGAGAAAAAGAAGAGAAGCTCAAGTTGTGCTAAAAATTTAAAATTTTACATGCTTATACTCTCTTCTTTGTATTACCCTATCTTTTCTTTGAAGCCAACACCTAGGCCTAACACTACAAGCTTAAAAAGACCTATTGATCCAAGTCCAGGGAGTGACTACATTAGTGGAGAAGTGTTTGAAAATAGGACTATGAAATGCTCAAAGATAATCTTACTTTTCATTGAATAGCATGATTTGATCTATGAAATTTGCATGAAACTTGAAAATGACAATAGCACACACGCACATTCTGATTTGGAGACATGTTACTCGATCTAAAAAGCACAACTTGTTGAACATTTTTGATTGACTCTTGTTTGTCTGTAAGTGAGATGTCTGAGCTACATGAATTGACTGGGAATTGGTTTATTTGAATTATGAAAATTGAACTCTACATTTTGATCTTATTTCTTGCTCGAGACGATCAAGTTTAAGTTTGGGGGAGTTGATAAGTGTGATTTTTACACTTAATTTGATACATGATTAGGGGTGTTTTTGTAGTGATTCCTAGAAAATATTGCACGTTTTGGTATATATTTGTATATGTCAGGAATCTAGGTCCAAATGCATAAAAGTGGATGAAATGGGCTTAAAAATGCTGAAAAGGACCAAACTGAGCAAATCTGGAAAAGGAGGGACCAAATCGCAAGATTGGAGATTTGAGGTCCGCGATCGATCGCCAACTTACGAAGATCGATCGCCACCATCCAGAATGTTTCCGCGATCGATCGCCAACTGACGAAGATCGATCGCCAAACCCGAAAATTTTGAGATTTTGTTTCCTTCTTGGTTATTTTGTGTCCAAACTTTACCAAACTCCTTCACCATTATATATATTAGGTCTTGGACGAAAATATGGAATTTTATCATATTTTACACCCTAGGAATAGCCTCCATCCATCCTCCCATCCTCCATATCACCATCATTCACCTCCATCCATCAATCATCCTAGGATTTTGGAACACCTCCAACAAGGCGATTAAAGTGACGATCGAGAAGGAAGCAAGAGAAGGAGCGAGGATCTACAACCGGAGTCGACATCGGGAGTTTATTCTTGTCTTTTAATATTAGTTTTGATTTGTTTTGATTTACTATGTTGAACTAATTTATTTATCGAGGCTAGGCAATCCTTTGTCACGAACCTATGATTTGATGATTTATTTGATTGAATTCCTTTAATTCTTTGCGTATAATTTATGATCTTCTTGCTTTTGAGGGATTGATCACCCTTGAATGATTGTTATATTGCGATTGAATTGACCATAGGATATTGCAATACGATGGAGTAAATTATACCGTGGTTTTTAGGTTGAGACGGACCAAGTAAAATCTAGCACACGTGTGATAGCAATAGATTTACCAAAATCGAAGGCTAGTAGTTTTCATAGATCTTTATTCGATATTAATTGTGCAATAAGGACACGGGAGTGGTTTACTGCAACATTAATATTAGACTTATTATAACTGGACCAAAGTATAACGAATGCATTAGGAAAACTCGTCACCTTAGAAATATTTGGATATTCAATCGAGAATTGTAGGAGATTGCATTGGTGAGCCAAAGTCTCGATAATCTTCTCTAGTGGATTTTTCTCGTTTACTTTTATTGACTTGGTTGAATTAGTAGTTAATTTAATTAATTAGTAGTTTTATTATTAATTCAATTTCGTAGGTTAAATATAGTTAAAAGCATCTTATTTGGTACTTGCTTGTTAGTCCTTGTGGGTTCGACAATCCGTATTCTTCCTATCTATACTAAAACTTGACACCGTGCACTTGCGGTAGAGAATCGCTGCACTGAGAATTATTGTTTAAAATAAGAGCGATCAGACGCACCTGCGTCTAACAGTATAAAAGCAGGGTGCGTAAATAAAAGACACGTACCCGCTATCACTTCTTCCGGAGCCGGTGTAGCATGCTCCCTCGTCAATGCATAAACCTGCCCTTGAGGTGGCCCCATAGGCTGACCTCCATGCTGCCTTGGTACAAACGGTGGCCTGTGCTGCGCTGTTCTGTCCGCGGGCCTCCCCGCAGAGTTCTTTTGTCCCTCCCGATTGGGACACTGGGGAGCAAAGTGGCCCTTATTGCCACAAACATAGCAACCTACGCAGTCTTTGGTCATATGTGATTGCCCACAAAGAGAGCACTGGACCTCCCCAAACCTGCCTCCCTGAGACTGGCCTCTTCCTGATGGGGCGTTATTCTTACGGTTTCCTATCCAACGATTCCCGGGCCTCTTACCACTGAATCTTGAAGCCGAAGTATTCCCCCTTGGCTTGAATTGATCACCCCTTGGTTTCAATTGTCAGAAGTGGGTCTCTGAGGGGGTGCTGGAGGTGGCACGGCATCAGGATATGCACCAACTCCCAGCTCGGCTAACTCAGCCCTTGTAAGTGCATCATCAAAACAAGCAGGGCCATAAGTGACCACCCTGTCATACAGTTCAGGCCTCAAGCCTTTCATGAAGTTCCTCATATTTGCTTGAGTACTTGCGGCGATGTGAGGTACATATCTGAGCAAAGAACAATACTGAAGAGCATAATCTGATACAGGCATGTTACCTTGCTTAAGGTTAGTAAACTCATCTTCCTTGGCCTGTCGTGCAGCAGCTGAGAAATAGCGGGTCAGAAACCGAGTTCTGAACAGTTTCCAATTGATTTCTTGACCCTGAGCCTCTTGCTATATTACTGTGATCTTCCACCACATCAGCGCCTTCTTGGCTAACTAGAACTCCGCTAGTCTTATCCAGGATGTCTTAGCACAAGGAGCTGCCACGAATATTTGTTCTATCCTCTCCAACCATTCCTCAGCCATTTCCCCAGTCTCAGTTCCCTCGAACATCGGGGGTCGGTATGTCAGAAATTGAGCCAAGCTTAGCTCTCCAGGTAATAACTGCTGTTCAGATGGTTCTTCTCCCAAAGCTGGCGGTGGTAGGGGATTTGTACACCCAACACTTGCATTAACACTAACTGCATCTCCCACTTCTACATTCGCTGCCATACTGCAAGACAAGGGTTAACAACAATACCCGAAAGCAGTTCATATAATACATCGCTAGGAAATCAACCATGTTAGTGTAACATCATATCCTTCATATGCAACTTATACACAAAACATGTTTAAAAGTGAGCACCTAGCTAACTTATTGCTAAGGCTACCCTTCACTCATTCCCGGGTTATCTAACCACTGCTCTGATACCACTAATGTAGGGTATTCCTACCTTAACATCATCTTAATAACATATTAGGGACTAAACATGCATTTATAACCTCTTAGGGCACCGGTTGTAGCTTTGAGCTAATAAGATTACAGGCAAAAAAAAAATGAAATTTCAAACTTAATTAATTACATTCTCAAATGAATGTTAAGGTTATAGAATTATACTACTCCTAGAGTAGAGACTATCCAAAAATCCTGTATCCTAACTTCTTTCATGCTCCTCATAGCTCACTGCCTCAACCCGGCCCTTAGTCCTTTAGTCCAAAAGTGTACCTACAGGAACAACCCGTCATGAGCATATACATCGTTACTTAACATCATAAGGTAATGGCATATAAATAAATGCATGAAAGTATTCGGTAACATGTACTTCCTGGTTAATAGCATTAACCCTCTTTGGTTGTCCCTGTTTCATAGTCATGCATATAATCATTAGTTCTTGACATAATGATTAAAATCGTACTTCATTCGTAAGCTCATAATCAACAATGTTAATTAGAAATGGGACTGTCCTAGTTCTATTATGACAGCGGCACAATTGCCCCCCCCCCCCCCCCCCCCCCCCTCGCTCGACATAAAGCGGAATTGTGATACCCCTCACTATACCTTGATAGCGGATGTATCTCCTCGCTTAGCGGAATTATGATACCCCTCGCTACGCCTTGATAGCGGATGTATCCCCTCACTAGTTATGTGAGCGGCAAGTACCTTCCTCGCTTGCCCATAATAACCACCGGACATTCAACCATTCTTAATAACAATGTTAAACATACATCATCATCATCATATCATAAACATCGTCATCTTATAAACATCATCATCTTGTAAACATCATCATCTTGTAAACATCATCATCTTATAAGCATCATCATCTTGTAAACATCATCATCTTATAAGCATCATCATCTTATAAACATCATCATCTTATCATAATCGTCATCGTAAATGTCGTATCATCTTCATTTATCATAACATCATCATCATAATTTACTTATCATAATCATCATCATAAACATCACAAATACTTATGCAATCAATGCATAGTCATAGTTTAGGAATGTGTTACCGTCCGATGCCCGTACGTCTCTTACGTACCTTAATCCCAAAAATGGAGAAGTTGTAGAACTTTATCTCCTTGAAGTTGTGGGTACCTGGGATGGTTCTACATAACCATACAAATCGATATTAGAAGCTAATTATAGTCCAATATCCAAAATCCCACAAAAAAATCCAAAAACTCATATTTTTGTATCTCGCGATCGATCGCCGCCCAGGCCCGATCGATCGCGAGATCATACTGGACGAAGGTGAAAATTTCACACCTTGGCGATCGATCGCCACTTTTGGCGCGATCGATCGCCAGCCTCGCCGATCGATCGCCCAAAGGTGGCGATCGATCGCCAAATGTTACTGGCGCCCACTGCTGGCTCGCGATCGATCGCCAAGAACGGGCGATCGATCGCCGAGTCCTGAACCACGAAAAATCGCCATTAATGAGCATTTTTCAAGCTCCACTTCAAACCCTTCAAACCCTTCAAACCCAAACTTCTCTACAACATTAACATCATCATAACACACTAAAACCCACATAAAACACTTCAAAAATCATACCCCAAACATATATAACATATACCCAAAACAAACCCACCTATATCACTTCAAAATCACCCCATTTCAAATCCAAACATCATCAAAACTTTAGGAAGGGTTCCATACCTCTTGAAGACTCCAAATCTCAACAAAGATCTCAAAAACAAAGGTTTTGTGGAGCTTCCTTCTTCCTCCTTTGAGAGATTTCGAAAATGGGAAGGGTTTTGGGTTGGGAAGTGATTTTGGGGATTTGAAAAGTGATTGGTAAAGTAAAGGGGAAAAGGGGTATAGTGGGGTATATGGGTTAATTTAATTAAACTTGTACCCATTAGTTAACATGATGTATAAAATACCTCAACATGGTATTTTTACAAGCATTTACAAAAATGCATACAACTTCACTAAAATCATGCTTTCCTCATAATTAACAATCAACACAATTAAATCATGTTAACACCTCATCTTCTAACATACATAACATGTACCCTGAAATGCAACCCCGGGTCATGTCTATCATGTGACTAAGCATTTCAACATGATAATTAATTTCAACACATAAATCAATTATCACATAATTCATCATATAAACATAATTAATGCCCAAATTGCATATAATTAATTTCGGGGCATCACACCATCGCTCTGCTCAAAGTTTTTATAGCACATCCTATTGTAATATTTGATAATCTAAAGGATCAATTGTGCGTAGATTAATTCACTCTATCTTGTGTATTTGTGTTATAATAGAAGAGTGAGATTCAATTGTAACTGTCAGACGGATTGTTCTGAACAGATTGAGAGACTAGGAGTTTCATTCTGGTAGTGGGGTAAATACAGCTGAATCGGGGTTGTACAAATAGTTGTATTACTCAAAGTCTTCTAGTGAATCCTTCCTTGATTGGAAGAAGGGGAGACGTAGAAGGATTTGCCTTCGAACTTCCAGAAACATATCTTGTCTATTTACATTCTGCATTGCTTTGCATTTCATAAGCCATCAACCTTTCTTACTAGCTAAGAACAGACAGTTTCCGTACTTTCACTTCAGTGGTATGTTCTGCTTAAGTATTGTTTAAGAAACAGATTTCATTCATTAACCTGAGTGAAATCAATAAGAATTAAATTTTAGAGGAGTGTTCATTCACCCCCTCTAAACACTCCAGTACGATCCTAACAAGTGGTATCAGAGCGGGTTTTCTTAATCAGTAAAGATACTTGGACTGATGGCATCCTTCAACAAGATTCCCATGTTTTCAAAAGAAGATTATGATGATTGGAGAATCAGAATGCAAGCTCACCTGGCAGCACATGATGACGATATGTGGTACGTCATTACAGACGGACCAATGAAAATATTAAAAGTGAATCCTGCACTACAACGTAGCCAAGGACATCTTGTTCAAGACGTTGGACAAAAACATGTTCAGCAAGATTAAGATGTGCTCCACTGCCAAAGAAATTTGGGAGAAGATTGCACAGCTATGTGAAGGGAACGGCCACACAAAGTAAAACAAACTAATTGTAGCTCTACAAAAAATTGAGAGCATAAAGATGAAGCTTGTAGAAACTCTAAATGTGTTTGATGAAAGAGTTACTGGCATCATCAATGAACTGAACGGTCTGGGCAAGGACTATTCCAACAGAGAGATCGCTCTAGGGGTGATGAGAGCATTGCCAAAAGAATGGGATCTCAAGAGGATTGCCATGAGGGAATCTAAAGATCTGAACAAGGTCGAACTCCATGATTTGTTCGCTGATCTTAAGGCATAAGAGTTTGAGCTGATCACCAGAGGTAAAGCAGAGCCTTCCACATCTCAGCCAAACAAGGCACTGGCAGCCATTCCTGACTAGTCCACCCCCTCCACAGATCGATCTATCGAACAGTTAAGTAATGATGCTATGTCATTATTCATCAAAAAATTTGGTAAATTCATGTCTAAAAATAAAAGGAATTTTAAGCCTTCTCATCAGTATAAATCAAGAAAAGATGATACTGTTAACGATCAGGCTTGTTACGATTGTGGTAAGACCGGACATTTTATTGCAGATTGCACCAGACCGAAGAAAGATGAAATAAAAGAAAGACATCGTGATGACAAGCAAAAGAAGCATTACAAAGATCGTAAAAGTCATCACGGAAAGGCTCAGAAGGTTCTGGTAGCAGAGGAAGGTAATAGCAAATGGGCTCAGACTGACTCAGAATCAGAGAGCTCAGAATGTTCATCAAGTGAAAGCGAGGAGGAAATCAAATGCCTAATGGCAGACGAGGAGACTAGTCAGATAGACGAGGCATTCGACTTTGACTCAAATGTATTCACACGAGAAGAGCTTATGTCTGCACTACAAGACATGGCTAATGATTACAGAATATTAGCTGAATCGTTTGAGAAGACTAAAGCTGAAGCCAAAGATCAAACAGACAAGCATATCAAACCAAGTTGGTCTAAGCTAGGTGAATGCAACAGTCTGAAGATCGAGCTGGATAAGCTGAAAATCTCTTACGAACAACTCCATGAAGAAAATGAGAGAATTAGTACACAAAATGCTAAACTTTCTCACATTTTCAAAACATGGACAAAATCAAGAGCCTCATTGGAAGAGTTGCAAGAGGTACAAAGAAGTGTCGGTGACATCACTGGCATAGGCTTTGGCACCAATGAAAGCACCAAAGATGAATCTGAGTTGTTGCTGGAAAACAACAAAATCACAAATGACATTTGTCAGATCCAGCACAATATATGAATCCGAAGTGCCTACAATTCAAACGGGAACCTTCTTCAAGGATCAAGGTTTGAGAAAGGGCATTGGGTACGTTAACCAAGCCAAGGAAAAGGCAACAGCAAGCTTTGTGTCTATCAGACCAAACCCAAAGGTGCAAAATCTAAGGCAAGGAAGACCACCCAACTACCACAACTCACAATCGGGTCAACGAAGATATAGGTTACCTAATATGAATCAAAAGCCTCCATATCACACACATTATCACACACAACACCGAAACAAATCAACACACACCACACCAGACACACACAAGCCAATAAAGCTGATTCAGGTGTGGGTTCCCAAAGGGCTAATCCTTTCCGTACCCAAGTAGGATTGGGTACAAACAGTAATTTTGTTTGATGACAGGTACTGCAGAAGCAAGTGTCTGACTGGTACTTAGACAGCGGATGTTCTCGACACATGACGGGAAACATTGAGCTGATGTCTGAAATCACAGAATGCACTGGTCCTAAGATTACCTTCGGGGATAACTCAAAGGGTAAGACTGTGGGCAAGGGTAAGATTGTCCATGGTAATATTATTATCAATGATGTGCTCTTAGTTGAAAATTTATGCTATAATCTGATCAGCATAAGTCAATTATGTGATAATGGTTATGCTGAAACATTTCACAAATACAATTGCACTGTCAAATCACCAGATGGTATAACCATGCTTGTAGGAATCAGAAATGGGAATACTTATAAGATTAACTGGAATTATGTTCAACCTGATAATCCTACCTGCTTCATCGCGAATAATGATAATAAACACTGGCTATGGCATAAACGTTTGAATCACCTTAACTTCAAGACTATTTCTAGCCTCTGTAAATATGATTTAGTTATCGGTCTGCCCAAGATCAACTTTGCTAAGGATAAGATCTGTGAAGCTTGCCAGATGGGCAAACAGATCAGATCATCCTTCAAGAACAAGAATACCAAATCCTCCTCACGTTGCTTAGAACTATTGCATATGGACTTATTTGGTCCTATACCAATAACAAGTTTAGGGGGAATGTGGTATACTCTTGTTGTTATTGATGATTACTCACGCTTTACATGGACTATATTTTTGAGCAGTAAAAATTGATCAAGCTGCAGTTTAACTCCCAGACCAAGTGATCAGCCTGTTATTGGAACCAGATGGGTCTTCAGAAACAATCTAGATGCAAATGGCATAGTAGTCAGAAACAAGGCCAGACTGGTTGCACAAGGTTTCAGACAAGAAGAAGGAATCGACTTTGATGAATCCTTTGCACCAGTTGCCAGACTAGAAGCCATTCGAATCTTTCTTGCATATGCTGCCTTTAAAGACTTCAAAGTATATCAAATGGATGTGAAGAGTGCATTTCTTAATGGTAAACTTCAGGAGGAAGTCTACATCGAGCAACCTCCTGGATTTCTAAATCACTCGTTTCCAAATCACGTATACTTACTGAATAAAGCAGTGTATGGATTGTGTTAGGATCGGTCCGGAGTGTTAGGAGGGGGGGGGGGTGAATGAACACTCCTTGTAAAATTTAATCCCTTGTGATTTTTTTCGGATTAGTGAAAGAAATCTGTTTCTTAATCAACTCTTTTATAGAACAGACCACTGAATGTATAAGTGCGGAACGGTCTGTTTTTATATTTGTAAGAACGGCTCGATGGCTTGAATGAAAGAACGAGTGCAGAAAGATAAGACACATGATATGTTTCTGGAAGTTCGAAGGTGGTGTAATCCTTCTACGTCTCGCCTTCTTCCAATTAAGGAAGGTTTCTACTAGAAGACTTTGATTTATACAATCCTGTTGTACAAACCCGATTCAGCTGGATTTACCTCACTACCAGACTGAAACTCCTAGTGACTCAATCTGTTCAGACACTCTCTGTCTGACAGTTACAATTTGTTTCTCACTTCTATTTTTCAATACAGAATACACAAGATGCGCACAGTGATCCTAAATGATCAAATATTACAATGTAATCGTGCTTAAGAATAATTTCAGCTCGAGAGATCCTGAGCTTGAACGCTTGTGCTGTTTTTTGATTGATCAGTGAGAGTCTTGTATTTATCTGTATTGTTGTTGCATCCTTTTATAGTTGCATGTACCAACGACATTATTTCCCTTAATGTGCAACTCTTGACTCTGCTTAATCTCTGAGTAAGCTACAGTCTTCTTCTTCAGGATACTTGCCGTTCTGGTTCATGCTTTCGGCGACTGTCAGGTAAGTTCTTCTTTGTCTTCTTACCGTTTATGGTAATCTTCAGTCTTTGGTCCTTTGTAGCATTAATTGCGACATTAAATGCTACAATAAATACCCGTTAATGATTCGGACTGAAGAGCCACTCTTTATGCATCCTTGACTGCTCTGATCTGATAAAGATTGAGATCGATCTGAAGCTTCGATCTAGTCAGTCTGATATCTATCGATCCGGTCTGATATGTGATATGCCTTATCAGCTTGTTCTGTTTTGAGCTATCGATCTGGTCAGTCTGATTACCCTCGATCCGGTCTGATATGCTTTGTCATCTTATCAGCTTGATCTGTTTTGGGCGTTCGATCTGGTCAGTCTGATTTCTCTCGATCCGGTCTGATATGTTTTGTCATCTTTAAAATCTCATCGATAAAGTTCGGAACTAACAAATTCCCCCTGTTTGATGATGACAAAACCTAGCTTCTAAGTCTTTTTAACCAGTCTGATAAGAACTCTGAAGCGTATACTTTTGGATCGATTACTTCTTCTTGTTCAAAATAAATGAACATTATTAAGTTGGATCGATTAAGCCTTTTATTATTAAGCCTTTTATTTTAGTTCAAAATAAATGAACAAGGACTTAACAAAGAAAGATTTCTTTATTGATCACCAACAATCTTGCATACAGACAGTCTGAATATTTAAGCAATCTATTTTCTTGAAGACTGAGACTGATGCGGCTTGAAGTCTTTTTTCTTTTCCCCATTTTTGTCAGCAGCAATCTCTTGGAGAAAATCTACAACTTGTGCTAGCTGAGCGCTGATAGCGTCAAGACGAACGTCTTGAGCGCGGAGGGAATTGGCGATGGATGCTCTAACTTCAGTGGCCAGCTCGATCTGCTCTTTTCTCAGGCTATTTTTATAGGAAGCTTGCTGAGAGAACAGATCATTCAGTCCTCGCTGAAGGCTGCCGATACTGGCTGTCATCTTCTCTTTGAATGAATCAAAGTCCAAAGCTGTAAGCCTCTGACCTTGATGAACTTCTATAACACGTTGAGAGAGTGACATGCAGTTGTCAGATAAGTGCTGAAGGGTCCTTGCCAGGGATGGAGGTGCATCAGATAGTCGGCTTGGAGAGTGATTTGATAATGACAATGCATGATCATCTTCTTCAGCAATCGGTATAATTGAAGATACAGCAGCTTGGTGACTGTCGGACAGGATCAAAGTGACCAGAGCCGAAGAAAATGCTTGTATGAAAGCCATATCTTCATCTAATTGGACTGGAGGAGGGCTGGGTCTGGAGGGCTCCTCAATTTGTAGAGCTGCAACAACTGTGGACACCACCAGATCCGGATCGACAAACTCTGGTGCGCCAACTGTTGCAAGTTCTGTGGTTGGACTGATTTGAACGTGGGAGACTGATGATCCCAAAGGAATAGATGTTGTTGGAGAGTCCAACAAGACATTCAATGATTCATCTTCTGTAGCAGACGGAGCATTAGGCAATGGCTGCTCCGCTGTCTGATCGGCTACTAGTTTTGCAGTCCGATCTGCTGCGCGATCTGCTGGCTGATCTGCTGCGCGATCTGCAGTCTGGTCTGCTGCTCCAGAGAGAATAACCTCAATGAAAGGTTCTGCCAGAGTCTTGCTTGCAGAGGGATGATCCGGGCTGGTTACTGGAGTGGAAGGGTCCTTGCCAGGGATGGAGGTGCATCAGATAGTCGGCTTGGAGAGTGATCTGATTAGTCCTCTATACATAGTCACCTCGACTACCGTTCCCCCTTCGTCTTTGTCTAACTTGATTGTAGGACTCATTGGAGTGGATGCAGTTGAGCATGTTTCCATTTCGAATCTCTTAAGCAGCTCTTTGGTATACTTGGTTTGGTTGATGAAAATACCATTGCTGAGCTGTTTGACTTGGAGACCCAAAAAGAATGAGAGTTCTCCCATCATGCTCATCTCAAACTGTCCCTGCATCAACTTGGAAAATTTCTCGCATAATTTGGGGTTAGTTGACCCAAAGATTATATCATCAACATAAATATGAACTAACAGGGTATGTTCCCCCTTAATAAATTTAAAGAGAGTTTTATCTACTGAGCCGATCTGAAAATCATGGTTCAGCAGAAATTGAGATAGAGTGTCATACCAGGCTCTTGGTGCTTGTTTCAAACCATATACTGCTTTATTCAGTAGGTATACATGATTAGGGAATGAGTGGTTCTGAAATCCAGGAGGTTGCTCAATGTAAACTTCCTCCTGAAGCTTACCATTAAGAAAAGGCGCTCTTGACGTCCATCTGATATACATTGAAGTCTTTAAAGGCAGCATATGCAAGAAAGATTCTGATTGCTTCAAGTCTGGCGACTGGTGCAAATGATTCATCGAAGTCAATTCCTTATTCTTGTCGGAATCCTTGTGCCACCAGTCTGGCCTTGTTTCTAACCACAGTTCCATCTGCGTCCAGCTTGTTTCTGAAAACCCATCTGGTTCCAATAACAGGCAGATCGCTTGGTCTGGGGGTTAGACTCCAAACTTGATTTTTTTCGAATTGATTAAGCTCTTCTTGCATGGCCTTAATCCAGTTGAAATCAGTCAGAGCTTCATCGATCTTCTTAGGTTCCAGAGTTGAGATGAAGGCAGCATGAGTGAACTCATCCATCATATGTCCTCTGGTTCTAATCGGTGCAGAGGGACTTCCAATCACTAGATTAGGTGGATGCCTCTTAGTCCATCGATAGCTTGACTCTGGATTGTCTGGTCCAGCCGGATGAGTAGTAGTAGTGGTATGATCACCATCTGCTTTGATATGAGAGTTTGGATCATCCGGATCGGCTCGATCTGAAGAAGCTTCATTGCCTTGATCCGATCTGGCTGGCACTTCAGGTTCTGGTGGATTGTCTCCTGACCTGTTAGCTACAATCTCATCATCACTGTTAGCTTCGAGATGGATGTTTTCCATCTGATTTTGAATTGATTCTTTGTTACCCTCAACACACAAAGATTCATCAAAAACTACATGAACTGATTCTTCTACAGTTAAGGTTCGATTATTAAAAACTCGATAAGCTTTGCTAGTTGATGAATATCCTAAGAATATTCCATTATCTGACTTAGCTTCAAATGCTATAAGATGATTCTTACCATTGTTGTGAACGAAGCATTTACAGCCAAATACATGAAGGTGAGAAATAGACGGACTGTTACCAGTCCATATTTCATATGGAGTGAGATTCAGCTTCTTGTTAATCATAGACCGATTTTGAGTGTAGCATGCAGTATTTACAGCTTCTGCCCAGAACTTTAGTGAAATTCCAGAATCAGCAAGCATTGTTCTTGTTGCTTCTTTGAGCGTTCTGTTTCTTCGTTCTGCAACTCCATTCTGTTGAGGAGTTCGAGCGGCTGAAAACTCATGCTTAATTCCATGATCTTCTAGAAAGGATTCAAGATTCTGATTTGAAAACTCAGTGCCTTTGTCACTTCGAATCCTATCTATGCTGGATGATTTCTCATTCTGAGTGCGTTTCAGCAGCTTGATTAACTTCGGACCGGTCTGATCTTTACTGCTCAAAAATATAGTCCATGTAAAGCGTGAGTAATCATCAATAACAACAAGAGTATACCGCATTCCCCCTAAACTTGTTATTGGTATAGGACCAAACAAGTCCATATGCAATAGTTCTAAACAACGGGAGGAGGATTTGGCATTCTTGTTTTTGAAGGATGATCTGATCTGTTTGCCCATTTGGCAAGCTTCGCAGATCTTATCCTTAGCAAAATCGATCTTGGGCAGACCGATAACTAAATCATGTTTACACAGGCTAAAAATAGTCTTAAAATTGATATGATTCAAGCGTTTATGCCATAGCCAGTGTTTATTTCATTGTTAGCGATGAAGCAAGTAGGATTATCAGGTTGAGCATGATTCCAGTTAATCTTATATGTATTTCCATTTCTGATTCCTACAAGCATGGTCATACCATCTGACGATTTAACAGTGCAAGTGTGTTTGTGAAATTCTACAGCATAACCATTATCACAAAGTTGACTTATACTAATCAGATTATAGCACAAATTTTCAACTAACAGCACATCATTGATAATAATGTTACCATGGACAATCTTACCCTTGCCCACGGTCTTACCCTTTGAGTTATCTCCGGAAATGATCTTGGGTCCAGTACATTCTGTAACTTCAGACAGCAGCTCGATGTTTCCAGTCATGTGACGAGAACACCCGCTATCCAAGTACCAGTCTGATGCAAGTTTCTTCGGTACCTGTCATCAAACATAATTATTTTTGGTACCCAATCCTATTTGGGTCCAGAACGGGTTAGCCCTTTGGGAACCCACACCTGTATCAGCTTTAATGGCTTGTGTGTGTGTGGTGTGCTGTGAGCTGGTCTGTTTCGATGTTGTGTGTGATAATGTGTGCGATATGGAAACCTTTGATTCTCATTGGGTAGTCTATATCTTCGTTGAACTGGTTTTGAATTATAGTAATTGTATTGTCTTCCTTGCCTTCGATCTTGCACCCTTAGATTTGGTTTGAAAGACGCAAAGCTTGCTGGTGCCTTTTCTTTGGCTTGGTTGACATATCCAATTCCTTTTCTCAAACTTTGATTCACGAAAGAGACTCCCGTTTGAATCGTAGGTGCTTCAGTCTCATATACAGTGCTGGATTTAACAAATGTCATTTGTTTGATTTTGTTCTTTACCAGCAACAGTTCAGATTCATCTTTGGTGGATTCTTTGGTGTCAAAGCCTATGCCGGTGAAATCACCAACGTTTCTTTGTACCTCTTGTAATTCTTCCAAAGATGTTCTGGATTTTGTCTAAGTTAATGCAGGGACAGTTTGAGATGAGTATGATGGGAGAATTGCCATTCTTCCTGCGTCTCCAAATCAAACAGCTCAGCAATGGTATATTCATCAATCAAACAAAATATACCAACGAGCTATTCAAAAGATTCGGAATAGAGACTGGCTCAACTGCTTCAACTCCAATGAGTCCATCAATCAAGCTAGATAAAGACGAAGGGGGATGGCAGTTGATGTAACAATGTATCGAGGTATGATCGGATCGCTGTTATACCTTACAGCGAGCCGGCCTGATATTATGTTTTCAGTCTGCATGTGCGCTAGATTTCAATCTGATTTGAAAGGATCTCATAATGTTGGTCTCTGGTATCGCAAAGATCCAAATTTTAATTTAATTGGATATTCAAACACTGACTATGGAGGGTGTAAGATCGATCGCAAGAGCACCAGTGGAACTTGTCAATTTCTAGGTGAAAGATTGGTCTCGTGGTAGCAAGAAGCAAACATCAATTGCCACATCCACAACTGAGGCAGAATATCTCGCCGTTGGAAGCTGTTGCGCTCAAATGCTCTGGGTTCAACATCAGCTCAGAGACTATGGCATTCAAGCTGTTGAGTCCCCGATCTTCTGCGACAACACAAGTGCAATTGCTATAACGTATAATCCAGTCTTCCACTCTCGAACGAAGCATATTGACATCAGACATCATTTTATCGAGATCATGTTGTCAAAAAGGAGATTCGGATCGAGTATATTTCAACAGACCAGCAAGCTGCAGACATCTTCACTAAACCACTCCCTGAGGCTAAGTTTAATTATTTTCGTCAAATTCTTGGTTTAATAGATCTATCTTAATGTGTTTGACGTTTCCTTAATTTGTTTTTAAAGAATTAGTGTTAGCACAGATCGATAATACAATGGTCAGAAAGATACAGACCGATCTCTATCGATCTGAATTATCCTATGATCTGTTTTAAAACACTATCAGTCTTTAACATAGTAACATTTTAAAAGCCCGGACTAATCGTCATTTTAACTGCCTTACTATTCTCTAATCTTGACCGTTAAAATTTAAATTTTAAAATATCAGTCATTGAGATACAGACATGTGTCTGTCATCTCCTATTTATCAGGCTGTACATTTCATTTAGCTCTTTCACTTTTCTCATTTACTGTTGTCTGATTATCTTTCTTCAAAACCTTTCCATCTTCTCTACTTGCATTACAATCACTCAAATGACAACTATCACTCATTGTCTGTTGAGTTTGATACAATTTACAAGGACGAAGACTCAGATATGGTGTCCATATTCAAATCCATGGAATCTTCAGGCTTGAGGAGATTTCTGGAATGTGGAACGGTGATATACGAATCGGAGATTCGAGAGCTTTTCTCCTACGCTGTTTTTCACAAGACGTACATCTCTTCCTCCGTCAAAGGAAAATCCATCGATATCTCTCAGACGACGCTTTCAAAGTCCTTTGGGCTTCCTACCACAGGCATGTCCGACTTTGGTCATATATCTCAGGAGACCCTTGAAAACTTTCATGGTCGAGTATCCATATTTGGACAGAATCTGCAACCATCATTCAAGAAGAAAGAGATGCTGTTCCATTTTCAGGTTCTATGTGATATTGTTGGCAAACCATTGCTAGGCAAGGCTGGCAGCTTTGATGCAGTCACTTCTGAAAAGTTCAGAGCAATGGCTGCTATCCATTCCGGACTGAAGGTGAACTGGTCCACTATTCTTTTTGGAGTTCTATTGGAGACGGTCATTTCAACAAAACAGGCTGTCTGCTTCGCTGTTCCACTCAACAAGCTTTTGGAGTCAATGAACATCGAGCTGGGGAAGCCGTCAGCCCTCAATCCCTTCCAAGTCCTCAACCCCAAGGGATTGGCTTTACTCAAGTCAAAGAGTGCTCCCCCCACTCCTTCTGATATGTTGGCCGTAAAGATAGAAATTGGAAAGGAGCAGGCTGCTGGAAAGAAGACAGGCGTCAAGCGCAAGCTGACAGTCCAGACTGACTCAGATGAAACCCAGTCTGCCTCCACTACTTCATCCCCAGCCAAACCTCCTCCAAAGAAACCACGAACCCAAATCACCAAGCCACTGTCTACCTTAAACCCTAAACCCATATCCATCTTTCCTTCAACCAAAGCCACCACTGTAACCCAAGCTCCACCCCCAAAATCCCAACCTCCGTCGCAACCATCCAAAGCCCAAATATCCAAAGCTCCACCCACTGCACCAAAGGTTACTATCCGAGTCCCCACCAATATCCCGGCTGTCAAGGGCATTGTCATTAAGGAACTGGGTGACTACACCCAATCCGGGATTAAGCCCTCGTCTGATGTTGGAAAGGGCAAAGCTGTAATGATCGAGCCTATCTTTTCCAAGCCCAAATCAGCTGCTCAAATGGCCATTGATATTGCCATGGAAGATGTAGAAGACAAAGTACGGGAGCTGACCGTCGTATTCGATGAATGGGTCAAATACATAACGGTCAATCACTCGAGTCTGTTCTTTGGCAAGCTCAAGCGGCTACATAAGATGGAACAAGAAGTCCTGAAAGGGACAGAAACTGATGATGTTCGGATTGCGGTACATCACAAGGAGTTGTTTCGGGCAAATCACAGACTGAGGCTGGCAACTCTGCTTTCCAAGCCAAAAAGGCAAATTTGATGCCACCAGCTCGACTGCCAAATATGACGGTGCGGTCATAGCTCATGTGATGCCCGGGGATTAATGGTGTTAATCCCGGTGTGGTAATAATCCTTAATGGATTATCGTTGGTGGCAATTATAATTATTTGCGGTTTTGGGACTCTCGGGGATTTTAAATCCGATTTTTGGAGTCGTTGGATCCAAGGGGTGAGATTGTATTCTCATCGTGGTGATAACCTTGGAATTTGGTCCTTGGTGGGATCTGGGGTCCGGAGTACTTTGTACTGGAGCTGTTTATGAAAATAAAGATTGGGAGGTGATTTTTGAACGCAGGTGATTTTTAATGAGTCATGATGTATTTGTGGAGGGATTGGTAATTTGTAGTTTGGTACTATATATACCAAGTGGACTCGGTATTCCGTCATTTGGCACGAAACCCTCTATCTCTCCCTCTCTCTCTATGCGCTCAAACCCTCTTCCCCTTTCCCCTCTTTTGCTCTTAGGAAGGAAATCGTTGGTAGCTTGGCCCGGGAGCCGGTTTTCTCAAAGATAATCAGGTATTCATCTTCCCCTCACCTTTGTCTTCGATTTGGTAGTAGTATTGTAGTTTTGGTTGAGTTTTTGGTGGGTTATGGAATTTGGGGATTTTTGGTTAAAAATCACCAAAAATCCAAGTTGAGTTTTTAGAGTTTTTATTGGCTTTAATTGATGTATTTGAGGTGTTGTGGAAGTTAGGGGTGTTGGTTTTGAGTTTGGGTGTCAAAAACACCATGGAAGCTCAAATTTCTCAAAAAATCGCAGGTCGCGATCGATCGCCGAGGAGGGCCGATCGATCGCGACGAGCAGCTGAAAATTGGAGAGGATGTACAGTGCTGCCGATCGATCGCCAAGTCTCGGCGATCGATCGCCAGGCGATTAGCGATCGATTGCGGAGATGCGCGATCGATCGCGAGATCATTCTGTTTGGCAGCTGGTGCGCGCGATCGATCGCGACAGAAGCGGCGATCGATCGCGGCCCGAAGTGTGGTGTTTTTTTTCAAAATTTTTGAAAATGTCGGGATTTTGGAACCGAAGTTTAAAGGGGCCGTTTCCGGGGTAATTTATACATTCCAATGGGAATGCTATGCTTTTAAAATGGACTGGCTTGAAGCCAAAGTTTATTGAAACGGAATTCTCGGTTGGATTTTTGGCCATCTTTTAAACTTGTAAAATGGTATATTTTGGGTAATATGCATGCTTAGCCCGAGGGCTTTTACTTTGGTAATCGTCATGGATAGACGATAGGTTTGGATGTTGTGAACGTGCTTGGGCACGTGATTGCATGCCTATGTTTAATTGAAAGTTATTTGCATGCTAGCACTTAACTCATCGGGTCGTGGGACTCTGGCAATGTTGGACTCGAGCTACGGAATTATAAGGTACGTATAACGTATGAGCATAGCCTGTTATAATATTACAACTGTGAATTGCATGGTATGTGGTAATTGCAATGAATGAAGGTTGAAATGCATGGAATATGGTGCTTGTAATAAATGGACAGTGAAATGTATAGCATTTGGTAATTGTGATAAATGGAAATATGTTGGGAATCATATAGTGCCGCCTTGAGCGAGCAACGATTGAGATGTTATCGCTGTTGAGCGATCAACGGTTATGATGCCGCTATTGTGGAGCGAGCAATGAAATAGGAACATGGAATCATTGGTTAGATATATGTGATATCTATGGTCTTTTATATATAATGATTTTACAATATTGATCATGGGACTGACATAATAGATATGGAATTCGTTAATCTATGTGGCGATTAACAGGCTTTGAGAATTTGATGAGTTTGGTTATTTTGAAAACAGGGACAATACAGGGGATCCCGGATGAGGATGATACCATCCAGGGAGTTTCATTTAAATTCATGGCATTTACATTTTGTAAATTATGAACTATAATATTATGATTATTGGATTGGTGGTATTGGTATGCTCATCCCGTGTGGGAGCTGTCTCTGTTGGGGCAGGTGAAATAGGTACAACGGTAGCTCTGGAGCTGTGATCGAGCTATGGATTGGAGGTGATTCCAGGATCGAGGCACCGGAGCTCATGTGGAGCTGGATATTGTGTATGCCCTTTTTATACATTACGTGCACATAGGATTATTCGATGCTCGTGTGTGAGCAATAATTATGTGTATATGGGTTGTATAAAAAGGCATGGACCTTTCTCCTTTCATTCATATGTGTGAGCAATTAACTAGGGAATTGCTAGATGAATTGAGATTGTGATTAGTGTATTACATGGGTGCATGATGTATTAAATGGTCTTAATCTAGGAAATCGGATATTGCATGGAATGGAATAAATGAAGCAGGAAATTTTATAGGTGGTATGGTGTACCCATTTACATATAGTTTCCCTTTACACGTGATTGTATGCACCAAATGCATGGCTTAATGCACTAATTGTGGGTTAAGGGCACGGGAGCCCTTACAGCTCAACTGGAGATGGACATTCTCACTCTCCACATGGCTGTTCGCATGCATCGTTAGAGGCTCAACATTTCAACTCCGGTTCCCAGTCCGGATCATCCATCAGCAAGCAAGACTGTGGCAGAGCAAAGCTCTGAGCCACCTATTTCTGAGACAGCGGAGCAGCCACTGCTTAATGCTCCGTCTGCTGCAGAGACTGAGGCGATGGACTTATTGCTGGAATCTCCTACCACATCCATTCCGTTTGTATTCTCAGTCACAGATTCAGCCCAGCACACTAGACGCACCTCCGACAATTGTCCCACCAGACTTTGTCGATCCTGATCTAGTTGTGTCAAATATAGTTGCAGCTATACAGGTTGAGGAACCTACTAGACCTATCACTCCTCCAGATCAGTCTGCTACAGATTTGGCATTTTTGCAAGAATTTTCTACGGATTTGGTCGAATTGATCCGGTGCGATATTCGCCAATCTGCAGATTCTACCATTGTACCGGTTGAAGCAGAAATTGATCTGACTGCGTCACCAGCTGATCACTCCCCAGACCACCTTGATGATGCTCCATCAATAGTCAAGTCCCTTAACGAATTATCTGAAAACTGTCTCTTTCTCTCTCAACGAGTAAGAGAAGTTCATCAAAACCAGCGGACTACGCATTTGGATTTTGAATCCTTCAAAGACAAGATGACGGCAAGCATCAACGGTATTCAACATGGACTGAATGATCTGTTCTCTCAGCAAGTATCGTATAAGAACAGCTTGAGAAAAGAACAGATCGAGCTGGCTACCGAAGTAAAAACTACATTTGCCAAATCCTCTTTGCTCAAGGCACTCGCATGGATGCTATTTGCGCTCAGCTTACGCAGATCGTAGATTTCCTTCAGGAGATTGCTGCTGACAAAAAGGGGGAAAAGAAGAAGGAATTCAAGCCAGCACAGTAGTCCTCGGCAATGAAGAAATAGATAAATGTCTGAATTGTGACATGTAAATGTATTCATCAGACATGTTAATAAAATCAAAGTCTTTCAGTCGAATTTCTCAGTCTTATTCATATATTTTGAATAGTTCATTTATTTTGAACAAAAAGACTTAATCGATCTGAACTACAATTTTCAGTGTTCATTTATTTTGAACAAGAACTTAATCGATCTGAAAGAATACTCTTCAAAGAAATAAAAGACTTTTTAAGAGAATTTAGAAGCTAGGTTTTGTCATCATCAAAAAGGGGGAATTTGTTAGTTCCGGATTTTAAAGATGACAAAACAGACCAGACCGATCGAGCCATGACAAATCAAATCAGACCGATTTAGTCTATCTCAAAACAGAACGGATCGATGTAAACCAGACTGAACAGATCTAAGCACATCCAGATCGATCAACAAGATTAGACCAGACCAGCTCGATGAAGATCAGATCAGAGCAGACGAAGTTTAGTAAGCTTTGTTCTTCAGTCCGAATAATCAACGGCTATTTATTGAAGCATTTAATGATGCATTTAATGCTGAAAAAGACCAAGGACTGAAGATTACCTTAAATGGTAAATAGACAAAGGAGAGTCTATCTGACAAGCGCCGAAAGAACAGAACAGAAGGGAAAGTTCCTAAAGAAGAAGACTGAAGCTTGTTCAGACATTGACCAAAGAGAAGGGTTGCACAGAAAAAAAATATTGTCTTTGGTACAAACGACTATATAAGGATGCAACTAAAGTTCTCGGAAGAGGATTTTCACTGATCAATCAATAGACTGAACAACACAAGCTTACAAGTCAAAACATCCTTGAGCAGAACCATCGCAGAAAGATTTTTATCTTACCAGTTTGTCAAAGTTTTTATAACACATCCTATTGTAATATTTGATCATCTAAAGGATCAATTATGCGTAGATTAATTCACTCTATCTTGTGTATTTGTGTTATAATAGAAGAGTGAGATTCAATTGTAACTGTTAGACGGATTGTTCTGAACAGATTGAGAGACTAGGAGTTTCATTCTGGTAGTGGGGTAAATACAGCTGAATCGGGGTTGTACAAATAGTTGTATTACTCAAAGTCTTCTAGTGAATCCTTCCTTGATTGGAAGAAGGGGAGACGTAGAAGGATTTGCCTTCGAACTTCCAGAAACATATCTTGTCTATTTACATTCTGCATTGCTTTGCATTTCATAAGCCATCAACCTTTCTTACTAGCTAAGAACAGACAGTTTCCGTACTTTCACTTCAGTGGTATGTTCTGCTTAAGTATTGTTTAAGAAACAGATTTCATTCATTAACCCGAGTGAAATCAATAAGAATTAAATTTTAGAGAAGTGTTTATTCACCCCCCTCTAAACACTCCAGTCCGATTCTAACACTACCCATACGGTTCATTCTCACTTCCAATTTCATATTCTTTTCAATGATTATTATTATTATTATTTTATTATTATGAATTTAACCATTGATCTTCATAATGATTTTCCGGAAGCTTACATCCTGCGTGTTTACATGATCGTCTATGGAATCAATTCCAGTGGTAAATCCTCTCAGCTAACACCTATTGAAGCTAATTTTGGGGTGTTTCTGTTGCCGCCTGCATGTGAGTCGCCGGAGGAAGATGAGAGTTTGGGCTTTAAATTTGTGCTTCTGGAAACGTGAATTGGGTGCATTTAAGGTGAATTTGAGCACTTAAAAAAAAAACTTGTCGTTGGAAGATCAATCCCAAAATGCAATCTTTCATCATATTAAATTCATCTTCACCTGGCTCATATCTTCAATGGATGGACTTAAGCATATGGATATTTCAATCTCACGATATTCTAAAAAAAAAAAAGAGAGGGCTTGAATCCATCGCTTGGGGCCACTGTGGCCATTCCTCATATATCTTCTGCAATTTGGTCTTCTTCCCTTGATTCAAGAAAGTGACTTTGGTGCTAAAGGACAAATTTTTATCCTCCATCCTCTACTGTACTCATTTTCTGGTGTTTTGGAGTGGTGGGTTAAACAATGAGGCAGGGGAAAGAGACCAACAAGCACAGGAAGAGGTCCTCTGCTGGTTGCGGTGGCACACGACTCCACTCATCGGCGCTTCTGAGACCTCAGGCATCAACATCTCATTCAAGAGCTTGGATGTTTCATCTTCTTCATGGAAGTTTTTTGAATTTTGTTATTTATATCATTCCTTTTCCAGTCCATAATTTAATTGCTCAGCAACTTCAAAATGGGTAGTTATGATTAAGCCATTCTACAATAATCACTATGATTTGGGAAATCAAATATGAAATGATTAGCCAAGTGGAGTAAAGAACTTCAATAGGCATCAGCAAGCCCAGCTGAGGTACGAGAAGTCCGAATAGTAAAAACATCTACTTCGGAGTGACAGATAAGTATTGATTCTAAATTGCTTAAATTATAACTATTATGTGATCTGTGTCGAGAAATATTACTCGCCTAAGTCATATAGATATTGCTTTGCATTTATGAGATATTCTAGACTTTGCAAATTACCATAATTCATATATCCAGTATGTGGAAGGAATATATGATAATGCAAGATCCACTAATACTGATGTTAGCATATGTCAGCTCATGAATTGAGAATTAGGATCAAGCTATGATCCACAAGGGCAAGGGCCATCGAAAAAAATGAATCTTTCATGAAACAAATACCATTCACACAGTACTTACACTGAGCTCGAGACGTGTTATAAATCGGCCATGTGCATCTGACCGATGCTTGACCCATGTCACCTAAGCCGCATAGCTCAAAACATCGGATCTTTGGCCTCTAGCTCATCGTTGTCAAGCTCAGGACATATTCAACCTAACAATAGACCTCGACTTTTGTGCTCAGTCGCCATGCCTTGATTATGGTTATTCCTGTCCAATTAATACTTGACTTTCATAGACATATATTTTGGGTCGTGCTATCTTATTATTATTTCAGGACAGGATCAACAGTTCGGGCATGCAATCAAGAATTAAGGTCATATTATCTAGGTCGAGCATGCAATCTAGCATTAAGGCCATATTATCGAGCTCGGGCATGCAATCTAGCAGTGAGGCCCTATTATTGGTGCTCGGGATGTTCGAGTACGTTCTATTGTTGGTGCTCGGGATGTTCGAGTACGTTCTATTATTGGTGCTCGGGATGTTCGAGTACATTCTATTATTGGTGCTCAGGATGTTCGAGTACGTTGCATTATTGGTGCTCGGGATGATCGGGTACGTGCTATTATTGATGATCGGGATGTTCGAGCCTATTCTATTGTTGTTTGAGTTATTTGACCGGGTCCGTTGTTGGCGGGTTAAATACACGATCGGGATGCTTTGTCCGTATTTGAACCTAAAACGTGATTGATTTATTGTTGCTCAGGGGTAGCAAGCTTGTTCATAATTTTTATGATTTACTCGTGGGATCAGGATGTCTGGTCCACGTTTAAACATAAAATTACCTAAGTGATTGTGCTCGGGGTAGCGAGCTTGTTCGGAAATTTGATGATTTAGTCGTGGGATCGGGATGTTTGGTCCACGTTTAAACATAAAATTGCCTAAACATAAAATTGCCTAAGTGATTGTGCTTGGGGTAGCGAGCTTGTTCGGAATTTTAATAATTTACTCGTGTGATCGAGATGTTTGGTCCACGTTTAAACATAAAATTACCTAAGTGATTGTGTTCGGGGTAGCGAGCTTGTTCGAAATTTTGATGATTTACTCGTGGGATCGGATGTTTGGTCCACGTTTAAACATAAAATTGCCTAAGTGATTGTGCTCGGGGCTTGTTCGGAATTTTAATGATTTACTCGTGGGATCGGGATGTTTGGTCCACGTTTAAACATAAAATTACCTAAGTGATTGTGCTCGGGGTAGCGAGCTTGTTCGAAATTTTGATGATTTACTCGTGGGATCCGGATGTTTGATCCACGTTTAAACATAAAATTGCATAAGTGATTGCCGGGGTAGTGAGCTTATTCATGAATTTTACTCGTGGGATCGGAATGTTTGGTCCATGTTTAAACTTAAAATTGCCAAAGTATTTATCTGCTCGGGAAACTTTTCACTGAAGCTTGGTTATATTTACCTGCTCGGATGTTTTCCCTGGAGCCCGATTATCTGCTCGGGATGTTTTCCCTGGAGCCCGATCATATTTATCTCCGGAAACGTTTCCCTGAAGCTTGGTTATATTTATCAGCTCGGGATATTTTCCCTGGAGCCCGATCATATTTATCTCCTCGTGATGTTTTCCATAGAGATCAATTATGTCTCATTTTTCTGGTAGTTCAGATGTTTATCACTTATTATGTTTGGATAAGCTTTATTAGCTCAAGACATACATTATCTCAGGATATTTCTAGAACTCTCATGAGCTTTATTTGCCCGATTGATGTTTATTATTCGGACGAGTTTTATTTGCTCAGAAGGGGTTCGAATGTTGTTTTTATCTACACAACATATTTTTTATGTTCGGTGCTCGGGAGAGATTCTTTATTGATGTTTCAGAAGTTCTAGATGGTTATTCGATGGGATGTTCGATGAGCTCAAATGTATTGTTTCTAGGTGCTCAGGATGAGCTTTACTTGTTCCGCATGCTTATTAATTCTAGCATTCTCAGGAGCTTTATTTGCTCGGAACATCTGTTATACTGGAGTTCGAACATATTTTATCTACTCGTGATGTTTATCTATTATCTCTGGAGCTCGGTTTGCTTGAGATATTTTGGATTTTCTCTCGAATGAAAGCTATTTATTATTTCTGGGACTCAGACGAGCCGCCGTAGCTCATGATGTATATTATTGGCTTTGGAGTTTGGGTTTTATGTGCTCTGTCTTTATTTGCTTGGGGAATCTATTGGGTTTGGATGGATTCAACTCTCCAAATTCACAAGTTTTGAAAAATACACTGAAGCGATAACTATGATTTTACCCGATGTATATAAACCAAGATCTCGACTTTGCTCATCTTGCTTTACTTCAGGGGGTGAGGTGATGTGGTAGGAAAATTAGACCACATCGGGTAAAATCATTGCTGAACAAGACGAAGTGCCCGAACAAAAAAATACCCGAAGAGGATGATACTCTGCTCGGTCACATGTGGTTAAACAGTGACATAAGACCCGATCATAGCAATTGGTCAAACCGGATATCCTGGGAATGCTTTGAATAGAACGTGCCATAAACAAAGCAGTTAATGGCAATTAGCGGGAGCTATTAGTGGGAGTAGTTAGTGGCTAAAGTTGGATGAATTAGTGGCAAAATGAGTTGATTTGGGAATGAAGTTAAGGGACCGAGAATGGGGGAGATGATTGGCCAAAGATTAGGGGAAGTGGGGCATGATAAAAGGGGGAAAAACCGAACAAGAGGAGGAGGAAAATCAAGATAAAAAGAGGAGGAGATGGCATGCTAAAGGGGCTCTCGGCTAGGGATTGGGGGAGAAGAACCAAATTCTCCCTTTCATTTTTTATGTTTATCTATTGTACAAAAATACTGTAAAATATCATCGTTTATAGTGAAATTTTATACTGGACTAGGTCCCGTGGTTTTTCCTTCGATTCGAGGGTTTTCCACGTAAAAAATCTTGGTGTTTTTCTTTTATTTTCTACAAACACTTAAATCTACCTAATACGAAAAAATCGAATCACATCACACAAGTTTCTCGTAACAAAAAAATTACTACTTTCAAACTCGGCTTGACCTTCCTTCTTAAAAAAAATTAGTTTAATATTACTAACTTATAAGTGAATGCATATATGTAGTTATTTTTAACACATCCTACATTTCATTCATATGAAAAATAAATAATTAAATCACCTACAAATCAAATAAGCATTTTATATCCAAAAATTCCACAAATTATTCTCTAAAAAGTTTCTTTTTTCCATTTGACGTACTAAGAGAATTAATATTTTGACTCTTTTTTTTTTTCCAAATTACCCTTGATTTAATTTTATTATACATAAAATGCTCATTAATTATATTAAAATGGAGTTAAAGTTTTCCATACAACCCGTTAGAGGACTAAATATATGGAATAGATAAATGAAAGTGTTTTTTTTAAGTACTCAATTAATTAATTCCGTTAATCAATCACTGAAAGACACAATATAAAAAGAAACTGAATTCTAAAATAGTCCTAGGATTAAAAATTAGATGTATCATAACGTTTCACAAGGAGATAGATTTCACAGAAGAATTAAAATTCAGATAATATACTAAACCCGAAACTGTTGTATACTACTGCATATAAGCGAGATCAACCGTCCACCTACTCAACGGAAAGTTGCACTCCGATTTCCCGATGCTGGAAAAGCCTGCCGCCTTCTACCCTGTGGAAGAAGATCCGTTCTCTCTTCATAATTCCGTGATCCAGTTGTCACAGAACTCTTTTTCCTATCTCCTCTTTTAGACCTATTCCTAGTACTATCTTTGTTTTCTTCCGTTGTTTGGGTCCTGTGAATATCCCCAAACTTTACCTGCTTTCGAGCAGCTGCATAATCAAACGGTTCAAAATCCACAGAGGGTTGAGATTCTCCCACCATTTCTGAACTTTTAGATTGGTCTCGTGATGCAAAGAACTTTTGGAAGCTTGAGGATAGGTCGGACAGTGACATGGGCTCATCTCGATCATCAATCTCTGATGCAGAACCTGCTACGTTGTTTGCTGGCTGGTTTATGCCACGGTTGAATGCAGAATCAGAGTTCCTTTTTGCCGATTCTTCCGTGTTTGAATCATCACCTAGAATAATGAGGTCTTCTATGGTTGAAACAGTAGCTGCTGGTGCTGGGACTTCTTCCATTTGAGGTGGAACTTCAGTCATTGAGGGAGATTCCTGAAGGGATGATTGAAATCGTTCGTCCCTGCCTGAAAATGTATGGAATGGGAGACTCACTGTTGATTTTATTTGCTCCAGTTTAGTGTATTCATGTTCCTAAAGCCAAGTAACTAACTTTAATCTTGAGAAGAAGATGAAAGAAGAGAAGTAAACAATGTGAATCAGGAATTTTCAAACTTCACAATGAAACTCACTCTTTTATCAGGATCATACTTCCGCTTCGCTGAATTGCCAAACAATGCCCCAAAAGCTCGGCTTGGCTTCTTCAGAGTCTGAACAGTTGCTGCAGCCTAAAATAAAGCAAGTCAATTTACTGAGTAAATGAGTTTTTTTAGCAGTTAAGGGAAAATATTCCGACAGGAATTCTACGCAAAGGAATGAACTGAAAAATGATTATTGATTTCTTCATTTGTTCGAATCAAATAGAACAATCGGGGCAATTATTGGAGGATTATAGGGCAGTTTGGCTAGCATATTCTGATGGTTAACAGTTTTTACATTAATATCATACACAGGGACCAGAAAAATATACACGACAAAACAGAAAAGCAGCTTACCCCTGGTGACAATTCCACATCCGTGCGAGTATCAACAGGATGCCCAGGTTCATGCAATGTTTCTATAGGAACATTAGTAGCACAACCATCTGTCTCACTCTTTTGATTCCCATTTCTCTCATAGGAGTAGCGAGCAGAATTCACCTCGTTTGTGCTGATTCTAGCATTAGAATTTTCAATATCGTGAGACTCGTTCACGTATTGAACAATAACTATTGAGGAGGCATCCTCACGGTCCTTAGGTAAGTAGCTATTTTGTACTTCAACTTCATCAGCAGTTTTCGCTACTTCAGGAGCTTTAGGAGGCGACAACTCAGAATCGTCGGCAGCCATAGAATTTTCTTCATTTACCTGCAACAAATGGTCATGTTATCAAATGAAAGCTTTACATAACAAATCAGGTGACAAAACAGTGGAAAGATAAATGATTGGATAAGAGTGGCCAGAGATAGACCTACACGCTCCACCAGATAACTTTAATGGGCCTATCCGACACAATACCACATGTCAAGCTACAAAGGTTCGAGAAATTAACATATACTCCCAAGAACAAGAAGGGACCTTTTATTTATTGGCTGAAATGAATACATTCCACTAAAACTTTACAAGATACAATCATGCCTATATTTGAGAACGAGACTTGAGACAAAATCTGCTCGATTGACATAGATTTCAATTTTCAGAACAAACTTGAAAGTATCTTTACAGTAAAATATTTATCTAACAAGCATGCTTTCCTAGTGTGTTTATGCTGTTCATTATGGTAGATTGTTATTCATCATGCTCAACCAACATATCGCTCAGTTTTTTCAATTTAAATTTCATAACAATGGTGTCCTTGAAGCAAACGATCAAAGAAAATAAGTGGAGACATATCCTGAGAGTCAATAAAAACTTGAAAATCAAAGGTACACAAACAAAAACAATCAAACAAAGCGTTTGTGATAAAATGTAGATAATTTTTCCCTTTCGACCAGAAATTAGCAAGTTCATAGAGCTGGGTTATGTAAGCTTGAGTTATGGAAGATGGGAGTAATTACAGGGAAAGACATGGAAAGAAATCATTTCCTTTTTCACTAGAACGTTATCATAGGCATTTGATTTGTATTCCTAAAATAGATGATACCATTACTGTATTTATTCTGCTGTATTTATCTTGTAAAAGTGAGATAAATAAAAATAAGAAAGAAAGATACTTTCTGACATGGTATCAGAGCAAGGTTCTGGACCTTATTTCCAGAAATTCTAAACTCAAATCGGTTTCTTTGTTCAAATCTCTCAACAATGTCATCGGACTCTGAGACAGAACACAACTCTGGTGCATCTCAATCAGAGTCCATGTTTACTGAATTCACAACAAAGATGACAGAAGCTCTCACCAAGATACAGACACCAACTTTGACGACTGAATCTCCTGCTGCACCAATTGGCATTAAGTTGGACGGCACCAACTATGCCCTCTGGTCCCAAGTTGTTGAGATGTACATCTCAGGTAAAGACAAGTTCGGCTATATCAATGGCGATTTTCCCCAACCATCCTCGACAGATCCATCCTTCCGCAAGTGGCGTACAGATAATGCCATTGTCAAAGGATGGTTGATTAACTCAATGGATTCCTCATTGATAGGGAACTTTATTCGGTTTCCCACTGCCAAAATGGTTTGGGACTCCATTGCTACAACCTATTTCGATGGCAGTGACACATCTCAGGTTTACGACCTTCGACGTCGAGTGATGCGGCTTAAACAGGCTGGAGGGTCTCTAGAACAATACTACAATGATCTACAAGGGTTATGGCGCGAAATTGACTTCCGACGTCCCAACCCAATGGAATGTGCTCTTGATATTCAAAAATTTAATACACTCGTTCAAGAAGCAAGGGTGTATGTGTTCTTGGATGGCATTGACGATCGACTCGACAAAATTCGAAGTGACGTACTTCAACTTCACCCCTTTCCTACTGTGGAGCAAGCATACGCCCACGTGCGTCGTGAAGCAACCCGACAAACTGTTATGATTACTGGAACCTCAACCACAGTTCCTGGTGCTGTTCTTGCCACCAAAGGACTTAAACTTGGTCCTGCCAACACCACGACTACCATGCAAAGGCAGAAAACTCGTGCATCATCTGAAGGCTTGAAATGCACTCATTGTGGTAATCCTAGACATACACATGAAACTTGCTTTAAGTTACATGGGTATCCTGATTGGTGGAATGATCTCCAGGCTAAAAAAAATCGTGAAAACACTAGCAAAAAACATGATCTTGGTACTGCAGCAGTGGCTAATGCATCACCTCACTTATCTCTTACACCACAAATTACTCAAGATTCGGACATCTCAGGTAACTTTGGCTGTGGTTATTTCTCCTCATGTCATAATACTCAATGTGAAGCATGGCTGCTGGACTCCGGCGCCACTGATCATATGACGTTCGATGCTAAAGATTTCATAGAAGCATCATTACCACGACATACCACTATTGCTAATGCTAACAGAGCTATTTCTCCAGTCACTGGAGCAGGCACCGTGACCTTGACACCTACTCTGCAGCTATCCAATACACTACTCGTTCCATCGTTGTCGCATAAGCTCCTCTCCGTAAGCCAAGTAACATCAGATCTTAATTGTATTGTGCTTATGTATCCTACTTTTTGCCTTCTCCAGGACATTGTAACCAAGGAGATTATTGGGCGTGGTACTAAGAAGGATGGACTCTATTTGTGATGACCTGAGATTAGGGATGTTAATCCCGGAGTGTTAATAACCCGTAAAGTTGTTTTACGTGGCGATTTGGAGTTTAATCGCGGTGTTGGGCCTTCTGGGCTCGTTTAATTGAGTAGTTGGGGTTGTTGGATCCCGAGGTTGAGATCGTATTCTCATTTCGGTGAAAACCTGTGAGTTGGGTTTTTAGTGTGACTCAGAATCTCGGGTGCTGTGTGTGGGCACCGGTAGGGGGTTTTTGAGTTAGAGAGAGAATTTTTGAAAACAGATGATTTTTAATGAATCATGATGTATTTGTGGGGATATTAGTATTTCGGGGTATTTTTGCTATAAATACCAGTTGAACCCGAGATTTTAATTATCGGAACCATTTTTCCCCCTTTCTTCCCTCTCTCCTCCCGCGCGCACATCTCGATCCCCTTTCGACCACCGCGCAGAAAAGGCCTTCGCCCGCCGTCGTCCGGCCGCCGTTCGGCGCGTGCCACCCGCCGTTGGAATCGTCTCTTCCAGGCGCTTCTATACATACCAACAATTCGAAATTTCGTCGAGAATCGCGTTCGGATTTGCCAGAAAAGCGTAGGGTTCGAAAACTGGATTTCATCCGATTTTTGGGGCTCGATTTTGCACATCGTTCCTCGGAGCATGGAACTCGAGCGAGGTTTGGCTCGGACTTCGGAGATTAAGGTACGTGCGACGTACGAGCATTACTTTACGTGATAGCAATTGTGAAATGCATAATGTGTTGTAATTGCATTAGATGGTTGTGGGTATGACTATATGCATATATGTGTTGATATATATGGGGTACTGAGTCTATATGACTATTGTACGGCATTTGAGATGCCTGAGAATGATCGTGGGATCATGTACTCATTATAAGACATGTGAGATGTCTAGGTATAATGGAAAATTGGTAAAATAAATGCTAGGCATTTGAACTATCTATGATTGATAGCGAAATTGAGAAATCAGTACTAGATATTGAGATATCTATATTTGTATGTATATTGAACTTGGAATCATTGATTTTTGATACTTGAGAATCAGGCATGCTATGAGTTAAATCAATGTGTTGATTTACTGATTTATGAGATTTGATGAGTTTGATGATTGTGAGAACAGGGACAGTACACGGAATCCCGGATGAGGATGTTGCCATCCAGGGAGTATCATTTAAAATTCATTAATATTTACTTGTGTTGTAAATTATGAATTTCATTATTGTGATTATGAGATTTTGTGTATTGGTATGCTCACCCCGTTGGGGGCTGTCTCTGTTGGGGCAGGTGAACAGGTGCATCGATGGCTGTGGAGCTGAGCTCGAGCTGTTGATTGGATGTACTCCCAGGATCGTGGTACCAGGGCTTGATGGAGCACGGTATCGTATAGAGTACATATATACACCCGAGGGTTTTATACATATTTATGATGCTCGCATGTGAGCACGGTTATGTTTGTATATGGGTTGTATATAAAGGCATGAGCCTTTCTCTCTTTCATTATATGTTGCATGCAATTGTGGTAGAATTGCTAATGATATGAGAGTCGTTAGTGTATTATGTGGGGGTTGAAACCCACTTTTGTCGTCTTATGTGTGGCGTCTTCCCTGGCTGGGAATTTACTTGGTATTGCTGCATTCTGATGAGTATTATGTTTTTCCCTGGCCGGGAATTATGTTATGTGTTGTGCTTTTATTTCGGGATAGCTCAATTTACGGGGAGACTCTGCCCAAATTTTTATAAAAGTCCACAATGTAAAAAGTGGCAAAATGGGGTTGGTAATGGGCAACTCTATGAGTCTATATGTTAGTAGAGATGATCTTATAACGTTGAATATTAAAGGAATTTTGTAAGCATCATTTGAGCTTCCCGATTGACTTTTTATTGAAAGCATGTGCCACACATAATGGTTAATACACTAATTAAGGGTTAAGGGCTTGGGGTCCTTACACTATTATATGGAGAATTTTAGTGTTGGACAAACACATCATGTGCAAAATCCTGTTGGCAATAAGGAGAAGGAGATTTGGCTTTGGCATCGTCGTTTAGGGCATCCGTCCTTCACTTACATGAAATATTTATTTCCAGAATTATTTTCTAAATTCAAACATTCTGATTTTCAATGTGAAACTTGTATTTTAGCAAAAAGTCATAGAACTTCTTATCCGTTGCGTTTAAATAGAAAGGACACTCCGTTTACTTTGATACATTCTGATGTATGGGGTCCTTCTCCAATCACTACAACGTCCGGGTATCGCTGGTTTGTGTTATTTGTTGATGATTGTACTCGAATGAGTTGGCTTTACTTACTACGTCATAAAGATGAGGTACTCAGCGTGTTTAAAACATTTCATGTTATGATCAATACTCAGTTCTCTGCTGAGATTCAAGTACTACGTTCGGACAATGGCGGCGAGTATGTTAATCTCAAATTTCATGAATACTTGCAACATTATGGCATTCTTCATGAAACTTCTTGCCCCCAAACTCCACAACAAAACGGAATTGCCGAGCGGAAGAATCGGCATATTCTTGAGACTGCCCGGGCACTCTTAATAGGGGCCCATGCCCCTTCTCAATACTGGGCAGATGCAGTTACTACCTCTGTGCACCTCATCAACCGACTGCCCTCCAAAGTATTGGAATTTCAAACCCCATTACAAGCTCTTGCAGCACACACTCCTTTACCCACTGTGTTGATGCTTCCACCCCGTGTGTTTGGGTGCGTTGTTTATGTCCATCTGTATAAAAACCAGCGGACTAAACTTGACCCTTAAGCTCGCAAGTGCTTATTTTTGGGATATGCTTCTCATCAAAAAGGGTACAGATACTATGATCCTACTTCTAATCGTAGCTATATCTCCATGGACGTTACCTTCATGGAAACAGAGACATTTTTTTCACCTCTTTCTCCTCTTCAAGGGGAGATTAGACAGGAAGAGCCGAAATATGTGAGACTCGACTGGCCGGCCCTAACTGAAACACGGGTGGAGAAAATGAATGAAGAACCAATGCAATCAATATGTGTCCCTCAAACTACTGAAAATCAAGAAGTTGATCATGAAGCTTCTATAACTCCAATGCCCTCTCAAATGGACAAATATCCAACTCTTGAGACTGATCCTCTTGAGAATGATCCTAAGGCAAGCCACTCTGATAACAATACCACAGAATCTCATGCGAGTCCTATTCTACCTCACAGGAACAATCGGGGCAAACCACCAAACCGCTACTCACCGGACATTGAAGAAAGAAGATCACGATATCCAATAGCCAACTTTGTGACTACAAAGGGACTGACCGATCCTCTCAAAACCTTCATGCATAAAATTTCCACTCAGTATGTTCCAACAAGAATAGAGGAGGCCATGGTAGACCAAAATTGGACACAAGCCATCAAAGAAGAGATGGAAGCCTTAATGAAAAACAAGACATGGGAGTTAGTGCAACTGCCGAAAGGAAAGAAAACAGTGGGGTGCAAGTGGGTGTTCTCCATCAAACACAAAGCTGACGGATCCATAGAAAGATACAAAGCAAGACTGGTAGCAAAAGGATATACGCAAACACAGGGGGTAGACTACCAAGAAACCTTCTCGCCGGTAGCCAAACTAAATACTGTAAGGGTGTTGTTATCTCTTGCGGCAAACTTAGATTGGCCGCTACACCAATTTGACGTAAAGAATGCTTTCTACATGGAGATATTGAGGAAGAGTTGTATATGGATGTTCCACCAGGTTACTCAGTGACCACTGGAACCAACGAGGTATGCAAGTTACATCGAGCTTTGTATGGACTAAAACAATCACCACGAGCATGGTTTGGGAGATTTAGCGTGGCAATGAAGAAGTATGGCTTCACACAAAGCAACTCAGATCATACTTTATTTCTTAAAAGACAACATGAAAAGGTAACGGCTTTGATTATCTACGTTGATGATATGATCATTACAGGAGATGATAGGGAAGAAATATCACGGCTCCAAGGGCAATTGGCTGGTGAATTTGAAATGAAAAATCTAGGTGGTCTCAAGTATTTTCTAGGGATCGAAGTTGCTAGATCAAAACAAGGCATCTTTCTGTCTCAAAGAAAATATATACTAGACTTATTATCTGAAGTTGGGTTATTGGAATGTAAACCAGCAGATACTCCAATTGTCCAAAATCACAAGCTTGGGTTATATCCAGACCAGAAACCAACTGATAAAGGAAGGTATCAACGGATAGTTGGCAAACTAATATATCTTTCTCATACTCGCCCAGATATCGCATATGCCGTGAGTGTTGTTAGTCAATTTATGCACTGCCCAAGTGAGGAACACATGGAGGCTGTAACACGAATACTGAAATATTTGAAGTCGTCCCCTAGGAAGGGGCTCATGTTCTCGAAAAATAATCATTTAGAAGTCAAAGGTTATACAGACGCAGATTGGGCCGGGAATATCTCAGATAGGAAGTCAACCTCTGGGTATTTCACATTTGTTGGCGGAAACCTTGTAACATGGAGAAGTAAGAAACAAAAGGTAGTGGCACTCTCTAGTGCAGAAGCTGAATTTCGAGGGATGGCTAAAGGTCTTTTGTGAGCTTCTCTGGCTAAACATGTGGAGGTGGATCGGCACTTCATCAAACACAACCTAGAGACTAAGACAATACGCTTCCCATTTGTCAAATCTGAAGACCAGCTAGCAGACATACTTACCAAAGCAGTGTCCAACAAAGACTTCCACAACTCACTTGACAAGTTATGCATAAGGGATCTATATGCATCAACTTGAGGGGGAGTGTAAGCTTGAGTTATGGAAGATGGGAGTAATTACAGGGAAAGACATGGAAAGAAATCATTTCCTTTTTCACTAGAACGTTATCATAGGCATTTGATTTGTATTCCTAAAATAGATGATACCATTACTGTATTTATTCTGCTGTATTTATCCTGTAAAAGTGAGATGAATAAAAATAAGAAAGAAAGATACTTTCTGACAGGTTAGCAGTACATAGAAAATGAAAGGAGAAGATGGGACGATTCATTAAAAAAATACCATTTCCAATCGCCTCGCTTTAAGATGCTCAACAGCTTCCTCAAATGCAGACGCATTTCGGATGGCGTGTTTTATTATAGTAACAACAGAACCAACATGTCGTTCAATATATGGGTGCTTGGATTTCAAAACATGGCGCAATTTGCTGGGAGTGACAGGCATCTGTTTAGCTTTTAATCATCAAGCATAAAGGAAGAAGAAAATGGAATGGGTAAGGAGGCAGAGATAACGGTATGAGAAAAAAATACATTGGAAAACCTAGAAACACTGGAAGCAGGCAAATTGGAAAAGCAAGCAAGTACCAAGTTCAAGAAGAGTCCTATTTGGTAAAACATATCCAGTGCTCTCATCTTCAGCGCGTGCCACAATATCCCTCCATTCATAGAGTGCCTACAGGCCATTCAAAAGTCACTTAAAATACATAGATTGGGAGTATGCGAAAATGACAGAAAAAATCCAGGAAAAGAGAATTGAATACTATGGCTAGAAATTGTTGGCTCATTGAAATTCCCAATAGAAAGATAAAGTGAAATTGTATACAGGAAAAGACAGTCGTGAATAAATTAACTTACAGAGACAACAGCTAGCTGCTTAGCATTAAGCTCAGTATCCTGTATCCTGCATCATCATTTTTGAAACAAAAAAAAATCAGAAAATCCTAACTAGATGAAACGAACACATGCCAAGAATGCCATCTGACTGCTCTATGGATAACAGGTCCATGACTAAATGTTGTCACAAACTGACAAGTGAAACAATACCCATAAATGTAAAGGTACGAGTCATCAGTCAGAAGCTCTTTTTCATAGAGTTGACAGCATATATCATAACTTCTTTTATAGACCTGCCAAAACACCACATAATAATGGTTAGTTAGCAACAACTGTTTTGTTATGTATTAAATTCTATAGCCCGTTATTCGGTCAATGTATCTCTTCTGCAGATAAGCGAACTAAACATATTTTTTCCGTAAAAAACAAGTAAAGGATACTTCAGAGTTGTATAATTCAGAGAATGGAACATATTTTTTCCATAACAAACATGAAGAAGATTTTCGGTTAAGAGAATTTTCATATGCTACTTGTAATGACTAATGAGATCACAAAGTAAATATGTCTATATTTGGATGTGTCTCATCCATATAAGTGTCAAGAGTCCAAAGCTCAAAATTTCAACTCCCATCCGAGCTAGGTGAGAATTCAAAATGGGACTCAATTAAAGACGATGGTACAAGGAGAAAATTCTCAAAAGAATCAATACTTGCTTGAAACCCATTAGTTTACTTGAATACTGAAATTAAGATTAAATTTATCACAATACTAACAGTGTAAATATCCACATTATATTTTCTCTTCAGTCCGATCAAACCAACCCCGGCACCTTGCTGGCTACAATTTCATGAACAAACTTTAAAGTTTATTTCTAAAGGTCTTCTTCAGCCAGCATTTTAAAAATTCACATTTTAGAAGTATTATTGGATCTCAACATTCATTATCTTCAAGTAATGAAAGATTGTTGTTAACTCGGATTTTGGTAATGGGTTATCTTAGCTAACAATAGCTCCTCCCTTATTGGAAGTGAGCGGTCTGAAAAGAAACGATTAGAGGGAGGCCAGAGAGTGATCTCCGGCGGGGTCCCTCTGACGGTCAAATCAGGATCCTTTTTTATACAGTAGGAATGCCCGTTTATCTGGAAATTTGCGGGGAAGAAGCTGCCTTTCCCACCTGATGCCCCTCATATATATATGGGACGGTGAGAGAAAAGATGCCCCCTATCGTGTCCGGCTGGGACCTGGGGGGACCACCGACAAACACTGTACCCGTGTATAGCGCACTACCTATGGGATTTCAATAATTACCAGAGAATATTCCCCAAACATTAGTCATGATATGATTGGTCCCTTCGGCCAGTTGTCCCTTAATGAGACAAAATTTGGTTATATGTTTCCCGGGTAGAGGACAACACTAGTGTCCAAAATACCTTCCCGAACTCTGTAGGGGAGGCCAAGATAAAAGTTTAAGGTCGGGCTAATAGCCCGTGCTCTATGGTCCAACCCAGTAGGACTGAAGCCACTTCCTAAGCTGAGCATACTGATTGGAAATGCACCCGACCCATGCATATATATCCCGAGCTGATCACCAGTGTAAGTAATGTACCCCGACCTGCTCTTAACGGTCGCCAGAGAGCGCGTCCGTGAATATTCCTCCCGGGCTGAGCACTTCTGGATGAGATTACGTTCGAGTAAGGCCAAGATCGGGCTGTCCCATGTTACCCGGATATCATGAGTATCCCCTCTTAGTCGAGCTAGAGTAACGCTGTTCTCGACTATGCTTAGATCGAGGCCTGAACCGAGCTGTCAATTCAAATTCTTAACCCCTGACAAGACAGGGTGTCAGCAGGATGTGACCGTTGATGTACGGCTAATTGACGTAGCTGCCACGCGTCAACATCTACAACCGAGACGTTTGAACTCCCTCGATCCTGGCCATTGAAATGGGCCTGGCCCTAGCGGCCCAATCTTCTGGATGCCTTTAAATCTAACCCCACTTCTCATTCGCATTACTTTTCCTTTCTTCGTCTCCTTCCGCTCCATCTGCATAGATTTTTCTGTAAGTTCTTCGCCCTTGCTTTTATTATATCTACTCTTTCATGTCTGCCTCAACATCCTCAACTTCCGGGGCTGCCCTTAGGGGATCGGCCGCCGATGCCTCGGGCTCGGGGCTTTAGAGCTCTCCGACCTTGAGTGATCGGGCAGAGCCAATTATTACTGCCGTTCCTCTTCTCCAAGCCCCCCACTTCTACTCGTGACCCCTCTCCCCAGAACTTTGAGGTTGATCCTCGAGATCTGGTTCGGGCTGGGCTACCCTGGTATGAGGTTCTTAGTTCTCGAGTCTCGTCTGAGGCGGAGACTCTTCTCCGTCGTCACGTCATTCCTCCCGACCACGAGATTCGAATACCAAGGTCGGGAGACCGTCCTCATCTGCCTCCTCTGGGGTTCTTCCCCTTCTTTGTTGAACAAATTAGGAGTGGATTGCGCTTCCCCATTCCTGCTCTATATCAAGATGTTTCCAACTTTTTTTGCGTTTCCCTTAGCCAACTTAGCCCCAATTCCTATCAGATTATGGCAGCCGTGGCCACCTTGTTCCAATCTCTAAACCTCCCCTTCTCTCCTCCTCTTCTACACTATTTTTTCCATGTCAAAAACACCACCTTCCTTGGTTTGTTTTACTTTGGGTCCAGGCCCTCGTGTAAGTTTTTGGAGAAAATCCCGAGCTCTCACAAAGGGTGGAAGGAAACATTTTTCTTTGTCAAGCCGCCCAGACCTTGGTCTTGCCCAATGGCCTGGAGAGACTCTCTCCCCCCGGGTCGTCCCCTTCCGCATCGGTACAAGGAAGACATATTCTATCAGAGGGTTATGTCAGCCATTGGGCGTCGACAATTTGATACAACTATACTAATCCGAGAGGACGTACTCAGGCGATACAGGCTGAGCTCTTACCCAGCTAGTCCTCCTCCTGGTGCGTCCTCCATTAACCTGACTTTATTTTCTTGTAACTTGCTATTCACCTGCCTTTCTTTCCCGTACAGGTAAAATGCCGTTTAACCAGATGCTTTCGGCCATGGTTTCCCAGAAAAAGGGGAAAGGAAAGGCGGTTCCAAAATCCCGCACTAAAGGATGAGCTTCCTCCCCGCCTCCTGCTCCCCAGGCTGCCCCGATAGTCATTCTTCAATCGGAAGAGAGCGGGGGTGGTGGTAACTCGCTGCTCAAAAGGAAAAGGGCTGAGAACATCCATGGTCCTTCGGCCCGGGAAGAGGTGGCCACCTCTCCAGGACCGCAGACTGAAACGTCACAGGATTCTATTCAAAGCCCGCAGTCGGCTCGGACTGCCGGGCCTGGTTCTCCTGGACTTTCCGTGGAGTACACACAGTCCACCAGTTTGATTACTGGGGCCCCCTCCGGACTACCGGCTGAGATCTTGGAGTGCATTACTACAGGCGCAGATCAACAAGCCATGGCGGGGATGAAGTGGAGATCTCTGGCCCAGGAAGGGCTGTCCCGAGCTCTATAGGTACACATTCTTACTGTTCTTACCTGCCCCCTTATAAATATCTTCTTACTAGGTTATCCTTATCCAGGGCTTACTAATGTTACGCGAAAGCGTTAGGAGGGGATCCAACTATGGCCAATCTTCATCGAATGCAAGGAAGAAAACCTGAGATACTGTACACAGGGCTGAAGCTGCAGTGGCTGAGTCGAAGGAAGCAAATGCCCGGCTTACGACTGTAGAGGCAGAGCTGTCCAAATACCGTGCTGAGGTCAATCACGCTCTGTTATTGAGGAGAAAGAGATTGCCCTCACCAAGTCTTCTGCTGAAATGAGCCGCGCACGCTCTGAACTGGAAGCATATGTCGCCGGAGAAGTCGGTCGAAAAGAGGCTTTTCTGAAGTCAGAGGAGTTCAAGGGGCTCCTCGGAGCGAAGGCGTTTCGATTTCTTGATCTCGGCTTCGAGGGATGCAAAGATCAGTTCAGGACTCATGGCTTTCCTCCAGAGGATCAAGACCCGGATGACTTCCTAGATCTACAGGCCATCGTGAATAACATTCCCTCTGATTTTATAGATCGGGATGTCTGACCAGGCTGTCATTAAATAAAGTCGCTTCCCCCCCCCCCCCCCCCCCCCCTTTTTATTTTTTGTTTTGAAGGAACGTCAACTTGTGATCCACGCGCCATTTTACTTAATGAAAATTTTGTATTGTAAAGATGTTATTTCACTAACTGAACTGAGAAGAAATGACTGAAGAATCACAAGTATAAAACAACACTGACCTGTAGGGGCAAATTATAAATAGATAACTTTTGCCTGATATGATTTCTGTTCATGGTAATTAACGTTGACAGTGATCAGGGCCTGTCTAAAGTTCATAGTCAGGGCGGACCTTAACTTTCGTAGTCAGGGCGGACCTTAACTTTTATAGTAGTCAGGGCGGACCTTAACTTTCATAGTCAGGGCGGACCTTAACTTTTATAGTAGTCAGGGCGGACCTTAACTTTCATAGTCAGGGCGGACCTTAACTTTTATAGTAGTCAGGGCGGACCTTAACTTTCATAGTAGTCAGGGCGGACCTTAACTTTCATAGTCAGGGCGGACCTTAACTTTCATAGTCAGGGCAGACCTTAACTTTTATAGTAGTCAGGGCGGACCTTAACTTTCATAGTCAGGGCGGACCTTAACTTTCATAGTAGTCAGGGCGGACCTTAACTTTCATAGTCAGGGCGGACCTTAACTTTTATAGTAGTCAGGGCGGACCTTAACTTTCATAGTAGTCAGGGCGGACCTTAACTTTCATAGTCAGGGCGGACCTTAACTTTTATAGTAGTCAGGGCGGACCTTAACTTTCATAGTCAGGGCGGACCTTAACTTTTATAGTAGTCAGGGCGGACCTTAACTTTCATAGTCAGGGCGGACCTTAACTTTTATAGTAGTCTGGGCGGACCTTAACTTTCATATAGTCAGCATATTGAACCGTATTTCTGAGTAAGACTTCATTTAAAAACTTGGTATCCTGAGCTTATACATCGTAGAAATATACGCCTAAGAATAATATTTTCTAAGATGAAATGCATTCCAGGGTCTCTTTAGCTTTTTTCCCTCTGCATCTTCCAGGTAGTATGCTCCAGAGCCCACCTTCTGAATAACCTTATAGGGTCCTTCCCATTTAGGGTCAAGTTTTCTGACTTCTGCTGACTGGGCTTTTTTGAGTACCAGGTCTCCAACCTGAAAACTCCGAGGCATCACTCGTTTGTTATCGGCTTTGATGACCTTGTTTCTATAGGACTCCATCCTGATCATGGCCCTCTCCCTTTTTTCGCAGATCATATCCAGGTCTAGAGCTCGGCGTTCGTCATTGTCATTGTCATAAGCTTGGACTCTAGCCGAGGTCGCTCCTATTTCTGCAGGCAAGACTGCTTCGGAACCATAAACCATGCTGAAAGGCGTCTCCCCCGTAGGAGTTCGGGGCGTAGTTCTATAAGCCCAAAGCACACAGGGAAGCTCTTCAGCCCAGTCTTTTCCTACCCCATATAGCCTTGCTTTTAATGCCTGCACTATAGAACGGTTAGTGACCTCCGCCTGTCCATTACTCTGAGGGTAGGCCACGGAAGTAAAGGCCTGTATGATCTTCATTTCCTGGCACCAGGTGGTCAACTTTCGTCCTTGGAATTGTCTCCCGTTATCGGAAATCAACTTCCTTGGTACCCCAAATCGACATACAATATTCTTCCATAAGAAGTTCAGCACATCCTCCTCGGTAATCCGGGCTAAAGCCTCGGCCTCAACCCACTTTGAGAAGTAGTCCACGGCCACTATCAGGAACTTCTTCTGCCTTGGGGCGATGGGGAAGGGTCCCACAATATCCATTCACATTGGTCGAATGGGCAAGCTGATATCACGTACTTCATGAATTGAGCCGGCTGTCGCTGGATTCTTCCAAGCCACTGGCAACCCTCACAAGTAGCCACGACCTTTACTGCATCCCTCCTCAGCGTTGGCCAAAAGTACCCTGCCAGTATGGTTTTTTGTGCCAAGGCTAGGCTCCCTAGATGATCCCCGCAACTACCCTCGTGTATCTCGTGGATCACATATTTAGTCTCTTCCTCCTTTAGGCACCTGAGCAAAGGCCCGGCAAAAGACCTCTTGTACAAATCATCCCGAACCAGAGCAAACCTAAAAGACTGTCTCTCTACCTTTCTTGCTTCCTTTTTGTCCGAAGGCAGCTCTGTGATGACCAGAAATTATGGATGTTAATCCCGGAGTGTTAATAACCCGTAAAGTTGTTTTACGTGGCGATTTGGAGTTTAATCGAAGTGTTGGGCCTTCTGGGCTCGTCTATTTGAGTAGTTGGGATCGTTGGATCCCGATATTGAGATCGTATTCTCATTTCGGTGAAAACCTGTGAGTTGGGTTTTTAGTGTGACTCAGAATCTCGGGTGCTTAGTGTGGGCACCGGTAGGGGGTTTTTGAGTTAGAGAGAGAGTTTTTGAAAACAGATGATTTTTAATGAATCATGATGTATTTGTGGGACTATTAGTATTTCGGGGTATTTTTGCTATAAATACCAATTGAACCCGAGATTTTAATTGGAAAAATCATTTCAGCCCTTTCCTCCTCTCTCTCCCGCGCCGCGCTGCCTCCCGCTTTTCCCCAGACCCACGCCGCTTCAGGCGCTTCGCCCGCCGCCGTCCGGCCGCCGTTCGGCGCGTGCGACCCGCCGCCGGCTTCGTCTCGACAAGACGCAGCTATCCCCTCCGTCAATTCGAAGTTTCGTCGCGTTTTGAAGTCGAATTTTGCGGAAGTGCGCCGATCCCCAATTTCTAGGGTTCTTCGATTTTGGTCCGATTTCTTCCGATTTTCGATTGGGTAACCTCCCTTGCCCCTTTTTCGTCGTTGTTGTGTTATTCCCTGCCAATTTTGTGTTCGATTTGTTCGAATTAGTGCTGTTGGTGGGATTGGTTCGAATTTTTTTGGATGTATGGGTGAAGTGGGTTCGAAAATTGTGATTTTTGGCAAGGGTGTGGCGATTCTTGTTATGGGTCGTTTATTACATGCTTTAGTTGTATAAGGATGCTTATTGTGTTCGAATTTTAGGGGTTTGGATTTCGAATTTTAGGGGTTTTGGCATGTGGGGCGATTATTCATGTTGTTGATTGATTAATTCATTTATGAGATGAATTATGGTGTTTAATTGGGTTCGATTTGTGTTGTGAAAGGTTCGAAAATTTGTGGGGAATTCTTGAGCAATTTTCGATAATGGTTAATTGTCATGTGTTGGCAATATTTTTGAGGGTTACGTGTGTGCTTGAGCATGGGTTGCATGTTCGTAATTAATTATGAATTAATTTATCGTGTTAGCACATCGTTCCTCGGAGCATGGAACTCGAGCAAGGTTTGGCTCGGACTTCGGAGATTTAAGGTACGTGCGACGTACGCGCATTACTTTACGTGAGAGCATTTGTGAAATGCTTAATGTATTTTGATTTCATCGATGGTTGTGCGCATGGTTCTATTTCTGTGTTGATATATATGGGGTACTGGGTCTATATGACTATTGTACGGCATTTGAGACGCCTGAGAATGATCGTGGGATCATGTACTCATTATAAGACATGTGAGATGTCTAGGTATAATGGAAAATTGGTAAAATAAATGCTAGGCATTTGAGCTATCTAGGATTGATAGCGAAATTGAGAAATCAGTACTAGATATTGAGATATCTATATTTGTATGTATAATGAACTTGGAATCATTGATTATTGATACTTGAGAATCAGGCATGCTATGAGTTAAATCAATGTGTTGATTTACTGATTTATGAGATTTGATGAGTTTGATGATAGTGAGAACAGGGACAGTACACGGAATCCCGGATGAGGATGTTGCCATCCAGGGAGTATCATTTAAAATTCATTAATATTTACTTGTGCTGTAAATTATGAATTTCATTATTGTGATTATGAGATTTCGTGTATTGGTATGCTCACCCCGTTGGGGGCTGTCTCTGTTGGGGCAGGTGAACAGGTGCATCGATGGCTATGGAGCTGGGCTCGAGCTGTTGATTGGATGCACTCACAGGATCGTGGTACCAGGGCTTGATGGAGCACGGTATCGTATAGAGTACTTATATACACCCGAGGTTTATATACACATTTATGATGCTCGCTTGTGAGCAGGGATATTCATGTATATGGGTTGTATATAAAGGCATGAGCCTTTCTCTCTTTCATTATATGTTGCATGCAATTGTGGTAGAATTGCTAATGATATGAGAGTCGTTAGTGTATTATGTGGGTGTTGAAACCCACTTTTGTTGTCTTATGTGTGGTGTCTTCCCTGGCTGGGAATTTACTTGGTGTTCAGTATTCTGTTGGGTATTGTGTATTCCCTGGCCGGGAATTATATTATGTGATGTGCTTTTGTTTTGGGATAGCTCAATTTACGGGGAGACTCTGCCCAAATTTTTATAAAAGTCCACAATGTGAAAAGTGGCAAAAATGGGGATGGTAATGGGCAACTCTATGAGTCTATATGTTAGTAGAGATGATCTTATAACGTTGAATATTAAAGGAATTTTGTAAGCATCATTTGAGCTTCCCGATTGACTTTTTATTGAAAGCATGTGCCACACATAATGGTTAATACACTAATTAAGGGTTAAGGGCTTGGGGTCCTTACATTAGTGGTATCAGAGCAGTGGTTAGCTCTTTGGGGCTGTTGAGGGCCTGGAACATGCTGATAGGGATGAGTAGCACATATTTATGCATGATAGTAGCTAGTGTTGTGTGACACAACTGTTTTGCTTATGTGCATTTGTGATATGTGATCATAGTGAAACGATTATATGTCATGACATCTATAGAATCATAATATAACCTGTTGATTATGATTGTGAGTTGTGACACAGGGGCAACCAAATGGAGCATTTTGAAATGCATCGGAATATGGGAAGTACTTTGTACTCACGGTTTATGCATTTACTCATTATGATCATATTGTGGGAATATGGATTATTGTGTGCTCATGGGTTGTGATTGTTCCTGTAGGAACACTATGATGCGAAAGGCTAAGGCCATGGTTGAAAGACACGAAACGGTAACCTGCATTTTATATACATCATGGATTTATGCATTGTTGTTGCATGTGTACATGTAGTGATGATTTTAATGCTTTGCCGCCATTTGTTGAAGCAAGGGGTGGGAGCGCCGCATGTCACATTTGTGCGAGGTGCATTAAAATACACTCATGTTGATGTATATTGGATATGGCATATGCTTTGTGATTGCAGGTGTAAATGGAATACTTGGTGAATATCCCATGAGTCATTGTTATGGATGAGTGATGATTTTAAATGCTTGCCGCTAAATTTTTAAATTGTGCCGCTAAAATGTGAAGCGAGGGGTGGGAGCGCCGCATGTCACATTGAAGCGTGGTTAGCATATGAGGCGAGGAAAGAATATTTGCCGCTAAAATGTGAGGCGAGGGGTGGGAGTACCGCATGTCCATTTAAGCGAGGTTATTCTATGCCGCCTATATGTGAAGCGAGGGGTGGGAGTACCGCATGTTTTTACTTGAGCGAGGGGCATTAAAATACACTACCGTGACAATGACTAGGGATCGGCTATATTGATTGGCGATGATTCTTGCCGCCATGGATATTGATAGCGATGGTTCATGCCGCTATATTGACTGGCGATGATTCTTGCCGCCATGTATATTGATAGCGATGGTTCATGCCGCTATATTGACTGGCGATGATTCTTGCCGCCATGGATATTGATAGCGATGGTTCATGCCGCTATATTGATTGGCGATGGTTCTTGCCGCCATGGATATTGATAGCGATGGTTCATGCCGCTATATTGACTGGCGATGATTCTTGCCGCCATGTATATTGATAGCGATGGTTCATGCCGCTATATTGACTGGCGATGATTCTTGCCGCCATGTATATTGATAGCGATGGTTCATGCCGCTATATTGACTGGCGATGGTTCTTGCCGCCATGTGTATTGATAGCGATGCCTCTTTCCGCTATTATGTGGACGATTTTTCATGCTCAGGTGTATAGCGAGGTTTCATACCACTTATTATATGACGAGGTATCATGCCGTCGATTCTATAGCGATGGATTGTGCCGCTATGTACTCAGCACAGGATTTTGCCGCCTTCGAGCGATGGGTGCTGACTACGTACTATTATCGAGCGACGGAGACAGGTATGCCGCTATATTGATAGCGATGAGGTATGGCATATTACTTGTGTTAGCATTATTGTGGATACTATGTGTTGCTATATATATGCCATGTGTTTGACGATGTTAGTTGGATGTCATATGTTGACATATGTCGTCACGGGATGACGATGACATAGTTGATGTTCTATGTAGACGTGTAGCGTCGTTTTGATGATTAATATATTTATGTTATGTATTTGGTTATATGGTTTGAGTGCCGAGGATGAGCACATGGTAGAGTCTGGGTCACTAGTTGACGAGACCTTTTGTCGAGCAATGATATCCTTGGGTATGCTCGTTAGTTTGGCTAGGGCCAAGTGATTGGTGGTAAGAGTAGTCATTGAGGAAACTACTCGCTTGTGTTGTGATGTAGGGTAGACATGGTTGCACCCACCCTGAGGGTGTGGGATAAGTCTTAACGGATTATGATTGTATCATAAGTGAGCAAGGACACCGGGTTGTCCATAGTGCTTGGTATTTTAGAGATATGTTGGGCGATGACCCATTACTCTAACGGTTTGTACGGTATGGCATACCGAGATGGAACATATGGTTTGTTGGTGGGCTTGATTGAGCCTATGGAGACAACGTTTTGCTAGCCAGATATTGGGGGAATGATATAGTGTGATTGTTGGAGCCATGATACTGCACGATGGAACAGAGTTTGGTGAATCGTATGATGATACGATGAAGGCTTTTGGCGGGCTTTTGATTGTTCCTTTGTAGCATGATGTTGAGGCATGTGACACCCCATGAGAACGTTTATACGTCTATTGTTTTGAGGGATTTGTCTGGGGCAGCTCATAATGCTGGAGTACCAACAAGAGAGTCATCAGGTCGTTATTGACTCGATCTGAGGGAACCCATGCACTTGGGATGCAATGGGTGTTGTTGTATCCAATTTTCCGAACAGTGGTTCGAGACTTGTGGATCTCGAGTTCGATGACACTTCCCTTGTAGGGAAGGAGGTAGTATTAGACTTATTTGGGAATCTTTGAAAGATTCGGTGAGTTGGTACGTGTGGTGTTGATTTTGGGAATCACACCGTGTTGTTAATCGTCGATTATCGTCCTCCACTGGATAGGGAATGACTCAGAATTGACGGTCGTGTTTGGGGGCTTAGGGGTATGTTGTAGATACCCGAGCCAAGTGCATTGAGTATGCATGTGATGCTAGTTTTTGACTTCCTTTTTGTCAAGCATAGAGTATGCTATTTTGGATGGCTAAATCTCTGATGAGAGATATTGAACACCTTGAGATTGAGAATCTCCATGGCACGAGTTGACACCCTTTGAGGAGGGATTATCTTGTGTGGGTTGAGGTGTTTCATTGTTGGTGTTTCCTCCGAGTTATGCGATAGCCTTCCCAAGTTTGGATTGTTAAATCCTAGGATTATCAAGGGATGGCAGGAATTCGGGTTTATTGGGTGTCGCTGTCGACACAAGTGTTGAAGATGCAATGTGTTTATTGCATGTCCTTCCAGGATTTGAACTCTGTGGAGTCTCGATGGTTTATTTATGATCAGGATGTGATCCTTGGAATATCCGGAGGTGGACACCTTGTGAGATGTCTTTTGTGTGAATCTGTGGCCGTGAGTTGCCCAAATTGAGTTGCAATGATGCGACTGCTCATTCGATGGAGGAAGTATGAAAGTGGAGACCAGGTTTGGTATGTGTACATCGTGGCATACTAGTGTTTTCCCTCGTAACGATGTATGTTAGACATCGTGAATCATGATAGAGATGTCATTGGATGAGATCTACGATAGAATCGGGAGCGATTCGAATCCTTGCAGTTTCAGTTGACTAACTGCTTTTGGGTTGTTAGCGTTGAGTGGTGCTGATGCTCTTTGACGTTATGATGGATTTTGGAGTCTATTCCACTCCAGAGTTTGACACGAGGTCAACGTTCTCACGATTGAGGTGTCATCCAGGATGCGTTCTTACTAAGTGGTATTAGAACGAAGGATGACTGTCCGATCTACGGTCGTAAATATTGGTTGTTTTGCAGTCATGAGGGACTGACTTTTGGGATGAACTGCATCGAGGTGCGTTTTGCCTCTTGGTGATAAGTTGATTTTGGTAAAGTCGCTCTGTTTCAGAGTTTGATGTGAGATAAGTATCCTCGCGTTTATTTGGACGATTCTGATAGGGTCAAGGATCGAGGTTATGGCTTCATGTTGTTGTGTAGCCTGGGTGTTATGTGATACACCGGTGCTAATTTCGAGGACAAAATTCTTTTAGTGGGGGATATTGTGATGACCAGAAATTATGGATGTTAATCCCGGAGTGTTAATAACCCGTAAAGTTGTTTTACGTGGCGATTTGGAGTTTAATCGAAGTGTTGGGCCTTCTGGGCTCGTCTATTTGAGTAGTTGGGATCGTTGGATCCCGAGGTTGAGATCGTATTCTCATTTCGGTGAAAACCTGTGAGTTGGGTTTTTAGTGTGACTCAGAATCTCGGGTGCTTAGTGTGGGCACCGGTAGGGGGTTTTTGAGTTAGAGAGAGAGTTTTTGAAAACAGATGATTTTTAATGAATCATGATGTATTTGTGGGACTATTAGTATTTCGGGGTATTTTTGCTATAAATACCAATTGAACCCGAGATTTTAATTGGAAAAATCATTTCAGCCCTTTCCTCCTCTCTCTCCCGCGCCGCGCTGCCTCCCGCTTTTCCCCAGACCCACGCCGCTTCAGGCGCTTCGTCCGCCGCCGTCCGGCCGCCGTTCGGCGCGTGCGACCCGCCGCCGGCTTCGTCTCGACGAGACGCAGCTATCCCCTCCGTCAATTCGAAGTTTCGTCGCGTTTTGAAGTTGAATTTTGCGGAAGTGCGCCGATCCCCAATTTCTAGGGTTCTTCGATTTTGGTCCGATTTCTTCCGATTTTCGATTGGGTAACCTCCCTTGCCCCTTTTTCGTCGTTGTTGTGTTATTCCCTGCCAATTTTGTGTTCGATTTGTTCGAATTAGTGCTGTTGGTGGGATTGGTTCGAATTTTTTTGGATGTATAGGTGAAGTGGGTTCGAAAATTGTGATTTTTGGCAAGGGTGTGGCGATTCTTGTTATGGGTCGTTTATTACATGCTTTAGTTGTATAAGGATGCTTATTGTGTTCGAATTTTAGGGGTTTGGATTTTGAATTTTGGGGTTTTGGCATGTGGGGCGATTATTCATGTTGTTGATTGATTAATTCATTTATGAGATGAATTATGGTGTTTAATTGGGTTCGATTTGTGTTGTGAAGGTTCGAAAATTTGTGGGGAATTCTTGAGCAATTTTCGATAATGGTTAATTGTCATGTGTTGGCAATATTTTTGAGGGTTACGTGTGTGCTTGAGCATGGGTTGCATGTTCGTAATTAATTATGAATTAATTTATCGTGTTAGCACATCGTTCCTCGGAGCATGGAACTCGAGCAAGGTTTGGCTCGGACTTCGGAGATTTAAGGTACGTGCGACGTACGAGCATTACTTTACGTGAGAGCATTTGTGAAATGCTTAATGTATTTTGATTTCATCGATGGTTGTGCGCATGGTTCTATTTCTGTGTTGATATATATGGGGTACTGGGTCTATATGACTATTGTACGACATTTGAGACGCCTGAGAATGATCGTGGGATCATGTACTCATTATAAGACATGTGAGATGTCTAGGCATAATGGAAAATTGGTAAAATAAATGCTAGGCATTTGAGCTATCTAGGATTGATAGCGAAATTGAGAAATCAGTACTAGATATTGAGATATCTATATTTGTATGTATAATGAACTTGGAATCATTGATTATTGATACTTGAGAATCAGGCATGTTATGAGTTAAATCAATGTGTTGATTTACTGATTTATGAGATTTGATGAGTTTGATGATTGTGAGAACAGGGACAGTACACGGAATCCCGGATGAGGATGTTGCCATCCAGGGAGTATCATTTAAAATTCATTAATATTTACTTGTGCTGTAAATTATGAATTTCATTATTGTGATTATGAGATTTCGTGTATTGGTATGCTCACCCCGTTGGGGGCTGTCTCTGTTGGGGCAGGTGAACAGGTGCATCGATGGCTATGGAGCTGGGCTCGAGCTGTTGATTGGATGCACTCACAGGATCGTGGTACCAGGGCTTGATGGAGCACGGTATCGTATAGAGTACTTATATACACCCGAGGTTTATATACACATTTATGATGCTCGCTTGTGAGCAGGGATATTCATGTATATGGGTTGTATATAAAGGCATGAGCCTTTCTCTCTTTCATTATATGTTGCATGCAATTTTGGTAGAATTGCTAATGATATGAGAGTCGTTAGTGTATTATGTGGGTGTTGAAACCCACTTTTGTTGTCTTATGTGTGGTGTCTTCCCTGGCTGGGAATTTACTTTGTGTTCAGTATTCTGTTGGGTATTGTGTATTCCCTGGCCGGGAATTATATTATGTGATGTGCTTTTGTTTTGGGATAGCTCAATTTACGGGGAGACTCTGCCCAAATTTTTATAAAAGTCCACAATGTGAAAAGTGGCAAAAATGGGGATGGTAATGGGCAACTCTATGAGTCTATATGTTAGTAGAGATGATCTTATAACGTTGAATATTAAAGGAATTTTGTAAGCATCATTTGAGCTTCCCGATTGACTTTTTATTGAAAGCATGTGCCACACATAATGGTTAATACACTAATTAAGGGTTAAGGGCTTGGGGTCCTTACATTAGTGGTATCAGAGCAGTGGTTAGCTCTTTGGGGCTGTTGAGGGCCTGGAACATGCTGATAGGGATGAGTAGCACATATTTATGCATGATAGTAGCTAGTGTTGTGTGACACAACTGTTTTGCTTATGTGCATTTGTGATATGTGATCATAGTGAAACGATTATATGTCATGACATCTATAGAATCATAATATAACCTGTTGATTATGATTGTGAGTTGTGACACAGGGGCAACCAAATGGAGCATTTTGAAATGCATCGGAATATGGGAAGTACTTTGTACTCACGGTTTATGCATTTACTCATTATGATCATATTGTGGGAATATGGATTATTGTGTGCTCATGGGTTGTGATTGTTCCTGTAGGAACACTATGATGCGAAAGGCTAAGGCCATGGTTGAAAGACACGAAACGGTAACCTGCATTTTATATACATCATGGATTTATGCATTGTTGTTGCATGTGTACATGTAGTGATGATTTTAATGCTTTGCCGCCATTTGTTGAAGCAAGGGGTGGGAGCGCCGCATGTCACATTTGTGCGAGGTGCATTAAAATACACTCATGTTGATGTATATTGGATATGGCATATGCTTTGTGATTGCAGGTGTAAATGGAATACTTGGTGAATATCCCATGAGTCATTGTTATGGATGAGTGATGATTTTAAATGCTTGCCGCTAAATTTTTAAATTGTGCCGCTAAAATGTGAAGCGAGGGGTGGGAGCGCCGCATGTCACATTGAAGCGTGGTTAGCATATGAGGCGAGGAAAGAATATTTGCCGCTAAAATGTGAGGCGAGGGGTGGGAGTACCGCATGTCCATTTAAGCGAGGTTATTCTATGCCGCCTATATGTGAAGCGAGGGGTGGGAGTACCGCATGTTTTTACTTGAGCGAGGGGCATTAAAATACACTACCGTGACAATGACTAGGGATCGGCTATATTGATTGGCGATGATTCTTGCCGCCATGGATATTGATAGCGATGGTTCATGCCGCTATATTGACTGGCGATGATTCTTGCCGCCATGTATATTGATAGCGATGGTTCATGCCGCTATATTGACTGGCGATGGTTCTTGCCGCCATGGATATTGATAGCGATGGTTCATGCCGCTATATTGACTGGCGATGATTCTTGCCGCCATGTATATTGATGGCGATGATTCTTGCCGCCATGTATATTGATAGCGATGGTTCATGCCGCTATATTGACTGGCGATGATTCTTGCCGCCATGTATATTGATAGCGATGGTTCATGCCGCTATATTGACTGGCGATGGTTCTTGCCGCCATGTGTATTGATAGCGATGCCTCTTTCCGCTATTATGTGGACGATTTTTCATGCTCAGGTGTATAGCGAGGTTTCATACCACTTATTATATGACGAGGTATCATGCCGTCGATTCTATAGCGATGGATTGTGCCGCTATGTACTCAGCACAGGATTTTGCCGCCTTCGAGCGATGGGTGCTGACTACGTACTATTATCGAGCGACGGAGACAGGTATGCCGCTATATTGATAGCGATGAGGTATGGCATATTACTTGTGTTAGCATTATTGTGGATATCAGAGATAAAACGTGCTCCGGAAAAGAGAGAGGGGAGATCAGAAGCAAGCGGACGAGAGTTTACGTGAGTGGAAAGGATAGACGTGAGAAGAGTTGGAACGAGAAGAAGTTTAACAGGAGAGGCACGAACAGAAAGGACTTCACGCACAGCATCGATAAGAGAACAGACGTGGAGAGTGATTGGAACAGAGGAGAAAAGAATAAGCAGAAACGTGAGGAGTTACGGGAAGATAGAAGCAGATTTACGAAAAGATAACCAGAAGAAAAGAGTGACGAGTAAGGAGTGAGGAAGGAGACGAGAGTTTACGGCAGAGATTAAGAACAGAAGGAAAGTGATTCGAACAGAGGAATTCATGTACAGAAAGCAACGAATTGTTGAAGATCAATTCACGTACGTACAGTGAAAGGTAGCAAGGTGTTGGTGAAGAACTCACGTACAGAGCACGACCAAAGGAAGAGACTGAGCTACGGATCGACAACGCGATTCAACATCGCTAGTTTATGCGTATTTCTAAACTTAGTTTGATTCTATTTAATTTCTTTATGCTTTTGATGTTGAAAAACATGATTTTGCATTTGATATTGAATATGTTGATAGGCTAAGTTTATTATCAAGACTTAGGGGATCCTATGTTATGAACCCATGATTTAATTTTAATGTTTTGATTGATTCTTATTTATCTAAGTGTATAGATCATTGTTATTCATGCTTTTAAGGGTTTGGCCATCCTTGAATGATAATAAATTACAATTGAGATCGAGAGATAAAATTGTGATTCGATATAGTGATTTATGCCGTGGATTTCAGACTGAGATCGAGAGATGAAGTCAAATACACGTGTGATAGCTATAGATATCTAGTAATCGAAGGCTAGAAGTTTTCATAGATCGATTTACAATATTAATTGTTCAATAAGGGTACGAGAGTGGCTTATTGTTACGTTAGTATTAGATTTGTTATAGCCGGACCAAGGTATAGCAAGTGAATTAGGAAAACTCGTCACCTTAGATTGTTTGAATTAATTCTTAACTAATAGGCGAATTGTGGGGGATTACATAGGTGAACCGAAAGTCTTGATAATTGTCTCTATTGATTTCATTCTCATTCTCTATTATTTGTTTGGATTTATTATTGAGTTAATTAGTTAATTATGTTGGGATATGCCCTAAGACAAGTCATTAGATGATTGTTTAAGACATACAATGTTTATGGATTTATGAATGGCAATTCATTATTATATATTATTCTTTTAACTGTGCATTGTGAATTAATATATATGTTAATGTCCTTAGAATAATATTGTATTATTCTTAAAGATGTTCCTAGTCAAGTATTATCATGAATGGGATAATGATAATACGTAGAGACTAGTATATGTTGATCGATGAATTGTTCATTGATATGAGATATCTAATCAGCATATGGGTACATGTTAGAGAACGATGTACTGAACAGACCCACCATGAGAATGCAACATGGATAGTTATATGATCGTCATATGCAATTCTCATAGTGATAATAATGTATGTAATCCTTACGACTTGTGATCATCAGAGATCCCAACATAAGGAGTTATGTATCTTGATATCGTCAAACGTTACCCGTAACAGGGTATACTATAAAGGCGACTATTGGATACACTACGAATTATGTAGAGGGATGTTGACTGATCGAGATAGGATTTGTCCCTCCTATATAACAGGAGATGTGTTTGGCCCTTGATCAAGTGAGAACTAAAATGCATGGCCATGCTCGAATGAGTCGATATGAGATATCGAGCTTATTCGTTTATTCTAGTTCTACTTGGGGATCAAGAAATAGAGATTGAATATACGAGTATGACTATTCCATGACTCGTGTTCAATCTAAACACAAAGGACAAAGGGATTAAGTTACATGATTAATATTATCACAAGTTCTAAAGGTTATGTCGAGTCATTGACATTCTCGTAATTTGGGTAGCATCGATGTGTTGCTAGATACCGCTCGATGCTTGCGACATAAAATGAGATTTTATGTCACTGCCAACATTACGAGATCCTATCGGGTCGCACAAATGATTAAATCGAGAAGGGAAATTAAATTCATGAGATGAATTAAATAATTAAGAGGAGTCTTAATTAATTATCATAAGGATTAATTAAATCATGGGCTTAAGCCCATGAAGCTTTGAGAAAGCCTTTAATTAATCATATTTAATATGATAGCAAGGTTTTTAATTGTAAGACAAGATCAAAACACAAACCCTAGCACCCCCCCACAAGCTCTCGGCCGCACCATCACAACTCTCGGCCTCCATAAGTCGAAGGGTTGCTTGGTGGTTCGTGGTGGTCGTTGATCGGTTATTGTAACCGTGAGTCTTGTTGGTTCAAGAATAAGTCTAGCAACTTGTTCTTGAACGTCCCTTTCGATTCGATCGTGTGGATACCGTTGAGGCAAAACCAATCGAGTTTTGCTTAGTGACTCGGAGAAGGCGTAAGACGTGGTGCAGCTCCGTGGATTCGGCCTCAAACACGCTACAAGGGTAAGACACTTGTAATTCTCTAATCCGATATGAATCCCTATGTATAGATCGCTGGTTTGTAATCCCAAAATTTTATTCCGCTGCGCTGTATGCTCATGGGGTTACCAACAGTGGTATCAGAGCCGTGTACAAGGCTCATATCGGATTTTATGTGGTTAAATAGTTTAATCATGTTAGAATTAATATTGCATGCTAATTAAACTGTTTAAATTCATATTTGATATGAAATTAATTTTAGTTTTTGATAATCATCGTAAAAATTGTATTTGATATAATTGGCGAATAATTGTATACGATACACGAAAGCGTAAAATCGAGGTGTTGGCTCAAGGTGGTTCGACCACCTCATGACTTGACCCTCGGGCCGCCGCAAGTGAGCTAGGGTTCGGACCCTTGGCTCATGCATGGGGCCACGCCACTTCCAAGAGGCTAGGGTTTGGAACCCTAATCACAATAGCTACTCGGCCGCCGCTTGGGCTAGGGTTTATCGAACCTTAGGCTCGAGATGGTTAAGCCGTCACCGTCATGGATCGTCCATGGTTGGACCGTGGCTTGTGGCTCATGGATTTCGGTGTTTCGAGCAAGTTGGCTCGATGAAAAACCAACATGGTGCAAGGCGGCTAGGGTTTGGAACCCTAGCGGCGCCGCACCCATGCCATCGGCTCGGACCATGTCGTGGGCTAGGGTTTCGAACCCTAGGCCCATAATTGGTCCAGCCGTGGTGCATGGTTGGTTCGAACCATGGTGGTTCGTAGCTAAGTCGCATTAAGTTCGTGGCATGTGATGTCCCGAGCGTACGATAATTTTTCAAAAATTATTTTACAGTTTTAATTAGAATTAAATTTAAATTGTTTAGAATTTAATTAATTAAATGTTAATGCATGCTTTATGTGTTGTTTGAGCATGGTGCGTGGTTATAGCCCTTTGACCTATTAGATAGGATTTGTGAATGATTGTAATTTATAATACGACCTGCGTGTCGTGCCTTTCTCTATTTCATTCTAAATGTAATCCCTCCCCTATGTTCCCCTCGAATGTGAATCGAGGAATTCTATATCTTGTAAAATAGTGTAGTTTATTTTATTGATGGTGATCAATGAAGATGGAGCATCGTGCCGGGATGAGGAGGCCATTCACAAATTGGAGCCAAAGGAAGGTGCTTATGAAGTTACCTTAGGTTGACTCATAAGAGTTTCTCATTGGCTTGAGAAACTCATTAGTAGGGGCTATAACCATGTCACGTTTTAATTATGTATGTTGATGCATGATTTATCTTATGTTTTAGTTTGATAATAGTATTACACATATATGTAGATATGTATACAACTATATGTAGTGGACATATTTTAAATTATCAAATTAATCATGAGATCAATAAATCCCTCTAAAATATTAAGTTTTAGATGCCTTCCAAAATAAAAGTACTCGTCAATAACTTCGATTGTACATGTGTGGGTTTGCCAAAGCAAAGCACCGTGGCAATCTTAGTAAGGCGCGAAAGGATAAAAGTGATATCCGTTATACTTTAATTGGGTACGACTTAACTAGGTTATCTCAATAGGATTGGGAACCTAGAGGCATGGGTTGGATTATAATTCATTAGATGAATTGAACAAAGTGTTGTTCGTCCAACTATCCAAGAATTATATGTGATGTAATTGACAAAGTGTTGTCTACCTAAATAACCGAGTCTTGGGCGATTAGCCAAAGCTAACTCAAGATTAGGCGAAATATGGATCTTGGCCCACTAAAAGTTTCGAGGGTTGATATTTTTCAAATAAAATAGTGGGAGTATCATTTAATATAAGACCATGTTAAATGATTTAAATCATAAACTTATTTTGCATATTTATATTGTAGATATCCATGGCAACTACAAACGTTACTAGCACTTTATCACTGCGATCGGTCCTTGAGAAGGACAAATTAAATGGGACAAATTTCCTAGACTGGCATAGGAACTTGAGGATAGTCCTCAAACAAGAAAAGAAACAATATGTTCTAGAGGAACCCTTGCTCGCTGAGGAACCTCCCCTAACAGCTACAAGAGCTGAAAAAGATGCTTACAAGAAGCATCAGAGTGACGCACTTGATGTTGGGTGTCTCATGCTTGCCACTATGAACTCTGAGCTTCAGAAGCAACATGAGGAAATGGAGGCGTTCGATATGATCGAACACTTAAAGCAGTTGTACCAACAGCAAGCTAGACAAGAGAGGTATGACGTCTCTAAAGCGTTATTCCAGTGCAGGATGGTAGAGGGAAGCTTAGTTGGAACTCATGTGCTCAAGATGATTGGGTACATTGAGAATCTGGATAAGCTAGGTTTTCCATTGGACCAAGAGTTGGCCACCGATGTAATCTTGCAATCGTTGCCGGAGAGCTTCAGTCAATTTGTAGTAAATTACAATATGACTGATATGGAAAAGACTCTGCCCCAGTTGCTTGGTATGTTGAGAACATATGAAGCAAATACTAAGAAGACTAAGGCCACAAATGTCCTTATTGTGAATAAGGGCAAAGGAAGGGCCAAAGCCAAAGGCAACAAGAAAGCAAAGAAGGTCTTTGCTAAATCTAAGCCAAAGTCTTCTGCACTAAAGCCAAAGGGAGGGATAGCAAAGGAAGGGAACTGTTTCCATTGCGGTGAGACCGGCCATTGGAAAAGGAACTGCAAAGTATATCTGGAGGATCTAAAGAAAGGAAGTGTGACTTCCGCTTCAGGTATTTTTGTTATAGAAGTCAATTTATCTACTTCTTCATCATGGGTATTAGATACTGGATGTGGATCTCACATTTGTGTAAATGTGCAGGATCTCAAAAGGAGTAGGACATTGGCAAAAGGTGAAGTTGATCTCCGAGTTGGAAATGGAGCAAGAGTTGCTGCATTAGCTATAGGAGATTATCATTTAGCTTTACCTTCTGGTTTATCGTTGATTTTAAAAGACTGTTATTTTGTGCCTTCAATTACTAAAAACATTATATCTATTTCTTGTTTAGACAAGTATGGTTTTTCATTTATAATAAAGGACAATTGTTGTTCTATTTATTTAAATGATATGTTTTATGCTAATGCACAAATGGTGAATGGTCTTTATGTATTAAATCTTGATATACCTATCTATAACATAAATACTAAAAGGATTAAAAATAATGATTGTAATCCGACTTATCTCTGGCACTGTCGCTTGGGCCACATAAACGAGAACCGCATATCTAAACTTCATAAGGATGGAGTATTAGATTCATTTGATTTTGAATCATATGAAACATGCGAATCTTGTTTAATGGGCAAGATGACTAAAGCCCTTTTTAAGGGACATGTTGAAAGGGCAAATGTTTTATTGGGACTAATACATAGTGATGTATGTGGACCAATAAGTACACTAGCTAGAGGTGGTTTTCAATACTTCGTTACATTTACTGATGACCTCAGTAGATATGGGTATGTATACCTAATGAAACATAAACATGAAACCTTTGAAAAGTTCAAAGATTTCAAGAATGAAGTACAAAACCAACTTGGCAAAAGTATCAAAATCCTTCGATCAGATCGAGGAGGAGAATACTTAAGCCAAGAGTTTCATGACTATCTAAAGGAGTGTGGGATAGTCCCACAACTCACTCCTCCGTATACTCCACAATGGAATGGTGTATCCGAGAGGAGAAATCGAACCTTGTTAGACATGGTTAGATCAATGATGAGTCATGCAGATCTTCCGATATCATTTTGGGGACACGCTCTAGAAACAGCGATTTTCTTACTGAACCGTGTTCCATCTAAATCAGTGGAAAAGACACCATATGAGATATGGACTGGGAAGCGTCCTAGTATGTCTTTTATGAAGATTTGGGGTTGTGAGGCTTTCGTTAGACGTCACGCCACTAACAAACTTGGACCCAAATCTGATAAGTGTTTATTTGTGGGGTATCCTAAGGAAACGAAAGGATACTATTTCTATTATCCCACCGAGAACAAAATAGTTGTTGCTCGGACTGGTGTATTTCTTGAAAGAGAATTTATTTCTAGAAAAACCAGTGGGAGAAAAATAGAACTTAGTGAAGTTCAACCACAAGAAAACACTGAACCTGAAATTGAGATGGAAACAGAGCAGGCACCACAAACTGTTGTGGAAGAAGCACCTGCTCAAGAGACACAAGCCCAGCGTAGGTCTGTAAGAGAACACCGGGAGCCACAGAGATATGGATTTCTTGTGACTCAACAAGGTGACTTACTACTTATTGATGAGGATGAGCCGTCATCTTATCAACAAGCTATAATGGGTAATGATTCTGAGAAATGGCAAGAAGCCATGAAATCTGAGATGGAATCCATGTATGCAAACCAAGTATGGACTTTGGTTGATCCACCTGAAGGGGTACGACCCATAGGGTGCAAATGGATTTTCAAGAAAAAGACCGATATGGATGGTAACGTACAAACCTATAAAGGTCGGCTGGTTGCAAAAGGATTCAAACAAATTCATGGTATTGACTATGATGAAACCTTTTCACCAGTGGCCATGATTAAATCCATAAGGATCTTACTTGCAATAGCTGCATTTCATGATTATGAAATCTGGCAGATGGATGTCAAAACAGCTTTCCTTAATGGAAATCTGCTCGAGGATGTGTACATGACACAGCCCGAGGGTTTTGTCGATCCAAAGGATGCTGGAAAGATATGCAAGCTACAACGATCCATTTATGGATTGAAGCAAGCTTCTCGGAGTTGGAATCTTCGTTTTGATGATGCAATCAAAGAGTTTGGTTTTATCAAAAATGAAGATGAACCTTGTGTCTACAAGAAGGTCAGTGGGAGCGTAATCATTTTCCTAGTGTTGTATGTAGATGACATACTTCTTATTGGAAATGATATCCCTGCCTTACAATCTGTAAAGATTTGGCTAGGGAATTGCTTTTCAATGAAAGACTTAGGAGAAGCTACCTATGTGTTAGGAATCAAGATCTATAGAGATAGATCGAGAAGGCTTCTTGGTCTAAGTCAAAGTACATACATAGACAAGGTGCTTAAAAGGTTTAGCATGCAAGAATCCAAGAAAGGATTCGTGCCTATGACACATGGTATTTATCTCTCGAAGGAACAGTGTCCTTCAACACCAGAGGAGAGACAACGCATGAGTAAGATTCCATACGCGTCAGCTATTGGATCTATCATGTATGCCATGATATGTACTCGTCCCGATGTATCGTATGCTTTGAGCATGACGAGCAGATATCAAGTTGATCCAGGTGAAGGTCACTGGATTGCTGTCAAGAACATCCTGAAGTACTTGAGAAGGACTAAGGATACATTCTTGATTTATGGAGGTGAGGAAGAGCTCAATGTAATGGGTTACACTGATGCAAGCTTCCAAACCGACAAAGATGATTTTCGATCGCAATCTGGATATGTGTATTGCCTGAATGGAGGTGCTGTGAGCTGGAAGAGTTCAAAGCAAGAAACAGTAGCCGATTCTACAACGGAAGCTGAGTATATTGCTGCCTCGGATGCAGCAAAGGAAGCTGTTTGGATGAGGAAGTTCATTTCTGAACTTGGAGTGGTACCTAGCATTAAAGATCCGATAGAACTCTATTGTGACAACAATGGAGCGATCGCATTGGCTAAGGAACCAAGATCTCACCAAAGATCCAAGCACATACTTAGGCGTTTCCATTTCATTCGAGAAATCGTTGAAAGGGGAGATGTTAAAATATGCAAAGTACCGACAGATGATAATGTATCTGACCCATTGACGAAGCCGCTGTCACAGCAGAAGCATGATCGTCATACTAGATCTCTAGGCATTAGGTATATGTCTGAGTGGTCTTAGTGCAAGTGGGAGATTTGTTGGGATATGCCCTAAGACAAGTCATTAGATGATTGTTTAAGACATACAATGTTTATGGATTTATGAATGGCAATTCATTATTATATATTATTCTTTTAACTGTGCATTGTGAATTAATATATATGTTAATGTCCTTAGAATAATATTGTATTATTCTTAAAGATGTTCCTAGTCAAGTATTATCATGAATGGGATAATGATAATACGTAGAGACTAGTATATGTTGATCGATGAATTGTTCATTGATATGAGATATCTAATCAGCATATGGGTACATGTTAGAGAACGATGTACTGAACAGACCCACCATGAGAATGCAACATGGATAGTTATATGATCGTCATATGCAATTCTCATAGTGATAATAATGTATGTAATCCTTACGACTTGTGATCATCAGAGATCCCAACATAAGGAGTTATGTATCTTGATATCGTCAAACGTTACCCGTAACAGGGTATACTATAAAGGCGACTATTGGATACACTACGAATTATGTAGAGGGATGTTGACTGATCGAGATAGGATTTGTCCCTCCTATATAACAGGAGATGTGTTTGGCCCTTGATCAAGTGAGAACTAAAATGCATGGCCATGCTCGAATGAGTCGATATGAGATATCGAGCTTATTCGTTTATTCTAGTTCTACTTGGGGATCAAGAAATAGAGATTGAATATACGAGTATGACTATTCCATGACTCGTGTTCAATCTAAACACAAAGGACAAAGGGATTAAGTTACATGATTAATATTATCACAAGTTCTAAAGGTTATGTCGAGTCATTGACATTCTCGTAATTTGGGTAGCATCGATGTGTTGCTAGATACCGCTCGATGCTTGCGACATAAAATGAGATTTTATGTCACTGCCAACATTACGAGATCCTATCGGGTCGCACAAATGATTAAATCGAGAAGGGAAATTAAATTCATGAGATGAATTAAATAATTAAGAGGAGTCTTAATTAATTATCATAAGGATTAATTAAATCATGGGCTTAAGCCCATGAAGCTTTGAGAAAGCCTTTAATTAATCATATTTAATATGATAGCAAGGTTTTTAATTGTAAGACAAGATCAAAACACAAACCCTAGCACCCCCCCACAAGCTCTCGGCCGCACCATCACAACTCTCGGCCTCCATAAGTCGAAGGGTTGCTTGGTGGTTCGTGGTGGTCGTTGATCGGTTATTGTAACCGTGAGTCTTGTTGGTTCAAGAATAAGTCTAGCAACTTGTTCTTGAACGTCCCTTTCGATTCGATCGTGTGGATACCGTTGAGGCAAAACCAATCGAGTTTTGCTTAGTGACTCGGAGAAGGCGTAAGACGTGGTGCAGCTCCGTGGATTCGGCCTCAAACACGCTACAAGGGTAAGACACTTGTAATTCTCTAATCCGATATGAATCCCTATGTATAGATCGCTGGTTTGTAATCCCAAAATTTTATTCCGCTGCGCTGTATGCTCATGGGGTTACCAACAGATTAGTTATAACCAATTTTCGTAGGCTAAATATAGTTAAACTAGTGGAGTTTGGTACTTATTTTCTAGTCCTCGTGGGATCGACAATCCGTACTTATATTATCATTATACTAAAACTTGACACCGTGCACTTGCGGTAGAATCGCTACACTGAGAAATAATTGTTTAAAATAAAAGCGATCAAGTTTTTGGCGCCGTTGCCGGGGACTAGTTTTAATAATATCAAACGAGATTAGTTGACTGTAGTTTAGTCATTTATTTGTTTTTATTTTCGATTTTTTTTTCTTTCTCTCTATTCTTCTACTGTTTGTGTTCTTTTTGGTTGATTGTTACAGGTTGTTATCTCTTGGTGCATGCTAAGGAGTAGCAAGCCTACACTTGAGAGCACACTTGTCAAAGGAGGCTAAGGCAAGCAAGAGCACACATGGCTAATAACGAGGAGATTCCGGTACCACTAGTGGCAAGATCACTCATGGACTATGCCCACCCTGCATTCCATGGATCACTGTCGAGTATAACGAGACCAACCATACAGGCTAACAATTTTGAGATCAAGCCTGCTATCATACAGATGATCCAACATTCGGTCCAGTTTGGGGGAGCTGCTACAGATGATCCAAATGATCACATCTCCAACTTCTTGGAGATTTGTGATACATTCAAGCATAATGGCGTTACTGACGACGCCATCAGGTTACGTTTGTTTCCCTTTTCTTTAAAAGATAAAGCTAAATCCTGGTTACAATCGTTGCCTGCAGGATCTATTACCACGTGGGATGGAATGGCGCGGTTGTTCTTGTCAAAATTCTTTCCACCATCCAAGACGGCCAAGATGCGCAATGACATCACTACTTTTGCCCAATGTGATCCAGAGACACTATATGAGGCTTGGGAGCGCTTCAAAGATCTACTGAGGAGATGCCCACATCACGGCCTCCCTATCTGGCTGCAGGTACAAACATTTTATAACGGTTTATTTTCTGATAATCGTTCTATGATTGATGCAGCGTCAGGAGGAACTGTGATGAGGAAGACGCCCGAGGAAGCTTATACACTGTTGGAGGATATGGCTGCTAATAACTGTCAATGGCAGTCCGAGAGGAACGTGCCAAAGAAGCAAGTCGGATTGCATCAAGTGAGTGAAGTCACTGCCCTAGCTGCCCAGTTGGAAGCGCTGAACAAGAAGATCGATAGTTTGAGCATGCATGCAATGCAAGTCCAAACTGTTACATGCGAGCTTTGCCATGGAGGACATCCGAGCACTGAATGCCAGGTTGGTAACCCATTCATTACTACTAATGAAGCTGTTAATTTCGTAGGGAACCGACCACCACAGACCTACCCCTACCCAAATACGTACAATACTGGGCCGATGAACTATCCCCAACCACCACCGGGTATGCACCAAAGCCAAGCATGGAGGAGCTGCTAACTAAGTTCATATCATCGGCTGAAACAAGGATGAACAATCATGAGGCATCGATAAAGAACTTGGAAGTCCAAGTGGGACAGTTAGCAAAGATCGTAGCCGAACGAGCACAAGGATCACTATCTAGTGACACTGAGACGAAACCTAGGGAGCAAGTCCATGCTATCACGTTGAGGAGTGGAAAGGAGGTCGCTGAGAAGAAGGATGTGCACGTAGAGTTAAGAGGCGAGGAGGACATCAAGCAAGAAGAGGGACAAACACGCGACAAAGGTAAGTCTACTAAGACCTCTACACCCATCACACCTGCTAAGGTAGATATCCCACCCCCATTCCCCGCTGCGTATAAAAGAGCAAAGATCGATGCTAAATTTGCTAAATTTTTAGAATTGATTAAGAATCTTCATATTGAGATGCCTTTCATAGATGCTATTCGGCACATGCCGAATTATGCTAAGTTTTTAAAGGAGATTCTATCGAAAAAGCGGAAACTGGGAGAGCATGAGATGATAAACTTAACTGAGGAGTGTTCAGCTGTCATTCAAAATGATTCACCTCCAAAGTTAAAGGATCCAGGGAGTTTCACTATACCTTGCAAAATAAATTCTAAATCTTTTAATAAATCTTTATGTGATTTGGGGTCAAGTGTTAATTTAATGCCTTTGTCTGTGTACAGGAAGCTGGGCTTGGGAGAGCTAAAAGCAATCAATGTCTCATTGCAGATGGCAGACAAGTCCATCAAGTACCCTCATGGGATAGTGGAGGATGTACCGGTAAAGGTTGACAAATTCACCATTCCGGTGGATTTCATGGTGCTAGACATAGGGGAGGAGGCGGACATGCCATTGATATTAGGAAGACCGTTCCTAGCTACTGGAAGGGCATTGATAGATGTCCAAGAAGGGAAGTTGATCCTCCGAGTAGGGTGGGATCAAGTTACTTATGATATGTTCAAAGTTGTGAACACTACACGCACTGAGCACCGATGTTTTAGTGTCAATATAATTGATACACTATCTGTTGATGCGATGCAGGGTAAGAGTGAGAAGAAGGTGGATGTCACATCGAATGGCCAACAAAGAAGAGGTAAATTTGGTGTAAGAGACTCGGTATTAATGAATAGGAAAAAGATGAGATTTTTTCCATGGGAGTCTGACGCACCATGGGCTGGACCATTCAAAATTATCGATGTTCTACCATTCAACACCTTCAAACTGAGAGATGACCATGGGGGACTATTCACGGTGAAAGAGAAGTGGTTACGACATTACCACATGGAGGATGTGAAATCACCCCCTACTGGCCATAGCGGCACTTGAGCTTAAACGGTAAAAGTCCAGCTTGGGACTATAAATCAAGAACTCTTTCCTATCCCTTTTGCTTTGTTTTAGTTTATTTTGGTTTGTTTTTGTTTTTGTTTTTGTTTTTGTTTTTTTTGATTTTGAGAGACTCCATGCGTGCTGTGACGTGTTCCAACAATATGCCCCACGAGCTGATGAGGAATTGGACAACGATCACTGACGGTCGTTGTCAACGGTAAATGCTTTGTCGTACTTTCCATGCTTATTACATTGAGGACAATGCATGATTTAAGTTTGGGGGAGTGCATTACTGTGTCATGCTTCTTATTTGAAAATTGATCGTTTTTTTTAGCACCAACAAAAAAATTTTCCTTGAAAATGAGTTCAATTAGTAAGATAAGAATGAATCTTAGTAGTGGTCTTTATTCCATGATGATATTAATCTCACTCTGCATGCCAACTTGAGTTTTGATGATTGTAAAACTTGTTTGTGAATATCTTGTTTTGAGTAGCATGTCAAAGATGAGGAATATTTTGAGCACATTTGAGTCATAATCTTGTGAATTGCACTTGTAGTAGTGAAAGTTTTTCTGAACTTGATGAATTGTTTTTGAGCATCTTAGAGTACCTTAGAAACTATTTGATGATGACACTTTGAAGCAAAATTTTATAGTTATAAACTTGACTTGGAAATGATCTAGGCGATCTTTGGACCGTTTGAGCCTTTCAAGCTTACCATGTATATATCAATCTCTAGTGTCCCATTTTGAGCCTAATTGAATAAGAATGGAAATTAGCCCCCATTCAACATTTTTTGGCAGACTCATTATACCCACCTGTTTGAGCCTAAATTGAAATTTTTTATCCTTACCCTAAAGCGAGTATAATGAATCTCATTAGATGCACATAAATTGCTATGTTTGGATGAGCTTATTATTGAAAAAAATTGATTAATGAGAAAAGAAAAGAACAGAAAAGCCTTGAGAAAAAAATATTCAACTAAGACCCAAAGTGGCCAAGGCTAAAAGAAAAAGAAGAGAAGCTCATTTTTGTGCTAAAAACATGAACATACATGATTATACTCTCTTCTTTGTGCTATCCTATCTTTTCTTTGAAGCCAAACACCTAGGCCTAACGCTACAAGCTTAAAAAGACCTATTGATCCAAGTCTAGGGAGTGACTACATTAGTGGAGAAGCTGTTTGAGAATAGGACTATAGGGTGCTCAATGATAATCTTAACTTCATTACCTAGCATGATTTGATCTATGAAAATTGCATGAAACTTGAAAGTGACAATAGCACACACACACGTTCTGATTCAGAGACATGTTGCTTGATCTAGGAGAAAACACAGCGTGTTGAACTTTCTGATTAACTGTTATTTGTCTGTAAGTGAGATGTCTGAGTTACTTGATTGACTGCGAATTTGTTTATTTGAATCTTCAATATTGAACTCTACTTTGTGATCTTATTTCTTGCTCGAGACGATCAAGTTTAAGTTTGGGGGAGTTGATAAGTGTGATTTTTACACTTAATTTGATATATGATTAGGGGCGTTTTTATAGTGATTCCTGGAAAATATTACGCGTTTTGGTATATAATTGTATATTTCAGGAATCCAGGTCCAAATGCTAAAAGATGATGAGAAATGCATAAATGTGACAAGAATTCAAATTGGGTCTCAAGAGTTGAAAATCGTGCACCAGGATAGAATACATGCTGCACCCTAACGCCACTTATGCAACACGATTTTATTAAAGATTTTACACGTCACATGCATGATAAGGAAGAGAGAGAAGAGAAGATTGTTTATGAGCATTAGTAGGGAATAAAATATTCTCTAATATTTTACCAAGGTATTAACCAATTAAAAGGTGACTTCACGTAAGGAAACGAGTGGAGAGATTAAAAAAGAAGGGGATTTGGTGAAGATACGAGATATCAGGAACGAGAACGAGAGCAGCGAAGATATTGGAGGATAAACGTGAGGAGATTGAGAGGAGCGAAACATACAGGAGAAGAGGAGAATCAGTTTGAGAGAGAAGAAACGTACGTGGGAGTTCAGAGTGAGGGCGCAGCGAATACGGGACGATATCAGAGATAAAACGTGCTCCGGAAAAGAGAGAGGGGAGATCAGAAGCAAGCGGACGAGAGTTTACGTGAGTGGAAAGGATAGACGTGAGAAGAGTTGGAACGAGAAGAAGTTTAACAGGAGAGGCACGAACAGAAAGGACTTCACGCACAGCATCGATAAGAGAACAGACGTGGAGAGTGATTGGAACAGAGGAGAAAATAATAAGCAGAAACGTGAGGAGTTACGGGAAGATAGAAGCAGATTTACGAAAAGATAACCAGAAGAAAAGAGTGACGAGTAAGGAGTGAGGAAGGAGACGAGAGTTTACGGCAGAGATTAAGAACAGAAGGAAAGTGATTCGAACAGAGGAATTCATGTACAGAAAGCAACGAATTGTTGAAGATCAATTCACGTACGTACAGTGAAAGGTAGCAAGGTGTTGGTGAAGAACTCACGTACAGAGCACGACCAAAGGAAGAGACTGAGCTACGGATCGACAACGCGATTCAACATCGCTAGTTTATGCGTATTTCTAAACTTAGTTTGATTCTATTTAATTTCTTTATGCTTTTGATGTTGAAAAACATGATTTTGCATTTGATATTGAATATGTTGATAGGCTAAGTTTATTATCAAGACTTAGGGGATCCTATGTTATGAACCCATGATTTAATTTTAATGTTTTGATTGATTCTTATTTATCTAAGTGTATAGATCATTGTTATTCATGCTTTTAAGGGTTTGGCCATCCTTGAATGATAATAAATTACAATTGAGATCGAGAGATAAAATTGTGATTCTATATAGTGATTTATGCCGTGGATTTCAGACTGAGATCGAGAGATGAAGTCAAATACACGTGTGATAGCTATAGATATCTAGTAATCGAAGGCTAGAAGTTTTCATAGATCGATTTACAATATTAATTGTTCAATAAGGGTACGAGAGTGGCTTATTGTTACGTTAGTATTAGATTTGTTATAGCCGGACCAAGGTATATCAAGTGAATTAGGAAAACTCGTCACCTTAGATTGTTTGAATTAATTCTTAACTAATAGGCGAATTGTGGGGGATTACATAGGTGAACCGAAAGTCTTGATAATTGTCTCTATTGATTTCATTCTCATTCTCTATTGTTTGTTTGGATTTATTATTGAGTTAATTAGTTAATTAGTTATAACCAATTTTCGTAGGCTAAATATAGTTAAACTTGTGGAGTTTGGTACTTATTTTCTAGTCCTCGTGGGATCGACAATCCGTACTTATATTATCATTATACTAAAACTTGACACCGTGCACTTGCGGTAGAATCGCTACACTGAGAAATAATTGTTTAAAATAAAAGCGATCAATAGTCCATTTGACCAATCTGCCTGATACATCGGGCTGTATCATGATTCTAGTTATAACTTGCAGTTATAACTAGAGCTAATGCTAGCTTCTCTACCTCGGGATATCTGAGCTCGGCACCCCGGAGAGCGTGGCTAACATAGTAAACTGGTTTTTGATCCGGTCCTTCCTGTTTGATTAATACCGAGCTAACGGCATGCTCCGTGGCCGAAAGGTAGACCCACAATTTTTCTCCGAGACCTGGCTTGACCAATACCGGCAACTCGGTCAGATGCCTTTTTAAATCAGCAAAGGCCCTCTCACAATCTTCGTTCCACTCGAAATTCCTTGCTTTTCTCAACACTTGAAAGAAAGGATAGCTTCTATGCGCTGACCGGGAAATAAACCGTGCTAAGGAGGCAATTCGGCCAGTCAGCTTCTGGACTTCTCTTATGCTTTTGGGAGAAACCATGTCCTGCACTGCCCTTACCTTCTCGGGATTGACCTCGATTCCTATATCTGTCACTACAAAACCCAAAAACTTCCCGCTCCTCACCCCGAACACACATTTAGCAGGGTTCAACTTCAGACCAAACCTCTTTAGGGTAACAAAGGTTTCCTCCAAGTCAGGTACGAGATCTGAGCTGCCCTTTGACTTTACCAGTATATCATCGACATATACCTCAATATTCCGCCCCGCCTGTCCTTCAAATACTTTATCCATCAATCTTTGATACGTGGCCCCGGCGTTTTTAAGGCCGAAGGGCATAACCACGTAGCAGTATGTTCCTTCTGAGGTGACGAAGCTGACTTTGTCCTGATCTTCCTTGGCCAAGGGGATCTGATGATACCCTTGATAGGCATCCATAAAACATAATAACTCATACCCTGACGTGGAATCCACGAGCTGATCAATGCGGGGCAAAGGATAACAATCTTTGGGGAAGCTTTATTTAGATCCCTGAAATCAACACACATCCTCCATTTCCCGGACGACTTTGGCACCAGGACTACGTTGGAGAGCCAGGTCGGGAACTGGACTTCCCTTATTTGCCCCGCTTTTAACAAAGTTCGAACTTCCTGACTTATGACTTTGTCTTTTTCCGGTCCGAAATGTCTCTTTTTTTGCTTGGTTATTTTGACCTTCGGATCGACACTCAGCCGATGTTGTGCAACTTCCGGGCAAATCCCAATCAATTCAACAGAAGACCATGCGAACACATCAGCGTACTTTGACAGGCACCTCAGCAGATCTTGCTTCAGGTCCCAGCTGAGATCCGATGCCACCCTTATCGTTTTTTCAGGTTGTCCTAGGACCAAAACCACCTCGTCCTCTCCTTCCAACAATGCATGCACCTCCTGCACTTCTAGAGCCCTTTGTATGAGGTGAACCCCTTGATCCTTCGGACCACTGCCGTCCCCCCGTTTTGACCTCTTCACTTCCACCCTCACTGTACTAGTGTAACACCTCTTTGATGATGGCTGGTCTCCCTTTACTTCACCAACCTTTATCCCGACGGGGAACTTGATTTTTTGGTGGAAAGTGGAAGCTATAGCCCTGAATTCATTCATGGCGGGCCTTCCCAAAATGACGTTATAGGAGGACGGGGCTTCCACGATAGTGAAACAAGTTAAACGAGTCTTCCTGCTCTCCCCCTGACCCATGGAGAGGGGTAGGATGATCTGCCCTAGAGGGTACACTGTATGTCCTGCAAAACCAAAGAGAGGAGTATAGATTTGTTCAAGAGTATACTCACCTAACTCCATCTGCTGGAAAGCCTCCTGGAATAATACGTTCACAGAGCTCCCTGAATCCACAAAGACTCTTCCGACTTCATAGTTTGCGACGGTCGCCCTTATCACAAGGGCATCATTGTGAGGCGTTTGCACGCCTTCCACATCCCTAGGGCCGAAGCTGATCACCACCTCGTCCTCAACATCGAAAACTTTTCCTACGCTCAGCATTTCTCTCCTGCTCATAGCCTTCCGAGCTCTATTAGAATCACCATCAGTAGCTCCTCCCGAGATCATGTTGATAACACCTCGGGGGAGTGGGTTATTCCTAGGTAGTTCCTGCTCTTCTGGGCTCCTTACTGGCCTCTGTCCACGTCCCCTGCTCTGAAAGGAGCCGCGAAAATTAGTACGCCCATCTCTGCCCCTTCCTCGGTATGGACCTCGGCCCCTCTCTCGTGAAAGACCATAGGGAACGTTTGGTCGAGATACCCCCTGGCTATATTGGCGATCATTCCGCATGGCTAGCTCCTGTCCACTATCCAGGTTACGACATTCTTGCGTGTTGTGCACAGCGATCTGATGGAAATCACAATACTTATTCTCCAACCCCTTGTTTGATAAGTCCTCAGCCCGCGGAGATTTTCTAGGGGCTTGTTCCTCACAAATCCGGACAGCTCTATCTTTAGCAACCTTTAGGGGCGTAAACTGGGAGAAACGTCCGAGTCTTGCGTCCTCCGCGGGCCTTTTTTCTTCAGACCTGAACTGTTTGTCACCAGTTTTTGCACCTTCCTTCTTTTTTGTACTCTGGGCCTCTTCTACATTAATATACCTCTCAGCTCGTGTCAGGAGATCATCATAGGTAGGAGGGGGTCTTTTTATCAAAGAACGGAAAAACTCTCCTGCCTTCAAGCCCTGGGTGAATGCGCTGATCAAAATCTCTGCTGGGCAGGCAAGTACCTCCAGACTGACAACATTAAAGCGCCTAATGTATTCTCGAAGGGGGTCGCCCTCTGTCTGTCTCATTTCAAACAGGCTCAGCGAGGTTTTCTTATAACGCTTACTGCTGGTGAACTGGTGAAGGAAATCCGAGCTAAACTCCGAGAAAGAGGTTATTGAAGAAGGTTCGAGTTGATTGAACCATTGCTGGGCTGATCTTACCAATGTCGTGACGAAAACCTTACACTTTAAACGGTCTGAATAGCAATGCAACATGGCAGCGTTCTCAAATCTGCCCAAGTGTTCCTACGGATCCGTGCTTCCGTCATACTCCCCAGCATTCGGGGGCCGGAAGTTGTTTGGGAGCTTCTCCTCCACTATCTCCTGGGAGAAAGGAATACCCTTTTTCAGAGCACAGTGCCCTCCGATTCCCTTCTTCATTACTCTGACCTCCCTTCTTAACTCTTCCACCTCGACTTCGAGGTTGAGGCCTCCCGTGGGCGGCGGGTGGGATGTGGCTACCTGTTCGTGCTGTTCATTTTCCTGAATACTCTCCCCCCGGCCGCTCTCAGATTGATCCATAGCTCGCTTCATTGCTTTTTCCACCGTTATCGAGATGAGGCGTGTGAGCTGTTCGAAAGTTAGTGCTCCCACTGTTATGCCCGCTGTCGGCGGTGGCCCCTCTCGATTCACCGATGGTGCCCGTTGTTCATTATTTGTCTCCTGATTCATTCTCCGTGTATTTACCATTTTTATCAACGTCTTATACTCAAGTTCCCACAGACGGCGCCAATTGTTAACTCGGATTTTGGTAATGGGTTATCTTAGCTAACAATAGCTCCTCCATTATTGGAAGTGAGCGGTCCTGAAAAGAAAAGATTAGAGGGAGGCCAGAGAGTGATCTCCGGCGGGGTCCCTCCGACGGTCAAATCAGGATCCTTTTTTATACATTAGGAATGCCCGTTTATCTGGAAATTTGCGGGGAAGAAGCTGCCTTTCCCACCTGATGCCCCTCATATATATATGGGACGGTGAGAGAAAAGATGCCCCTATCGTGTCCGGCTGGGACCTGGGGGGACCACCGACAAACATTGTACCCGTGTATAGCGCACTACCTATGGGATTTCAATAATTACCAGAGAATATTCCCCAAACATTAGTCATGATATGATTGGTCCCTTCGGCCAGTTGTCCCTTAATGAGACAAAATTTGGTTATATGTTTCCCGGGTAGAGGACAACACTAGTGTCCAAAATACCTTCCCGAACTCTGTAGGGGAGGCCAAAATAAAGTTTAAGGTCGGGCTAATAGCCCGTGCTCTTTGGTCCAACCCAGTAGGACTGAAGCCACTTCCTGAGCTGAGCATACTGATTGGAAATGCACCCGACCCATGCATATATATCCCGAGCTGATCACCAGTGTAAGTAATGTACCCCGACCTGCTCTTAACGGCCGCCAGAGAGCGCGTCCGTGAATATTCCTCCCGGGCTGAGCACTTCTGGATGAGATTACGTTCGAGTATGGCCAAGATCGGGCTGTCCCATGTTACCCGGATATCAATTGTATTTTATAGGCAACGTCATAATTTTCATTAAACTTGTTGCACATGAATCCAATGAATAATGCATGGTGAATCTTGCCTCAGTTAGAGGAGGATCATAACTTTCAGATTCAGCAGCTGACATGAGCAACTTCTGCCTCAACACATCATAAATATACAGCAAATAATGTGTGTCTTCTCTAGCATATCTGTCGAACAGAAATCATAAACTGAAATTAAGATTACCGCATAGTAACAACTAGAAATTTTATAAACTTAGCAGATGAAATTATAAATTCTCTCATCTAAAGTCTCATGATTCCTGGTTGTCTAACTTTAACATTTCACATTACTGCACAAAGAATCCACATCCATCCTTCACCATTACCTTCAATTCTCTCATCTACTAAACTTGATACTCCTGCTAACTTCCTGGGTCAAAAAAATGTGTGCATATGTGTGTAATTAGCAGACATGAAGTGTCACTCTTAAAGCCTCATTACTAAATCACCTAAGCTATAAATGTCATCTCGAGACTCTCGTGTTGGTTGAAAAGCAGAGAGTACTAATTATGTAACTCAAGTTTCCAAGACATGAGCCAATTACATTCTATTAGACTTAAGTTGTCAGTCATGCATAATTATGACAAAACGTGAGCCAAACAAAGTCCATATATTGCATTAAGTAACAGAGAGAATACTATGAACAGAAAAAGTCAACCTCTATCAGATAAGAGGCTTTTATCTACAAATTCACATGCTAGAGCATCAAGTGATAAAAAAGCGGGAAAAATATAACGGACCATGAGTTTAAGAAGAAACTTACGTAATCATCTCATGGGGAAGTGGGCGTAGTCTCCAATCTGCATTCTGGTATCTGCAGAGATAGCTGGTTAATCAAAAATCCGCTTCTAAATATACTTTTCCTTCTACTGTTAGCATTTCTTTCTAACTTTTCCTTGGAGTCTCAGTATGTATAGTTGGTGCTTTTACGTAAGGGGTGGCGGCATCATGTCAGTTAGATTATACAGGCTACCATATTACTGGACATTTTATAACACGAAGAGATCATACTCTTTGTTTGCTGCAACTCCACAAAAATGATTCAGAAGGTATTCGAGGCTGTTCCGTTCCATTTTCAATACCCGCGAGGCCTGTCAGTGAAGAACAAGAACTATGGTAAATTTAACAATTGTGTTTAAAATCATGTGATGTGAGACATCTATTTTCAATGCTATCAAATGTAGAGAAAATGGAGAGATAAAATTTCATTTAATATATGGAAACACACCTCAAAATGTCACAATTTGAGTACATACAGAAAACTTCAAATTGTTCCATCTAGTACAATGAATCATCTCACGACCACAATGCATATTAAGTTCACACGGTTAAGAAATAAGACATGGTAGAGGCTTCGACATATATGGGGACTAAGTGTGTTTAAACTACTAGCATAGCAAAATATTCATTTCTGCAACATTATCTAAAGAAATAGGTTTAATTCGAAAACCTGTCCTGTGTCAAACATATTGCAGACGTATATGCTAAAGTCCCGTTGAAGCCACAGAATGTCACGATCTGCTCCATGCATTACCTAATCAACCCAACATTTACCCTGACTTAGAGAAGCCAATGCAATCACAATTACTAATAACAATCAGCAAGTCACCTTTCTCTTAGTTGGGTCTTTGAATATAGGTCTGAAATATGGGCCAATGTGAACACGGAGTTTCAGTGTGTCAATGACAAAATCCTCAGTTCTTGTGGAAATTTGCATCAAGCACGTCAATCCTTGAAAAGACCTGTAATGGTTATGCTCCAAATCAACCCGCAAAATAGTATCACAAGTATCAAACTCTCCTAGTGCAAGTAGAAGACTACACACTTCTTTTGGTTCCATTGAATATCTCCTGAAAATTTATCAACCAAAGTAATAACTCTACACGTCTTTTTCAGAAATGTATAGCAACTATTACCAGATAACTGAAAACCCTGATTTATGAGTTACACAACGCTTGTTATAGGAAAGTGATACAGATATTAACAAAAAATTGACAGTGCATATATATGCAGCTGGAGATATATAGAGCTCTAGAAAAACTCAATATCAATGCTTGCAGTTGAACTAATGTGTTCAGCGTCAAATGACACATTAAACAGGTGTCTGTCGAGAGATGGAATTCCTAATTAGTTCTAGACCTGCCCACGGTTCAGAAACGCCGGTTAGAAGGTTCAGAAAATCTCGACCCTTAACCGTTTAACCTTAACCTACCTTGACGATTCCGGTTACGGTTCATAAATCGCCGGTTACGGCTACGGTTACGATTTGACCCTTACTTTTTTAAAAAAATTTAAAATATTATTAAAATTTGAAAAAAAAAGTATAAAAAGTATTTGAGCGTGTTTTCTTCTATGGATTAATTATAAAATAACGTGAAAATATTCAAGCTCAAATAATCAGAATGTGTAAGATATATTTGTTTGATTAATATATATAAATTATAACACTCTATTTAGATCAACAAGGCTCTTATAGTTTAGTAATCGAAGCTAATTATTCAAGTTTGAGGTCATGAGTTCAATTTACACCATAACATATGTTAAACATTTAAAAAATGTAAAATTTTTTTTAAAATAAACCCTTGAACCGACGGTTAACCGGTGGTTCAAGGGTTAGAAAATTATGATCCTTAACTGGCCCGCCTATAGACGGGCCGGTTACATGTCCGACCTGTCGACCCGGTTAGCCGGCCCGTGGCCCTTTGACCACGGGCCAGTTCAGGGTCATCTATAACCCTTGGTCGGTTCTACTAAATACAACAAAAATCACATTAACATTGACAAATGCATCAACAAAGAACTCTTCTAACTAGGTCTCATCTGAATTCTGAAGATCTTGAGAATTCTACTTCGCATAAATAACTCGATATAAACAACACCACTATGAATATAAACGTGATTGATAAACATTACAAGACCACAATACTTTGTAGGAAATATTCAATCAAATCTACATCCAATTATTTAGATGATTAGGATGAATAAGCTTTCATTTTTTAAACTTTTTTTGTTGATTAGAGTTATCTAGATTAGACACTCATATAGATTAGAGTTCTAGATAGATTACTGTTAGATTTTATACTCCAAGATTTAGTTGGTTGAATTTATATATCCTCTATCTCATTTTACAGTGAAGAAATAATAATCATATTTTCAATCTCATGTTCCTCATATATTTTCTACATGGAATCACAGTCGGGTTTTTTCAAAAAAGAAAAAACTTGTAACTAGGGTTTGCACAATAGACGCGGTCATCGCTGCTTTAAACATACCGCCTGGAAATCACTGCTGCACCCGCATGTCAAATGAAAACTACCATGGCCGCCAGACATCACGTGGGATCATCAATGTCCGCCGGAAAATCGCACTGCAGCCATCGAAATTTCCAGATCTGCCCGTCCTATCACCGCACATCCTCGCCTCAACCGCCGAAATATAGGCATATAGGCGCGTAGAAGGGCACCCCGAGTTTCACTATTAACCCCATGGCCATGTGAGATCGTTTCTAGCATCCATGATCTCAGGCTTCTTCTTCAATGGTTGATTTGGTGATTTGCCATTTGGCACCTGGGTTTGTGAAGATGATGCAATATGGCCCTCCTATTTGAAGCATAACTGCAACCATCGTTGCTTCGCGCCTCTCCTCCGCACGCCTGTCTCTTCCTGCGCAACCCAAGTCTCCTCTTTTTGTCCTTCCCGCGTGAGCTCTAGACTCCTCACATTCTTCCTGCGCGAGCCCTACCCTCCTTGTGTCTCTCCTGCACAATCTCTAGCCTCCTCGCGTCTCTCCAGCACAAGCCCCAACCGTTGCTTCCTCGCCGTGTCTTTTCTGCGAGAGCCCTGACTGTCGCTGCCTCCTTGTGTCTTTCCTGAGCAAGCCCTAGCCGCTCCTAGCATCTCTGCACGAGCCGCCGCTAGCCTCAACGTATCTCCCCTGCGCGAGCCCTAGCAGTTGCTTCGTCGACCTCTTTCCAGCTATGTCAAAGGAATCACCAAAGTTGATCGCAAATTCCGACGAAAACACGTCTGAAAAAATATCCAGGTCCGCAACGTCTAAGCCAGTGAGATCCCCAATTCCAACAACTTTTGAAAGCTCTACCTCACCGATCTGTGAGGATTCTCTTGTGCTTATGTCTCAACAACACGCTTGATCTCATCAACGTCTATAGCCAAGCTTGAGGGGGTGTATAAAATATTCGAATCTTCATCAATAGACTCCTAGATAGATTAGAGTTTTAGATAGATTATACTCCTAGATAATATATACTTCTAGATTTAGGTGGTTGAATATATAAATATAAATATGTATCTTATATCTCATATTCTCATTCTAAAATGAAGAAATAAAAATCATTTTTAATGTCATGTTTCTTCCATATACTTAATGCATCATGACTTTAGAGCATGAAGACAGGACATATGATCAAGTGTTTTCATTCATTTTAGAACATAGCGAAGGGTGCGATATATAAGAGGACTCCAGAAGCCAATTGAAAGATGATGCTACATCTATCCGGTCTAAGATTTTAAAGAACAAAAAATTGTCCAGTCCAACCCTTTACCCTCTAGACATTTCTCCTTTTGGGGCATGTGTCTCACTCACTCATTGAGTAGTGTAAACAGAAGGTGAGACAAATTCATGATAGTGTTTTAAGCAATTTAAAACATTTGGGGAAGCTCTGGCATTAATGCGTATGGCAGGACATATAATTCCAAACATGGGTGTAAGCAACTTCATTTAAAAAAATGGAAAGCAGTTCTCGATAGGTAACCATGAAGAAAGGCAATAGAATATCAATTACGACAAAGCCTCTACACCATAGATTATTAAGGCACGAGCTTGCGATTTTCGATCAAGAAACATCAATCGCTAGTTTCGTGTGCTCCTACAAGTCACATATCAGATTCTCTGAACCAATAATTGATATAGATACCATCCAATCAATATATATATATATATATATATATATATATATATATATATATATATATATATATATATATATATATATATATAAACATGACATAGTTTACCGCAAATTCCTTCACACTACCCAATTTAGAAGGCAGCCGTTTCAACTAGTTCAAATCTTCTACAAGTTTGAATGGGGAAAGATCTATTGGAGGTTTAATAGGCTCCGCAATGCTGTCATTGTTATCAACAAAGTCAAGGACACATAACTTTTCCTGTTAATGTATGAGAAAATTAAGTTAGAACCATTAAAGATTTGTATATTGTTGGCTATTAGATGGTACAATCAATACATGTAATGGCCCATGAGAAACATCTAATCAAACAACCAGTGAGAAGCTAAAGTAAACATATGCGTTTGGTAATCATTTTCATATCCAAGTGTAAGCAGAGAGAGAGAGAGAGATGGCTATGTTGTGTACAGAATGATTTTAGAAGGCTTGTTTTTCACTGCCAAAACTTTCAGATGAGTGTTCACCATATTGCGAAAGTATTTATCGTCCCTTCAAAATTGTTGTCAGCTAAACACATTCGATCTTTGACTAACTTCCTAACTTTAAATTAAACACAATGAAGGTTGTGACTTTGGTAAGGCACATGAAAATGATGGGAAACCGTTTGAAATAAAACCGAGAAGAAAAACAGCAAAAGCAAACAAGAAAATCTAAGCGGTCAATCCGATTTTCTTGTAAACACGTAAAGAAAACAATCATCACAAAATTCTAAGACAAATAAAAAACACAAGCATAACCCGGACAAATAAGAACGATGCAAGAAACAAATAAAACAGAGACAAATATGAACAGAAGAAAGAGCGATGAAGAGAAAACTAGTAGCTAACCAAGTAATGTACGAACGTAGACCCATCGTCACTTCTATCCAACCAGACGTGCTCGAATGGCTGATTCAAATTATTTACAATTATTTTATGCTCGTCTTGTGGCCTGGGTATCGTAGGTACGTGAAATGGAACCTTAGGCTTCATCTTTTCGGCTACCCTCACTTCTTGATTCTTCACTCTTAATTCTTCCACATTCATCTCCAAACCCGAAAACTTTTTCTTATCCTTCTTCCCATAAACCATCTGAAACCCATTTTCGGAATCATCATCTACAACATTAACTCTCATTTTCCTTACACCACTTTCCTCTTCCTTCTTCCGCAACCCTTTGAACTCATCCAATGACATATCAAACTTCTCAAAAATCTCATCATTCACATTTTCGAGCCAGCCATTGGCCACATCGTCATCCAATTCCATCTTTTCATCATCCGGGAACATAACCGGCTTTTCTAACAAATCTTCCGATGCCCCAATTTTTATCAACAAATTTTTCGACTTTTCGCTGATTCCTCTGATAGTGTTCTTGAATTCCGGAAAATTATTATAGAAATGGAAATCTTTCTGTGAGGGTAAGATTCTCGATGAGCCTGAGAGCTTTCCTATTGACGTTCGTAACGAACCACTCGCTGTCAGATTCCGCAGCGTCCCGGTTTTTCTTGGGTTTCCTTCTTTAGTTTGATCAATTTCCATGGTTTGTTTCTTTATCCGCTTGAATGTTGGTTATGCTTGAGAGTTTTTCAATTTGGAAATGCTTCAAATTGGGCTTTTGGGACTAGGGTTTATACTTTTATAGGGTTTTCACAAAACACTAATTTTCACTTCTGTAGAGAGGAGAGAGGTGTGACTTAAAGGTACACGACTGAATGCAGATCGTGCAACACACACATTAGTTGATATTGTTCTTTCTTTCCCTTTATTTTTTTTAACACCAACTAGAATTATATTAGAATAACAATAGGTATAAACAAATTCTATCAACAACCTCCAGACACTGTTAAACAAACAAATACAACAACAAATATATAAGTCAATCCTCATCTTTGTTCTTTTTATAAAGCAAAGATGAGTGACAATTATATGGTCTCGATGATTTGTTTGAAATATTTAATATGTTGTACAAGAATTTTAAAATACATCCGGAAAACAACACAAAGATTTTCGTATCAGAAAATATTAGCAACAAATTTATTTTAGTAGTAACTAAATTCAGTTAATGTGAATATGTGATCGTAGTCAAGGCTGAATTTATATAGAAGTGTGGGGGCAACTGCATCCTAAAAAAATATTTATACATATATATTATATTAAAAAAGTTATATATATATATATATTTATATATATAATCTTATATTTTTAACTATCTTCAGTACAAATTATGCAATTTTATCCACTTGAATGTCAAGACTAAATTCGCCTATTATCGTAGTGAAACACAACATCCCCATAACTTTCATAATGTGTTTGATGAATCAAATTTAAGATATTTAAAATAAGAATTAATTTTAATTATATTAAAGTTTATTACAAATTAATTTAATCCTTAGACCTTATTGTTAGGATCGGTCCGGAGTGTTTAGAGGGGGGTAAATGAACACTCCTATTAAAAATAATCCTTTGTGATTTCTTTCGGAGTAGTGAAAGAAATCTGTTTCTTAATCAACTTTTCTGCAGAACAGACCACTGAATAATTTAGTGCGGAACGGTCTGTTCTTAGGCTAGTAAGAACGGCTCGATGGCTTGAAAAGTATAACAGGTGCAGAATGATAAAAGACAGAATATGTTTCTGGAAGTTCGAAGGTGGTGTAATCCTTCTACGTCTCCCATTCTTCCAATTAAGGAAGGATTCCACTAGAAGACTTTGATTTATACAATCCTGTTGTACAAACCCAATTCAACTGGATTTACCTCACTACCAGACTGAAACTCCTAGTCTCTCGATCTGTTCAGACACACTCTGTCTGACAGTTACAATAGATTCTCACTTCTCTATCTTAGTACAGAATACAAAAGATAGACTAATTTAGTCTATGCACACAATGATCCTAAGATGATCAAGTATTATAATATGCTTGTGCTTATGAAGATTTTCAGCTCGAGAATGTCTGAGCTTGTAAGCTTGTGCTGTTTAGCTTTCTTTTGCGTTTTTCGATTGATCAGACTCTCTCTTGAGCTCTTATGTTGCATCCTTATATAGTTGTATGTACCAACGACATTATTTCCCTTTATGTGCAACTCTTGACTCTGCTCAAACTCTGAGTAAGCTACAGTCTTATTCTTTTGGGCACTTGCCATTCTGGTTCATGCTTTCGGCGACTGTCAGGTAAGCTCTTCTTTGTCTTCTTACCTTTTATGGTAATCTTCAGTTCTTGGTCTTTTTTTCAGCATTAATTGCAACATTAAATGCTTCAATAAATAGCCGTTAATGATTCGGACTGAAGAGCAAATCTAATTCAGCCTTGTCTGCTCTGATCTGATAATAGTTGAGATCGATCTGAAGCTTCGATCTGGTCAGGCTGATGTTTATCGATCCGTTCTGATTTGCGACATACCATTTCAGCTTGATCTGCTTTGAGCGATCAATCTGGTCAGTCTGATTTCTATTGATCCATTCTGATTTGTTTTGTCATCTTTAAAATCCGGAACTAACAAATTCCCCCTTTTTGATGATGACAAAACCTAGCTTCTATATCTCTTTATGCAGTCTTTTAAGAAATCTGAAGCGTATATTTGCGGATCAATTACTTCTTCTTGTTCAAAATAAATGAACATAGTTATGTTGAAGTTCGGATTGATTAAGCCATTTAGTTCAAAATAAATGAACAACAGACTTAACTAAGAACTCTGATTTTTATTGAGCAAAATCTTATATACAATTACAGACAAGTCTGACTTATATATAGACCGCTACTTTCTTGATGAAGACTGAGGTGGCTTGAAGTCTTCACTCTTTTCCCCTTTTTGTCAGCCGCAATCTCTTGAAGAAAATCGATAATCTGGGCGAGCTGAGCGCTGATAGCATCAAGACGGGTGTCTTGAGCAATAAGGGACTTGGCGACGGAGGCTCGAACTTCAGTGGCCAGCTCGATCTATTATTTTCTCAGACTGTTTTTATATGTAGCTTGCTGAGAGAACAGATCATCCAGTCCGCGCTGAAGGCTGCTAATACTGGCGATCATCTTCTCTTTGAATGATTCAAAATCCAAAAAGGTAGTCCTCTGACTTTGATGAACTTCTATGACTCGTTGAGAGAGAGATAGACAGTTATCAGAAAAGTGTTGAAAGGACTTAGCCAGAGATGGAGCTACATCAGAGAAACGGCTTGGAGAGTGATCAGATGACGACACAACATGATCAACTTCTGCGGCAATTGGTATAAGAGAAGGCATGGCAGATTGGCGTGTTTCGGACCTGATCAAGATGACCAAGTCCGAAGAGAATTCTTCTAAAAACGCCATATCTTCAGCAGATTGGTCTGGAGGAGTGATAGGTCTGGTAGGCTCCTCAACCTGTAATGCGGCAACAACAGTGGACACCACCAGATCCGGATCGACGAAGTCTAGGGAGATGACTGTTGTATGTGCGGCGGTTGGACTGTGCTGAATTTGGGAGACTGAGGGTGCAATGGGGATGGAAGTTGTTAGAGAGTCCAACAATACATCAATTGCTTCAGTTTCAGCTACAGACGGAGCATTAGTCAGTGGCTGCTCTGCTGTCTGCTTCACTGTCTGCTCCGCTGACTCAGAAGGAATTTGCTCAATGAATGGTTCAGCCAGATTCTTGCTTGCAGATGGGTGATCCGGGCTGGGAACTAGAGTGGATATGTTAAGCTTCTGTCGTTGAAAACGAACAGCCAAATGAAGAGCATGAACATCCATTTCCAGTTGAGCAATGACGGCACCATCATCTTTGGCAGTCGGATTGCTCGGATCAAAATTCGCCTTCTTAGCTGCAATGAGCAGATTTGCCAGTATGAATCTTTGGTTGGCCTGGAACAGATCTTTACGATGCACAGCAATTCTAACGTCGTCAGTCTCTGTCCCCTTAAGGACTTCTTGTTCCATCTTTTGTAGTCTTCTCAGCTTGCCGAAGAACATATCAATGTGGTTGATCGTTCTGTACTCAACATATTCATCAAACACCACAGTGAGCTCCTTCACCTTTTCTTCAACATCTTCCATGGCGATGTCGATGACTGCTTGAGTGGCTGACTTGGGTTTAGAAGAGAGGGGTTCAGCGAGGATTTCCTTGCCTTTTCCGGTGGGAGATGAGGTCTTGATCCCCGATTGGGTGTAGTCTCCCAATTCTGTGATAACAATGCCTTTGACCACAGGAATGGCAGAAGAGACTCTGATGGTTACTTTGGGTACAGTGGTTGGAGCTGTTGAAGGTTGGGTTGTAGTTTGGGGTGCAGGGGTGGTTTTGGTGGGAGGCAATATAGGTAAGGTTTTAAGAGGTAAGGTTTTGATTGGCTTGGTGATCTGGGTTCTTGGCTTCTTAGGAGGGGGCTTTGCTGGAGATGAAGGAGCAGACTGAGTTTCCTCGGAGTCAGTCTGAATAGTCAATCTACGCTTGACTCGAGTCTTTCGAGCAGCAGCCTGTTCTTCTCATTGCTCGATCTTGACAGCCACCAGATCGGAAGAAGTGGGTGGAGCACCTTTAGACTTCAGTAGTGCCAATCCCTTGGGGTTGAGAATTTTGAAGGGACTCAAAGCAGACGGCTTCCCCAGCTCGATATTCAAAGTCTCCAAAAGCTTGTTGAGGGGAACTGCACAGCACACAGCCTGTTTGGAGGCGATAACCATTTCAAGCAAGACTCCAAACAAGATTGCAGACCAATTAATCTTCTGTCCCGAGTGAATAGCAGCCATGGCCCGGAATTTCTCGGCAGTAACAGCGTCATAGCTTCCGGCTTTCCCCAAAAGTGGCTTGCCAACAATCTCGCATAAAACTTGGAAGTGAAAGAATATTTCCTTCTTCTTGAATGATGGTTGCAGTCGATGTCCAAAAATGGATACCTTCCCCTGAAGATCGGTGAGAGTGGCCTGAGAATGTGGCCAAAGTCCGTCAGTCCGGTGTTGGGAAGACCAAAGGTCTTTGCCAGCGTCGACGGAGAAATGTCAAATGATTTGCCCTTGACGGTGGTGGAGATGAACGTCTTCTGAGATACAGCATTGGCAAACAACTCTCGAATCTCCGACTCGTAAACCATCGTCCCGCATTCCAGAAAGTTCCTCAATCCAGAAGACTCTAAGGATTTGAACATGGAGACCATTTCTGGATCTTCAGCCCTGTAGATTTCATTGAACTCAACGGATAGAGAATTGTGAGTGATAGTAGCCATTTGAGTGTAATGAGGAATACAGAGAAATTGAAAATATATGAGAGTTAGAAAGCAGACAACAGTAATTTGTAAAAAGTGAATGAAAGTGAAATGTTCAGCCCGCTAAATAGGAGAGAGGAGACACATGTCTTTATCTCAATGACTGATATTTAATAATTCAAAATAAACGGACAGGATGATAGAGAGATAAGGCGGTTAAAATTGCAATCAGTCCGGGCTGTTTTAAATAATTACTTTATTTAAAGATTTGTTGACCAGACAGATCATGGGATAACATCAGATTTGACATAGATTGGTCTGAAAGTTCGGACCGGTCTGTGTCTTTCTGAACATTGTATTATCGATCTGTGCCAGCATATAATCTTTAAAAGCGAAAAGAAAGATACCTCTAAAACATCAGGATAAACCAAGAATTTGACGAAAATAATTAAATTTAGCCTCAGGAAGTGGTTTGGTGAAGATATCTGCTGCTTGCTGGTCTGTTGAAATATGCTCGATCCGAATTTCCTTTTTGCCAACATGATCTCGAATAAAATGATGTCTTATATCAATATGCTTTGTTCGAGAGTGCAAAACTGGATTATACGTTATAGCAATTGCACTGGTGTTGTCACAAAATATCGGAGATTCAACAGCTTGAATGCCATAGTCTTTGAGTTGGTGTTGAATCCAGAGCATTTGAGCGCAACAGCTTCCAGCGGCAAGATATTCTGCTTCAGCTGTAGATGTGGCAATAGATGTTTGCTTCTTGCTAAACCAAGAGATCAATATTTCACCTAAGAATTGACATGTTCCACTGGTGCTTTTGCGATCAATCTTACAGCTAGCGTAGTCAGCGTCTGAATATCCGATTAAGCTGAAATTTGAATCTTTGGAATACCAAAGACCAACGTTCTGAGATCCTTTGAGATATTTAAGAATGCCCTTAGCAGTAATAAAGTGAGATTGCTTCGGATCTGACTGAAATCTAGCGCACATGCAGACTGAGAACATAATATCAGGCCGGCTCGCTGTAAGATACAAGAGCGATCCGATCAGTCCTCGATACATTGTTACTTCAACTGCTGTTCCCCCTTCGTCTTTATCTAGCTTGATTGAAGGATTCATTGGAGTTGATGCAGTTGAACAAGTTTCCATTCCGAATCTTTTGAGAAGCTCTTTGGTATACTTGGTTTGATTTATGAAAATGCCATTGCTGAGTTGTTTGACTTGGAGACCCAGAAAGAATGAAAGTTCTCCCATCATACTCATCTCAAACTGTCCCTGCATTAACTTAGAGAATTTCTCGCATAATTTGGGGTTAGTTGACCCAAAAATGATATCGTCAACATAAATTTGAACTAACAAAGTATGTTCCCCCTTAATAAATTTAAATAGAGTTTTATCCACTCAGCCGATCTGAAAATCATGGTTCAGCAGAAATTGAGACAGAGTGTCATACCAGGCTCTTGGAGCTTGTTTCAGTCCATATACTGCTTTATTCAGTAGATAAACATGATCTGGAAAAAAGTTGTTCTGAATCCAGGAGGTTGCTCAATGTAGACTTCCTCCTGAAGCTTACCATTGAGAAAGGCACTCTTAACGTCCATTTGATATACCTTGAAGTCTTTAAAAGCAGCATAAGCAAGAAATATTCGGATTGCTTCAAGTCTGGCGACTGGTACAAAAGATTCATCGAAGTCAATTCCTTCTTCTTGTCGGAATCCTTGCGCCACCAGTCTGGCCTTATTCTAACCACAACTCCATCTGCGTCTAGCTTGTTTCTGAAAACCCATCTGGTTCCAATAACAGGCAGATCACTAGGCTTGGGGGTTAGACTCCAGACTTGATTTTGTTCAAATTGATTAAGCTCTTCTTGCATAGCTTTAATCTAGTTGTAGTCAGTCAAAGCTTCATCAATCTTTTTAGGTTCCATATTTGATATGAAAGCGGCAAGAGTGAATTCATCCATCATCTGTCCTCTGGTTCTTATAGGTACAGAAGGACTTCCAATTACTAGATCGGGTGGATGCCTCTTTGTCCATCGATAGCTTGATTCTAGATTATCTGGTCCAGAAGGATGAGTAGTAGCAGCATTATCAGCGTCTACTTTAACATTAGAGTTTAGAACTTCCGGATCGGCTCGATCTGAAGGAGCTTCATTGCCTTGATCCGGTCTCATCATCACTGTTAGCTTCGAGATGGATATTTTCCATCTGATCTTTAAATTGATTCCTTGTTACCCTCAATACATAAAGATTCATCAAATACTACATGAACTGATTCTTCTACAGTTAAAGTGTGATTATTGAAGATGCGAAAAGCTTTACTATTAGATGAATATCCTAAGAATATTCCATTATCTGACTTAGCTTCAAATTCTGTAAGATGATTCTTACCATTATTGTGAACGAAACATTTGCAGCCAAATACATGAAGGTGAGAGATAGACGGTCTGTTACCAGTCCATACTTCATATGGAGTAAGATTCAACTTCTTGTTAATCATAGACCGATTTTGAGTGTAGCAAGCAGTATTTACAGCTTCTGCCCAGAACTTTTGCGAAATTCCAGAATCAGCAAGCATTGTCCTTGCTGCCTCTGTAAGCGTTCTGTTCCTTCGTTCTGCAACTCCATTTTGTTGAGGAGCAAGCATTCAGTGCGTTTGTCACTTCGAATCCTGTCTATGCTTGAAGATTTCTCATTCTGAGTGCGTTTCAGCAGCTTGATCAACTTCGGACCGGTCTGATCTTTACTGCTAAAAAATATAGTCCATGTAAAACGTGAGAAATCATCAATAACAACAAGAGTATACCACATTCCCCCTAAACTTGTTATTGGTATAGGACCAAACAAGTCCATATGTAATAATTCTAAGCAGCGTGAGGAGGATTTGACATTCTTGTTTTTGAAGGATGATCTGATCTGTTTGCCCATTTGGCAAGCTTCACAGATCTTATCCTTAGCAAAATCGAGCTTGGGCAGACCGACAACTAAATCATGTTTACACAGGCTAGAGATAGTCTTAAAGTTGAGATGATTCAAGCGTTTATGCCATAGCCAGTGTTTATTATCATTATTCGCGGTGAAGGAAGTAGGATTATCAGGTTGAGCAAATTCCAGGTAATCTTATATGTATTTTCATTTCTGATTCCTACAAGCATGGTCATACCGTCTGACGATTTAACAGTGCAAGTGTGTTTGTGAAATTCTACAGCATAACCATTATCACATAGTTGACTGATACTGATCAGATTATAGCATAAATTTTCAACTAACAGCACGTCATTGATAGTAATGTTACCATGGACAATCTTACCCTTGCCCACGGTCTTACCCTTTGAGTTATCCCCGAAGATGATTTTGGGTCCAGTACATTCTGTGACTTCAGACAGCAGCTCGACGTTTCCAGTCATGTGACGAGAACACCCACTGTCTAAGTACTAGTCTGATATTAGATTCTTCGGTACCTGTCATCAAACATAATTATTGTTGGTACCCAATCCTACTTGGGTCCAGAACGGATTAACCCTTTGGGAACCCACACCTGTATCAGCTTTAATGGCTTGTGTGTCTGGTGTGCTGTGAGCTGATCTGTTTCGATGTTGTGTGTGATAATGTGTGCGATATGGAAACCTTTGATTCTTATGACGTAATCTATATCTTCGTTGAACTGGTTTTGAGTTATAGTAATTGGATGGTCTTCCTTGCTTTAGATCTTGCACCTTTAGATTTGGTCTGATAGACACAAAGCTTGCTGGTCCCTTTTCTTTGGCTTGGTTAACGTACCCAATTCCTCTTCTCAAAACCTTGATCCCCGAAGGAGACTCCCGTTTGAATTGTAGGTGCTTCAGTTTCATATACTGTGCTGGATTTAACAAATGTCATTTGTTTGATTTTGTTCTTTACCAGCAACAGTTCAGATTCATCTTTGGTGCAGTCTTTGATATCAAAGTCTATGCCGGTGACATCACCAACATTTCTTTGTACCTCTTGGAATTCTTCCAGTGATGCTCTTGATTTTGTCCATGTTTTGAAAATATGAGAAAGCTTAGCATTTTGTGTGCTAATTCTCTTGTTTTCTTCATGGAGCTGATCGTAAGAAATTTTCAGCTTGTTCAGCTCGATCTGTAGATTATTGCACTCACCTAGCTCAGAGCAGCTTGGTTTGATGTGCTCATCTATTTGATCATTGGCTTTAGCTTTAGTTTTCTCAAATGATTCAGCTAAGATTCTATAATCATTAGCCATGTCTTGCAGTGCGGACATAAGCTCTTCTCGTGTGAATTCATTTGAGTCAAGATCGAATACCTCGTCTGTTTGACTCATTTCTTCGTCCGCCATAAGACATTGAATATCTTCCTCACTTTCGCTTGATGAATATTCGGAGCTTTCTGAATCTGAGTCAGTCTGAGCCCACTTGATGTTTCCTTCCTCTGCTACTAGGACCTTTTGGGACTTCCCATGATGATTTTTACGATCTTTGTAGTGCTTCTTTTTCTTGTCAGCACGATGCTATTCTTTACGTTCTTCTTTCTTCGGTCTGGTGCAATCTGCAATAAAGTGTCCGGTCTTACCACAATTGTAGCAAGCCTGATCATTAACAGCATCGTCTTTTCTTGATTTATAATGATGAGAGGGTTTAAAATTCCTTTTATTCTTAGACATAAATTTACCAAATTTCTTGATAAATAATGACATAGCATCATTACTTATCTGTTCGATAGATCGATCTGTTGTGGGGGTGGTCTGGTCTGGAATGGCTGCCAGTGCTTTGTTTGGTTGAGAGATGAATGGCTCTGCTTCACCTCTGGTGATCAGTTTGAACTCATATGCCTTAAGATCTGCGAACAGATCATGAAGTTCAACTTTGTTCAGATCTTTAGACTCCCTCATTGCAATGGTCTTTACATCCCATTCTTTTGGCAACGCTCTCATTACTTTTAGAGCAATTTCTCTGTTAGAGTATTCCTTGCCCAGACCATTTAGTTCATTGATAATACCAGTAACTCTTTCATCAAACTCATTTAGAGTTTCTCCAATCTTCATTTTTATGCTCTCAAATCTTTGAAGAGCAACAGTCAGCTTGTTTTCCTTGGTCTGGTCGTTCCCTTCACATAGCTGTGCTATCTTCTCCCAAATTTCTTTGGCAGTAGAGCACATTTTGATTTTACTGAACATGTTCTTGTCCAACGTCTTGAACAAGATGTCTTTGGCAACGTTGTCTAGATTTGCTTTCTTACTTTCTTCATTCGTCCAGAGGGATCTGTCATTCTCGACCATTTGGGGCTCACCACCAGTAATGGAGGCTGCTGTATTGACTTTAAGAATCTTCATTGGTCCATCAGTGATGACGAACCACATATCGTCATCCTGTGCTGCCAGATGAGCTTGCATTCTGATTCTCCAATCATCATAGTCTTCTTTTGAGAACATAGGAATTTTGTTGAATGATGCCATCAGCTCAAGTGTCTTTGTGATGATTAAGACAACCTGCTCTGATACCACTTGTTAGGATCGGTCCGGAGTGTTTAGAGGGGTGGGGGGGGGGGGGGGGGTGAATGAACACTCCTATTAAAATAATCCTTTGTGATTTCTTTCGGATTAGTGAAAGAAATCTGTTTCTTAATCAACTTTTCTGCAGAACAGACCACTGAATAATTTAGTGCGGAACGGTCTGTTCTTAGGCTAGTAAGAACGGCTCGATGGCTTGAAAAGTATAACAGGTGCAGAATGATAAAAGACAAAATATGTTTCTGGAAGTTCGAAGGTGGTGTAATCCTTCTACGTCTCCCCTTCTTCCAATTAAGGAAGGATTCCACTAGAAGACTTTGATTTATACAATCCTGTTGTACAAACCCAATTCAGCTGGATTTACCTCACTACCATACTGAAACTCCTAGTCTCTCGATCTGTTCAGACACACTCTGTCTGACAGTTACAATAGATTCTCACTTCTCTATCTTAGTACAGAATACAAAAGATAGACTAATTTAGTCTATGCACACAATGATCCTAAGATGATCAAGTATTATAATATGCTTGTGCTTATGAAGATTTTCAGCTCGAGAATGTCTGAGCTTGTAAGCTTGTGCTGTTTAGCTTTCTTTTGCGTTTTTCGATTGATCAGACTCTCTCTTGAGCTCTTATGTTGCATCCTTATATAGTAGTATGTACCAACGACATTATTTCCCTTTATGCGCAACTATTGACTCTGCTCAAACTCTGAGTAAGCTACAGTCTTATTCTTTTGGGCACTTGCCATTCTGGTTCATGCTTTCGGCGACTGTCAGGTAAGCTCTTCTTTGTCTTCTTACCTTTTATGGTAATCTTCAGTTCTTGGTCTTTTTTTCAGCATTAATTGCAACATTAAATTCTTCAATAAATAGCCGTTAATGATTCGGACTGAAGAGCAAATCTAATTCAGCCTTGTCTGCTCTGATCTGATAATAGTTGAGATCGATCTGAAGCTTCGATCTGGTCAGGCCGATGTTCATCGATCCGTTCTGATTTGCGACATACCATTTCAGCTTGATCTGCTTTGAGCGATTGATCTGGTCAGTCTGATTTCTATCGATCCGTTCTGATTTGTTTTGTCATCTTTAAAATCCGGAACTAACACATATATTTGGTGCATATTCAAAAAATTTCATTGCAAGCATAAGAAACCAAATTACGTAGTTGTTACCTTGGATTTTGGTAGGGTGTCTTTCTCGGCTAACAATAGCTCTTACTCTTCCGAAGATGAGCTGTCCTGAAAGAAAAAGGTTAGAAGGGAGCCGAAGAGGGTTCTCCGGCGGGGCCCCTCCGACGATCAAATCAGGATATAGGATAGGGAATAAAAACTTTTTTGCAGAGAAAAATGACGGGGAGTCTAGTTAGTTTACAAACCTGATGCCCCACATATATATATACTGGGGGTGAGAGAAGAACAACCTGATACGGCCGGCGGGGGCCTCGGAAGACCATCGCGAGCACTCCACTGGGTGTCGGTGTCTCAGAGGGTGGGGACCACCGACAAATACTGTACACCTCGTACAACGCACCACCTGTGAGATCCTGATAGTACTAGAAGATATTCCCCGAACATTAGCCATTCTCTGATTGGTCCATTCGTGAGCGGTCCTCTGTCGGGAATAAAATTCCGTTACAGACAGCTCGGATGAGGGACAACACTAGTGCCCACGGTATCTCCTAGCCAATGCCGAAGATGAAACTAGGGGAATCGCTTAAAGTTGGAATCACAATGCAAGATTCCTGCGAACACAACCTGGGCTAGATTGGTTTGATCAAATAGGGTTGAAGACACATGTTGAGCTGAGGACACGGGGATAAGTCCCGGGCTGAGGTTACGAGTTTGTTCACCGAGATGAGTTAATGAGGGTATGTTCCTCCAAGGGCATGAGAATATCTCCCGAGCAGAGTTCATGAGGGTATGTTCCTCCAAGGGCATGAAAATATCTCCCGAACTGAGCACGTGCATCAGACGAAGAAGTAGGGTCAGGTTATACCCCTGGAGTAAGGGTCGAGGCCGTACTGACCTCTTATCAGGGTATCATGAGTATCCCCCTGTAGTCGAGCTAGAGTAGCGCTGTTTGTAAGGCCCCAACCCCTTAACTCGTCATTAGTGCATTTATGACGTCGTATGAGTATAAAAATTTTCCATTCTTTAAAAGAATCATTACATGCTTCACATATTCTCCATGACATAAATAATACTCAGCATGGAATGATCACTTCTACCAACAATAAGACTCAAGGTCCACCCATTATCATCACCATTGCACCACTTTAACATTGTGGGTTTTTATAAAAATTTGGGCAGAGTCTCCCCATAAATTGAGCTATCCGAAAATGAAACACATCACAAAATAACTCCCAGCCAGGGAAAAAAAACACAATACTTAAAAGGAACCAAAACCCTTAAGTAAGTTCCCAGCCAGGGAAAACACCATACTTAGAAGACATCAAAAGTGGGCTTCAACACCAATATACAGTCCGTATACACGACTCCAAGTGCTCACATACGAGCAACAAATAATGAATACCCATCTAGTTGCATAAATAATGTATACCATTTACACAATCTCATTCTATGCTTCAGAAAGCAATATTGTCCAACCAAGCTCAAGCTTGCTACGCCAAAATAACTTTGTAGCTGTAATACCTGTTTCAAAAGAAACAACCCCCACACAGGGTTATCATACTCTGATATCACAATACTCATATTCACAACATTGCATAAAGATCATGATAAGATCATAATATCACAATTTTGATACAACCATCCTGATCCGAGAGGACATACTCAGGTGCTATAGGCTGAGCTCTTACCCAGCTAGTCCTCCTCCTGGTGCGTCCTCACTGAGCTCAATTTCTATTTGTCCCCTTGCCCCTTTATTTATGCCTTTCATTTCTGTGCAGGTACCATGTCGTTTAACCAGATGCTCTCCGCCATAATTTCTCATAAGAAAGGGAAAGGGAGGCTCCTCCTCACCCCCTTCTGCTCCCTGGGTTGCCCCGGTAGTCGTCCTCCAATAAGAAGAGAGCGGGGGCGACGGCCCCTTGCTGCGCAAGAGAAAAAGGGCTGGGAAAGCCCCCAGAACCTCATCTCGAGAAGAAGTGTCCACCTCTCCAGCACCTCAGGTCGAAGCGTCACTTTATTCCATCCAAAGCCCGCAGTCGGCTCGGTCAGCCGGGCCGGGCTCTCCCGGCCTCCCCGTGTGTGATATCCCTGAAATTAAGCCTGTGTTTATGGCTTTTGTGATATCCCCGAAATGTTTATGTGCATTTGAACATTTATTTATGTTATATGAAGATTATGGTATTAATTCATTGGGTTGAATTAATAATATTGGGGAAATGCGTTTTAGGGTGCATGTGATATATGTTGGGAATTTGGGTTATGGCATGATTATTTGGGGTGGATGTTGTTTGTTTTGGGTGAAGCATGTTTAATCGGAATTTGAAGTATTTTATTAATTAAATACTATAAAATATCATGTGAGGATATTTTAATACATCATGCTAAATACCGGGACCAAAACATAACACATCACCTAAGCCATTACCCAACCCCCCCCCCCCCCCCCCCCAACCCATGCTGCAACTGCTGAACTTATACCTCACTTTCCCCACTCTTCCACTCCACTTTTTCATTTCAGAAACCCTCTCCCTTCTCACCTAAATTTCGTCCCCCACTTCAGCTGCTGGTAGGAGTTGGAAGATCCCAAAATTTTCCTTGGTTGCTAGTTAATAATTTGAACCAAAAAGAGGTGAGCAATCATGCAGAGATGCTTTGGTTTTGTTGGTTTTGGTTTGTGTTTATCAAGGTATAAATGGCATGCTAGCTTATGTAAGGTTGTGAGATGATAGGCGTAGATTTTGAGTGATTTTAACTGTGATTTCTTCCCATTTTCTGTACTTTTTCCTGGATGATATTATGCTTTTTGGTGTTTATTCATGTGTTTCAGGAAATTTGATCAGAAGTGGAAGAAATGAGCTAATGAGAAGATAACGGGCGAAATCGAGGCGTAAAAGACAAGAAAATTAAGAAGGTGGATTTTTCAGATCTCGATCGATCGAGATTTATTCTCGATCGATCGAGCCAGCCAGTAGCAAGACTCAGAATTTTCGAAGGCCCGATCGATCGGTGGAAATTCCCGATCGATCGAGCGAGGCAGTAGCTTCAGCAACAATTTTTGAGAAATCTCGATCGATCGGTGGAAATTCCCGATCGATCGAGCGAGGCAGTAAGTTCCAAAAGCTGGCGTGAACAGTGCACCGATCGATCGGTGAAATTCTCGATCGATCGAGACGCGAGATCTGAAGATTTTATTTTCCTAATTTATCGAGATTTTTGGAGGGCTTTTTAAGAGGACTCTCTTCCACAGAATAAAGACGAACTTGGAGAGAAAATATCAGACTTTTTAGGTCAAGAGCAGCCGCCCTAGCCGCCGCCCAACGCCGGAAGAAGGAGATCCAATCTCCGTTCTTCGTCCAAAGTCGAGCCTATCCGTTCCGGAGTGCAAGGAAGGAACAAGAGAAGAAATCACGGTGCAACGCACGGATTCATCCATCGTTTATCGTATTTCTAAACTTAATTTATTTGATTTTCAATTTTCATTTGTTGTTTTTAAGGTCGAGAGACAAGAAAACTCATTTGTAATTGATTTGCATTGAATTTGGTTTATATTATTGAAGTTTTAGTTCGTTATGTTTGATATTATTGATTCATTGATAGTCGAGCGCATTGATATTTAAAGTTCATAAATTAATTGCATGTGTAGATCAGAGTCTAGCTAGCTTTGATTGAATTTGAGAGTTACAGCCGAGATCGAGAGATAACGCTGTAACAAGCTCCATTAATTTATGATGTATGTTACGATTGAGATCGAGAGATGATATCGCATACGTGAGAACTTAAAATCGAAAGGTTTAGAGTTAATAGGTTTTGATAATTTAAGCAACTTTAAATTAGTAAATAGGTGCACGAGAGTGGCTTGTTCTAATTTATTGTTAGTTTCGTTACAGCTCGAGAGAGTGTATCGAATAATCGTGAAAACCTTTCACCTTTAAATTCAATGGGTTAATAAATTGAGAATTCCATTGAATCATTAGAGATAACATAATTGAACGACAAACTTGGTAATTTTCTTGAGTAACTTACCTTTGCATTCCCGGAACCATTATTGTCATTGTTTCTAGTTTAATCTGTATTCGTTAGATTAATTTAGAGTTAGTTAATCAAGCTCCTTTAATCGTAGGCTAAATATAATTTGATTGATCTTATTTGGTACTTATACGTTAGTCCCTGTGGATTCGACAACCTGTACTTAATTTTCACTATACTAAAACTTGACACCGTGCACTTGCGGTAGAATCGCTTCAAACCATTCTTTGAAATATCTTTTGTTTAAAAATAAAGCGGTCAAGTTTTTGGCGCCGTTGCCGGGGACTAATCTGTATAATATCATACGAGATTAGTTAATTGTAATTTAGCCAATTCTTTTATTATTGCATTTTTGTTTTTGTTTTCTTTGTTTTCTTTTGTTGATCTTTGTTAATATTTTTCTTTGTGTATTTTTGTTGTCTCCTTTTGTCTATTTTGAACAGGAATCGGTTCTTTAGTGCAAGCATAGAAAAGAGGAACCCCTTCTCGAGCCGTTTGATCCAGAGATAGAGAGAACTCTACTAAGTAAATCAAGAGAAGCTCGAGAAATGGCTGACAATAACGAAGCACAGAACCCTAGATCAATGATGGACTTTGCGCAACCCGCACTTCATGAATCTTTATCCAGTATTACGAGGCCAACGATTCAAGCGAACAACTTTGAGATCAAGCCGGCGATTATACAAATGATTCAGCACTCGGTTATGTTTGGGGGAGCGGCCACGGAAGATCCAAACAATCACATCTCCAACTTTTTGGAGATTTGTGACACGTTCAAACATAATGGCGTCTCCGACGACGCCATCAGGTTAAGGCTCTTTCCTTTTTCATTACGAGATAAGGCTAAATCATGGTTAAATTCGCTACCTGCAGGTTCAATAACAACATGGGAGGAGATGATGAAAGCATTTTTATCAAAGTACTTTCCCCCTTCCAAGACGGCGAAGATGTGAAACGATATCACGACTTTTGGGCATTTGGACCCCGAGACATTATATGAAGCGTGGGATCGTTTTAAAGAATTGTTGAGGAGATGCCCACACCACGGTCTACCCACTTGGTTGCAGGTACAAACTTTTTATAACGGTTTATTTTCTTCTAACCGTTCGATGATAGATGCAGCATCTGGGGGATCAATAATGAGGAAAACGCCGGAAGAGGCATATAGCTTATTGGAAGAAATGGCGTGCAATAGCTACCTGTGGCAGTCAGAGAAGAGCACGCCACAGAAGCCAATAGGAGTCCATCAAGTGGACGAAATCACTGCTCTTTCGGCTCAATTAGAAGCTATGAACCGGAAGATAGATAGCATGGGAGCAGCAGCGATGCAAGCTCAAGCTATCTTCTGTGAGCTGTGTGGAGGCAGTCATCCGAGCATCGAATGCCAGGCAGGTAACCCATTCTTGCAAACTAATGAAGTGGTGAATTTTGTAAATAACAGGTCACCCACCAGTCCGTACTCAAATTTATACAACCCGGGGTGGAGGAATCATAACAATTTTAGGTGGCCCAACAAAGAGAAAGTGTTAAATCCACAGCTACAACCGGGAGGATCGAATAAACTGAGTATGGAAGAGCTAATAGCCAAGTTCATAGCATCAACTGAATCCAGGATGACAACCCAGGATGTAGCAATAAAGAACTTGGAAGTGCAAGTGGGTAAGCTCGCATCATTAATCACAGGACAATTGCAGGGCAACATCTCAAGTAGAACAGTGAAGAATCAAAACGAGCAAGCAAAGGCCATTGAGTTAAGAAGTGGAAAAGAGCTAAGACCGCAAGTTGAAGCTGAAGAGAGTCATGGAGAGACATCCGAAAGCAAGGATATGACTGAGAAAAAGGCAACAGAGAAAGGTAAGCATTCTAACACTACACCGAACACACACATTGATAGGATAGTAATTCCTCCCCCATTTCCCGCAGCATTGAAAAAAGCTAAGATGGACGCAGAATTTGGTAAATTTCTTGAAGTTTTTAAGAAACTACACATTAATATTCCATTTGCTGACGCTTTACTTCAAATGCCTAGTTATGCTAAGTTTTTGAAGGAAATCTTGTCGAGTAAACGAAAGCTGGGCGAATATGAGACGGTAAGTTTGACGGAGGAGTGCTCAGCAATTGTGCAAAATAAAATGCCTCCAAAGTTAAAAGACCCAGGGAGTTTTACTATACCATGCACTATAGGATCATTATCTTTTACAAAGTCATTATGTGATTTGGGTGCTAGTATAAATTTAATGCCATTTTCTATTTTCAGGAAGTTGGGGCTAGGAGAGCCAAAACCTACCAAGGTTTCACTGCAGTTAGCAGATCGATCCATCACATACCCTAGGGGTATCATTGAAGACGTTCTAGTCAAAGTGGATAAATTCATCTTTCCCGTTGACTTTCTGGTACTTGATATGGAAGCAGATTCAGAGACACCATTGATTTTGGGTCGACCATTTTTAGCAACGGGAAAAGCAATAATCGATGTGCAACAAGGGAAGTTGGTCCTCCGAGTAGGGGAGGATCAAGTTACTTTTAATGTTTTCAAAGCACTTAAACATCCACACGATGAGCACATGTGTTTCAGTATTGATATAATTGATATTCTGACAGATGATTTTTTGCAAGATACATTCAAGAGTAACATGGAAGCATGCCTATTGGAAGCTGATGAGCAACACTGCCAGGACGACATTGAGCATATAGCTTTTATGAACAACACCAGTCCCTACATGAAGCGAGCCACCGAGAATCTGGGAGAATTGGGAAAAAGGGATATTAAACCTCAAAAGCCATCAATTGAAGAGTCACCTAATCTTGAACTCAAACCTCTCCCATCACATCTCAAGTATATTTTCTTAGATACTGAAAGAGCTTTACCAATCATTATTTCTTCGTCTTTGACAGGTGATAATGAGGAAAAGCTTCTGAAAGTCCTTCAAGAGCACAAGAAAGCATTTGGATGGAAGATATCAGATATCAAAGGAATTAGCCCATCGGTCTGTATGCATAAAATTCTTATGGAAGAAACATTCAAGGCCGTGGTTCAACCTCAACGTCGTCTCAATCCAAAAATGCAAGAGGTAGTCAAGGCTGAGGTGATTAAGCTTATGGACGCAGGTATTATCTACCCTATTTCTGACAGCTCATGGGTAAGTCCTATTCAATGTGTACCGAAAAAGGGAGGTATTACTGTTGTTCCTAATGAGAATAATGAGTTAATACCCACTAGAACAGTCACAGGGTGGAGAGTGTGTATTGATTATAGGAGGTTAAATGATTCCACTCGTAAAGACCATTTCCCCCTTCCCTTCATTGATCAGATGGTGGAAAGGTTAGCAGGGTATGATTTTTATTGTTTTCTAGATGGATATTCGGGATATAACCAAATTGCTATTACGCCTGAGGATCAAGAGAAGACTACCTTCACTTGTCCTTATGGCACATTTGCATTCCGACGAATGCCATTTGGATTATGTAATGCACCTGCTACCTTTCAACGATGTATGGTAGCCATATTTCATGACATGATAGAGAAGTTCCTAGAAGTATTCATGGATGATTTTTCTGTATTTGGTTCTTCTTTTGATATATGTTTAGCTAACTTGAATCTGGTGTTGGCTAGGTGTGAAGAGACAAATCTCGTACTAAATTGGGAGAAGTGTCATTTTATGGTCCAAGAAGGAATAGTCTTGGGACACAAGATATCTGAAAAGGGTATTGAAGTGGATCGGGCTAAAATTCAAGTGATACAACAATTACCACCGCCGACAACAGTGAAAGGGATTCGGAGTTTTTTAGGACATGCAGGATTTTATCGACGTTTCATTAAGGACTTTTCACAAATTTCTAAACCTCTATCTCATTTGTTAACTAAAGATGCATCTTATGAGTTCAATTCTGATTGTATGCAGGCGTTCGAGACACTCAAAGAGAAATTGGTAACAGCACCGGTATTGGTCGCACCTGATTGGGAGTTACCTTTTGAACTAATGTGTGACGCCAGTGACACTGCGGTAGGAGCAGTCCTAGGACAAAGGAGGAACAAGGTATTTCATACAATTTACTATGCTAGTCGCACTTTGAATGAAGCACAACTTAACTATGCCACCACTGAAAAAGAGCTTCTAGCCATAGTTTTTGCTTTTGATAAGTTTCACTCCTACCTATGTCTTGCTAAAGTTATTGTGTACACTGACCACGCTGCACTAAAGTACTTACTTGCGAAGAAAGATGCAAAACCACGCTTGATTAGGTGGATTTTATTATTGCAAGAATTTGACTTAGAGATAAGAGATAAGAAAGGTGTTGAAAATGTGGTTGCAGATCATTTATCGCGAATTGAGAACTTGCATGAGACAAATGACAATGAGGTAGTTGAGATTAATGAGAATTTCCCTGATGAGCAATTGTTTAGTGCTGAATTGTTGCCTTGGTATGCACAGTATGCAAACTATATTGTTAGTGGTATCCTCCCACAAAATCTGAATTTTTATCAAAAGAAAAAATTCTTTTCTGAGGTTAAACATCTTTTGTGGGAGGAACCATACTTGTTTAAAGTCTGTGCAGATAACATAATAAGGCGTTGTGTCCCAAAGGAGGAGATACAGGATATTATGCAGAAATGTCATGATGGGGATGCTGGTGGGCATTTTGGAGCTACTAAAACAGCAGCTAAGGTACTTGCTTCTGGATTTTATTGGCCAACGCTGTATAAGGATACATTCAGGTATGTCTCTTCATGTGATAGATGTCAGAGGGTCGGTAATATTTCTCGAAGGAATGAATTACCATTGATTAATATGCTTGAATGTGAAATTTTTGATGTGTGGGGAATAGATTTCATGGGACCTTTCCCAAGCTCTTGTTTAAATAAGTACATACTTGTCGCAGTAGATTACGTGTCAAAGTGGGTAGAGGCGGAAGCTTTGCGTACTAATGATGCTCGCGTGGTTGTGCAATTTCTGAAAAGAAAAATTTTTACTCGTTTTGGCACCCCTCGAGCAATCATTAGTGATGGTGGCACCCATTTTCGTAACAAACAATTTGAAAAACTTTTGAGTAAATATGGTGTCACCCACAAAGTGTCTCCGCCTTATCATCCACAAACCAGTGGGCAAGTAGAGGTTTCAAATCGAGAGTTGAAGAGGATTTTAGAAAAGACAGTGACTCTAAGCCGAAAGGATTGGTCCTTACGCTTAGATGATGCATTATGGGCTTATCGAACTGCTTTTAAGACACCCATTGGCACATCACCTTATAAGTTGGTATTTGGTAAGGCATGTCACCTCCCTGTTGAACTTGAACATAAGGCATATTGGGCTATTAAATGGTTAAACTTTGACTGCCAGGCTGTAGGTGAGAAGCGTCTTCTACAATTGAATGAGATGGAAGAATTCCGCAATCAAGCATATGAGAATGCCAAGATTTACAAAGAGAAAACTAAGAAGTGGCATGATTCGCGTATACAACAAAGGGAATTCAAGGTAGGAGATGCTGTACTCTTGTTCAACTCCAGATTGCGACTCTTCCCAGGCAAACTACGCTCTCGTTGGTCCGGACCATTCAACATTGCAAAGATCTATCCCTCTGGTGCAATTGAAGTTACTGATCCTAACAGGGGAACATTTACAGTGAATGGGCAACGCTTAAAGCATTACCACATGAGCAACGAAGTCCAAACGGTTGCATCTGTAGTTTATCTTGACGACTGAGAGAGAGGAGATGACAGTCCAGCTTGGGACTATAAATCAAGAACTTTTCCTTTTTCCCTGTGTTTCTCTTTCTTTTTCTGTAGTTTAATTTATTGCGTTAGTTATTTTTATTTTTGTTTTGTAGCATGGATCCGTGTGTGGCGAGGAGCACCACTACCCAGTCCCCCTCCGGAGCATGATGAGGATGACGATCAGTGACGATCGTCATCATGGTATGTGTCTTTGCCTTGGCATTTCTTTTTCTTGTTCATTGAGGGCAATTCACATGCTAAGTTTGGGGGGGTTTTTGAGTATTTGTACATAATCTTGCTTTTGCACATATTGCTACTTGTCTTGTTTCTTTTCCTAGCATGACTGCATGATGTTGAGACTAATTTGTCCTTGAGCACTACCAACAAAATTTTTTTTATTGATTGAGTTATTCTTGAGAATTGATGAATTGGACTTGCAACAGTATTACATGATGAAATTAATCCTCATCTAGATAGGAGCCATGAAAATGTTTAACTTGTTTGTATATATCCTTTGTTAACTATATGTCAAAATTGAGGAACTATTTGAGCACTTATTGAGTCATGATTGAGTGAAGTATGTATTGTTTTAATTGAAAATTTGTGTTAACTATGATGAGTCTTGAGTATCTTAGATAACTCTACAGTTTAGTTGAAAGCACTTTGAGGCGAAATTTATAATTAAGAACTAGACTTGGAGATGATTTAGGCGATTTTTGGACCGTTTGAGCCTTTCAAGCCTACCTGTTATATATTATTCAATAGTGTCCCCTTTTGAGCCTTATTGAAAAAGAATGGTATATGCATTGCATATGATTAGACCCCCATTCGACATTCTTGGCAACTCACTATACCCACCTTGGTTTGAGCCTAAAAGAAAATTTTTACCTACCCCTAGGAGAGTATAATGAATCTCATTCATTGCAAAGAATTGTTATATGCAAATGAGTTCAAAAGGAACAAAAGAATGAGCAAAGAAAAAGAAAAGATGTAGAGAAAAGCCTGGAAAAGAAAAATTCAAAATAAGACCCAAAGTGGCCAAGGCTAGAAAAAAAAAAGTTGAAGAGAAGCTCAAGAAAGAGTTGAACTGATTTTATTATACTCTCTTCTTTGAATCCCTCCTACCTTTTCTTTGAAGCCGACACCAAAAGGCCTAACGTTATAAGCTTTTAAGACCTTTTGATCCAAGTCTAGGGAACAATTACATTAGTGGAGAAGTGCTGGATAGTAAACTTGTAGAGTATTTCAAAGTAATCTTGACTAGGAGTTAATATGGCACATGTTGATTTTAAAGATATATATGTAACTCATGTTTGACAATAGCACACACGCACGTTCCGATGTTGCGATGTATTGTTTAGCTTAGGAGAAAATGCTTCGTGTTAAATGTTGATTGACTTCTATTACTGCGTAAGTAGGATTTCTGAGCCGTTACATATGTTGCAAAGATAATTCATGCTTAGTATCGAGTTTAACTTTTCTTTTGAGTTTACTGCTTGCTCGAGGACGATCAAGTCTAAGTTTGGGGGAGTTGATAGGCGTAGATTTTGAGTGATTTTAACTGTGATTTCTTCCCATTTTCTGTACTTTTTCCTGGATGATATTATGTTTTTTGGTGTTTATTCATGTGTTTCAGGAAATTTGATCAGAAGTGGAAGAAATGAGCTAATGAGAAGATAACGGGCGAAATCGAGGCGTAAAAGACAAGAAAATTAAGAAGGTGGATTTTTCAGATCTCGATCGATCGAGATTTATTCTCGATCGATCGAGCCAGCCAGTAGCAAGACTCAGAATTTTCGAAGGCCCGATCGATCGGTGGAAATTCCCGATCGATCGAGCGAGGCAGTAGCTTCAGCAACAATTTTTGAGAAATCTCGATCGATCGGTGGAAATTCCCGATCGATCGAGCGGGGCAGTAAGTTCCAAAAGCTGGCGTGAACAGTGCACCGATCGATCGGTGAAATTCTCGATCGATCGAGACGCGAGATCTGAAGATTTTATTTTCCTAATTTATCGAGATTTTTGGAGGGCTTTTTAAGAGGACTCTCTTCCACAGAATAAAGACGAACTTGGAGAGAAAATATCAGACTTTTTAGGTCAAGAGCAGCCGCCCTAGCCGCCGCCCAACGCCGGAAGAAGGAGATCCAATCTCCGTTCTTCGTCCAAAGTCGAGCCTATCCGTTCCGGAGTGCAAGGAAGGAACAAGAGAAGAAATCACGGTGCAACGCACGGATTCATCCATCGTTTATCGTATTTCTAAACTTAATTTATTTGATTTTCAATTTTCATTTGTTGTTTTTAAGGTCGAGAGACAAGAAAACTCATTTGTAATTGATTTGCATTGAATTTGGTTTATATTATTGAAGTTTTAGTTCGTTATGTTTGATATTATTGATTCATTGATAGTCGAGCGCATTGATATTTAAAGTTCATAAATTAATTGCATGTGTAGATCAGAGTCTAGCTAGCTTTGATTGAATTTGAGAGTTACAGCCGAGATCGAGAGATAACGCTGTAACAAGCTCCATTAATTTATGATGTATGTTACGATTGAGATCGAGAGATGATATCGCATACGTGAGAACTTAAAATCGAAAGGTTTAGAGTTAATAGGTTTTGATAATTTAAGCAACTTTAAATTAGTAAATAGGTGCACGAGAGTGGCTTGTTCTAATTTATTGTTAGTTTCGTTACAGCTCGAGAGAGTGTATCGAATAATCGTGAAAACCTTTCACCTTTAAATTCAATTGGTTAATAAATTGAGAATTCCATTGAATCATTAGAGATAACATAATTGAACGACAAACTTGGTAATTTTCTTGAGTAACTTACCTTTGCATTCCCGGAACCATTATTGTCATTGTTTCTAGTTTAATCTGTATTCGTTAGATTAATTTAGAGTTAGTTAATCAAGCTCCTTTAATCGTAGGCTAAATATAATTTGATTGATCTTATTTGGTACTTATACGTTAGTCCCTGTGGATTCGACAACCTGTACTTAATTTTCACTATACTAAAACTTGACACCGTGCACTTGCGGTAGAATCGCTTCAAACCATTCTTTGAAATATCTTTTGTTTAAAAATAAAGCGGTCATGAGACCCCGTTATCTAATCAGATACTAAGGTGCAATTTAGAGAACTAAACATTCATGTGAATATATCAGAGTAACGTGCCGTGTTGATTAACCTGAGCTTTAGAGATTACAGTACCAAAATGTTTCAAAAGGAATAACACAAATTCCTACAAAGGTACTACATTATAGTCTTACTCTACTCAGTAGAAGCTATACAAAATTTTTCGCTAACATGCTAATCCTGTAGCACTCCTTACAGCTCAGCATATCAACCCCGACCCTGGTTCTCGTCAACAAAAGCACCTACAAAGACAACCCCCAACACATGAGCATATCATAATTCATATTCAAAATAATATGAATGTAAAGGGTAAATGCACAAATCATAAATACAAAACACTTCCTGTATTTCCAAGCATTTACAACGCCCATTGGTTGTCCTTGTACCATAACTCATAATAACACATTGAATTTATGGCTTCACAAACAAATGTCATGACATATCATCTCTTTTTCTTGAGTCAGTCATCATCAGTTATTTTAATGCTTCTTCGCTTTCATAATCTCAAAACAAGCGGTATCTCATCCTCGCTTCTTCATACTAGCGGTATCTCATCCTCGCTCAGTATGGTATACCCCGCCTCCATGTGCAAGCGAGCCTCCCCCCTCCCGCTCCACATTTTTAGCGGTAAAGCGTAAGCATTAAAACCTTAACTGTGATCACCCCTGACTCGTGGAATACACCTCTTTATTCCACATCACAATATGCAACAACAATGCATAATATGCAACAACAATGCATAATAACATGTATCATACTCTTAATGCATCACATTGCATTCATCATGTGTCAAATAGACAAACATAAGGTACATGTTACCGTTGGGATGCCCGTACGTCGCTTACGTACCTTTCCAAAATGTAGTGTGTTGTGGGACTCTATCCCCTGCGCTGTGTAGCTGTCTGTGACGGCTCTACACCAGTGTACAACACAATATTAGATGTCTCATTACAATCCAATATCAAAATTAAACAATTTCTACATTTTAAAAAAATAGGCACTACCGATCGATCGGTCCTCATCACCGATCGATCGGTGAACTGTTTGAATTTTGGAAAATGCCCGATCGATCGGTGTTCTTGACCGATCGATCGGTCGCTCTGTTTCAACCCGGGTTTTCTAGAATTCCCTAACACCGATATTCATACCCTTAAATCTAACATGTAAGACATACAACATGCCCAAAGAAACATGCTAGCAGTTGAAATACACTACCCTGAGTGTATTCATATCAAATTCACACCCAAACATAAATCCTCATGCATAAACGTCGTCCATTTACATAAGTACTCAACCAACTTTTCCGGAAACAGAACAACATATTTCATTACCAGATTTATTGAGCACCTCATTTCATGCTATTAAAACTACAACATATAACATAAAGCATGCTTGAACAAAAACGTCCTGGGCTTTAAAACACTACCATGCATGTACTCAAATCGAAGGTTCACCAAAAAACCCATCTAACATGCATGATATCACCTCCTCAATATCACTCCCAATCAACATTTTTCCAGAAAAACAGGGGAAATATCTACCCAGATTTTCGAACACTATACTTCACATGCTTTAATCCTTCACATAAAACATGCAACATGCTCAAGGAAAAATACAGAGAGCTTCATAATAACACCATGTAAGCATTTAAATCGAAGGTTTCAAGAAACCTAAGCTAACATGCCATTTTCACGCCACCTAAAAACATGTACTTAAACAAGTTTAAAGCAAAAATAGAGCATGGTTTCTCACCCTACTTTGCTCCGATTTTTGAAGGACTTCCAGGCTGATGAAAAACGGAAAGCTCCTCAGAATTTTGCTTAGCAGGTGCTGGTGAAGAAATGGGAGAGAAGGCTCGAGAATTGGAATGGCTGAGAGTGGTGAAATGATTGAGCCAAGTGGTGACTAAAGTTAGCATGTGTACAGGCTGATTGGCATGGGTTGGGGCGTGGTTGGGTGTTGGGTGGTTTGATGTGTTATGTTTTGGTCCCGTTATTTAGCACGATGTATTAGAATATCCTCACACGATATTTATAGTATTTTCTCAATAAAATACTTCAATTCCCATTAACATGCTTTACCAAAACAAACAACACACACCCCAAATAAACATGCCACGACCCCAAAATCCCAACATATATCACATGCACCCTGAAATGAATCTCCCCAATAATATTAATTCAATCCCATGAATTAACACCCAAATCATCATAATTTAAATTAAATGATTAAAATCACATAATCATTTCGGGGATATCACAAAGGTTGAATCTTTGATTTAAGGGCTTGCATGGTAGTTTTATGAAGCCCCTAGCAAGTTTCTTTGAACATGAAACATGTTTAATTGGGTGGATTTATTGGTGTGAAAAGAGGTGTTCGAAAATCTGGAAAAGAAATATGGTACCCTGTTTTTGAAGAGCTTGAGTGAGTACTGATTTAGTTGGGCGATTTTGATGCCTGTGGGTTTAAGTTTGGGTAGAACTTCGATTTGAATACATTCACGGTAGTACCTTGTAGCTCTTAGCATGTTTGTTCAAGCATGTTGTATGTCTTCTATGCTAGATTGGATGGTATGAAGATGGGTGTTCAAAAAAAATCTGGAGAAATCGCGCGCACAGCGTGTGGCGATCGATCGCTACAAACGCAGCTATAGATCGCCGAAGGCCAGTAGCCAAAATCGAAGGCAGGCGATCGATCGCCATAAATGGAGCAATCGATCGCCATAAATGGAGCAATCGATCGCCTCGAGCCAGTGAAGTCTGGCGATCGATCGCCTCGATGCAGCGATCTATCGCCAGCTGCTGAATAGTGGAAAATGATGTTTTTGTTGGATTTTTTTATTTTGGTCTATAAATTGGCATCTAATATTGTGTTGAACACTGGTGTAGAGCCTTCACAGATAGCCACACAACGCAGGGGATAGAGTCCTGCAACATACCATATTTTGGAAAGGTACGTAAGCGACGTACGGGCACCCAACGGTAACATGTATTATATGTTTATTATTTGACATGCGATAAATGCAAGTTTGTGCATTATGAGTACGATACATGTTGTTATGCATTGTTGTTGCATATGTATGATGTGGAACATTGGGTGTGTATTCCACGAGTCACGGTTATCACAGTGATGATTTTAATGCTTACCGCTATAATACCGCTAAAAATGTGGAGCGAGGGGTGTAGGTCCGCTTGAACATGGAGGCGAGATTTACCATATGAAGCGAGGATAGAAATACCGCTTGTATGAAGAAGCGAGGGAGGGGAGGACCGCTTGTTCTAAAGTTATGAAGCGAGGGGCATTAAAATACACTGATGATAAACTGACTAAGGATTGAAGTAAAGATTTAAGAAGTGAAGTTATGTCATGACATTTATTTAAAGAAACCATAATATCATATATTGATTTGATTATGAGTTGTGGTACAGGGACAACCAAAATAGGCGTTTTAAATGCATTGGAATTCAGGAAGTATCCTATGCCTATGATTTATGCATTTATGCTTTACATTCATATTATGTTGAATATGTACTATGATGTGCTCATGTGTTGGGGGTTGTCTTTGTAGGTGCTTTTGACACGGAGAACCAGGGTCGGGGTTGATACGCTGAGCTGTAAGGAGTGCTATAGGATTAGCAGAATAGAGAATTACTTTTGTATAGCTTCTACAAAGAGTAAAGTAAAGCTACAGTTTAGTAACCTTTTGTTAGGAATATGTATAATTCCTTTTTGAACTTTTGGTACTGTAATCTCTTAAGCTCAGGATTATCAACACGGCCTAATACTCTGATCTATGGATGATTAGTTCTCTTAATTGCACTTTAGAATCTTGTTTAGATAACGGGGTCTTACATTTAGTGGTATCAGAGTAGTGGTTAGATAACCAGGGAACGAGTAAAGGGTAGCCTTTAGAAACAAGTTGGCTAGGTATTCATTGGTGGGCATGTTTATGCATATGGTGCATATTTTTGTATATGTTGTTATACTAACATGCTTTTGAATATGATTACTCTTGTTATCTAACAGCTTATATTATGAACTGCTTTTGGTATTGTTGTTAACCCTTATGTTACAGCATGGCGGCTATTAATCCGGAGAACCCCAATGAAGAGGTGGGAGATGTAGGCAGTATCAATGCCAGTATTGCTCAGTCAAATCCTCTACCGCCACCTGCTGTAGGTGTGGAGCCTAGTGCACAGATACTGCTACCAGGGGAGATAAGTTTGACCCAGTTCTTGAGCTATCATCCACCGCTATTTGAAGGGACTGAGACTGGGGAAGCAGCCGAGGAATGGCTTGAGAGACTGGAGCAGATATTTGTATCGGCACCCTGTGCACGGACTGCCTGGCTGAGGTTGGCAGAGTTTCAGTTGGCGAAGAAGTCTTCCATGTGGTGGAAGACAACAGTTATGGAGCTGAGGGCACAGGGTATGACAGTGGATTGGACTGTGTTCAGGACCCGGTTCCTTAACCGGTATTTCTTCACCGCTGCCAGACAAGTAAAATAAGATGAGTTCACCAACCTGAAGCATGGCAGCTTGAATGTATCAGATTATGCCATGCAATACTCTTCACTGTTGAAGTATGTGTGTAAGGACCCTAGTTCCTTAAATGCGGATTAAAGGCATAAATAAAATTTCCATGCATAAACGGAGTATAAAAGTTGTGTTGGTGCCTTGAGCTATTAGATTACAGTGCCAAAATAAAGTTCCAAAAGGGATTAAGTACATTCCCAATCAATGAATGTTAATCTTATAGCTTTACACTACTCCTAGAGTAGATACTATACAAAAGAATGTGTCTGCTACCAAGAGCACTCCTCACTAGCTCACCGCACCAACTCGCCTTAGCCCGTCCGCCCCAAAAGTACCTACAGGAACAACCCCAAAACCATGACCATGTACATAAATCATATTCACAATAATATGATAGCAATTCAAATGCATAAATCGTAAATGCGATTCACTTCCTGTAAGTAATACATTTAAAAGCTCCCTTTGGTTGTCCCTGTACCACAATCATAATCAATGAATTATAATACCAATAATTTATATCATGACATGCACTCATTCCATGTGTACCAATGGCCAGTTCCAGTCTTATTATATCAGTGGCATAATACCCCTCGCGTTTAGATGACAGCGGCATTAATACCCCTCGCTTCGACATATTAGCGGCATAATATCCCTCGCATCAACATGACAGCGGCATTATCCTTCGCTTCGACATGTTTGCGGCAAATATTCTTCATCGCTATAATATGACAGCGGCAAGTATTCTATCATCGCTTCGACATGAATGCGGCAAGTATTCTTCATCACTGTAATATAATCTCGACTCACAATTACATGCAACCATAATGCATATTCCAACCATGTATGCAACCATAATGCATAAACAAGACCGTATATGCAACCATAATGCATAACCAATTAAAAGGGTAATAAATACGTTTTACCGTCCGATGCTCGTACGTTTCACTACGTACCTTAGTTCCAAAAGTGGAGATATCGTGGACTTTATCTCGTAAGCTGTGTGGCCACCTGGGATGGTTCTACACATTCACACAAATCAATATTAGGAGCCAATAATAGTCCAATATCAAAAATTCCACAAAAATATCCAAAAACACCAAATTTTACCTTTCGCAATCGATCACCTGTTATGGGCGATCGATCGCGAGACCCTACTGCGCGATACCCAAATTTTGTTCCTTCGGCGATCGATCACCACACTTGGCGCGATCGATCGCCAACCTCGCTGATCGATCGCCCAAGTGTGGCGATCGATCGCCAAAAGCTTATGGAGCGCACTGTCGGCTCGCGATCGATCGCCAAAAACGGGCGATCGATCGCCGAGTCCTGCACTTCGAAAAATCGCCATTTTTGCTCCAAAACTCCTTTCCAATCCATACCAACTCCCCTACCTTCAAACCAACAACATCAAACACATAATAATCTTCAAAATACATTTTAAACATCCCAAAAATCCAACATTCAACTAAAATGATACCAACCCATAAAACCCATTTCAAAACCATACAAAACCACAACAAATCCAATCCAAACATAACAAGAACAACAAGGAGGTATCCATACCTCTAGGGGACTCCAAATCTCACACCAAATCCCACAAATCAAGTTTTTGGAAGGATTTCTCTTCACCTCTATGCTCAAACTCGAAAATGGAAGAGAAGGAGGGTTTGGGTGGTTGATTTGGGGAAAGTTGAAAGTGATGGTATATTGGGGATTGGGGGGTATAAAGTGGGTTGTTTTAAATAAATTGCACTTCACAATTCCCATGGTGTATAAAACACCCTAACATGATATTTTAAAAGCATTTTCCAAAATGCACCAAACCATAAATAATACATGTTTTACCAAAAATTACAAACCAACACATTAAAACCATTACAACACCCAATAACTCAACATGCATAATAGACACCCCGAAATGCTCTACCCGGTCACTCCCACCATGTGACTAAGCATTTCACCAAAATAATTAATGCCAACACAATTATTAATTATTACCATAAAATCACATAAATATAATTAATGCCCAAATTGCATATAATTATTTCGGGGATATCACAATACTCCCCTACTTATAAGATTTCGACCTCGAAATCGCATGCACTTACCCAAACCGAAACCAAACATAAATCACATACCAGAAAATAGCTCCAGGTAGTGCTGCATCATATGCCGCTCCGTCTCCCACGTGGCCTCCTCGACACCCCTGCGATCCCACTGAACCTTGACCATCGGTATCACTTTGTTCCGAAGCCTGCGATCAGCCCTATCCAGAATCCTGACCAGCCGTTCCTCATAGGATACATCATAATCCAGCTGAACCTCCGAAGGCTGTAATACATGTGACGGATCCGGCTCATACTTCCGTAGCATAGATACATGAAATACGTCGTGAATACCAGACAACGACGGTGGCAGTGCCAAACGGTAAGCCAAGGTACCGATACGCTGTAAAATCTCATACGGTCCCACATACCTTGGAGACAATTTACCACGCATACCAAACCGAACCACACCCCTGAAAGGTGAGATCTTCAAAAAGACTCTGTCTCCCAACTGAAACTCCAACGGTCTCCGCCGTTTATTCGCATAGGCTGCCTGCCTGTCCTGGGCTGCCTTCATTTTCTGACGGATAACCTTTACCTTATCCTCCATTTCCCGAATCAACTCCGGTCCTCCCATTGCTTTACTGGTCAAGTCATCCCAGTATAATGGCGACCTACAACGCCTACCATACAAAGCCTCAAACGGTGCCATCTGAATACTCGCCTGATAGCTGTTGTTGTAAGAAAACTCTACCAAGGCCAAAGAATCTTGCCATGAGGCATCAAACTCCAACACCCAAGCTCGTAGCATGTCCTCGAGCGTCTGTATAGTACGGTTTGTCTGCCCATCCGTTTGGGGATGATATGCCGTACTCAATCTCACCTCAGTACCCAATGCTGACTGAAGACCTCCCCAGAAATGAGACGTAAACCGCGGGTCTCTGTCCGACACAATAGATACTGGAATCCCATGTAGTCTCACTATGTCCCGGACATACAGCTGAGCCATCCTCAAGTACGTATACATCATACTGTAGGGAATGAAGTGAGCCACCTTTGTCAGTCTGTCGATGATCACCCAAATAGCATCACAACCTGAAGTAGTCCTCGGCAAGTGGGTCACAAAGTCCATAGATATGTGCTCCCTGGTGTGCGCTTATCGTGTACGCCCAAATTAACCCCACTCAATCTTCAAGATTGATAACAATAATGTAGTAGCGTGAGTAGGGATCGATCCCACGAGGAGGTGTGAATCTTTGTGTTAATGAAAATCAAAACAAAAGAATAACAAAAGATGGGGTTGTGAGTGATTGAATTATACTACTTAAATTAAAATTAAAGATTAAACTAATGAAAGCGATTCTTGGTATCGGTTGACTCTTCCTTAGAATTATCATCTATTTCATCGATTCACAAAAGACTCAATTTTTCATATGAATATTCATCGTTGGACGTTTAATCCAATAATCAAAGTCCTATCTCACCTTACGTTTAGTTAAGTAGCCCAAGCGTTCTAGTTTAACCCTTATCAAACAATCAATCAAAATACAAGCGATTAAGATTTAAATCGATGATAGCATATGAACTAGTGAGATCGATGAAGCTAAACAACATAATCCAAGCGTCTATGTTTAATCTAGTCAAGTGTTCTTCCTAAGAAATTAACAAACTCACAAGCGGAAATTCATCAATCTTAGTTGCTTCGTAAATTAGAGGGATCAAACGATTCCGTATTTGATATCTAATTTAGCGTTAGATTTCATGCAAGTTACTAGGTTGTCAATCCAATAAACAAACATCAATCATATCAACAAAATCAGAAAAACTCTTGATATTCAATAAAATTGATATATAAAGCGTATGAATCTCCCCAAGATAAATAATTCCAAGGATTTGTCTTCCTCAACCAAGAATTAAAACTAGCTAGACATAATCTAAGATAAAGCAATAAATAAAAACAAGGGAAAGAAAACTAATCCAATCTCCGCTCGTCGAGGTGTCAATCCCGCCTTCGCTTCGATCTTCGTAGCGTTCTTCAACAAAATTGAGAGAAAAATTATAAAACTATCCTAAACTACTCTACCCTAACTATCTAGATGGTTAAAAGGTCTGAATTTCGAGTATATATGTATTGGGAGGCTGATGGAGTAGGTTAGAATCCATGTGGGAAGGAAAGAAATCAAGTTTTTTAATTTTCCAAAAGTCTTCAGGCGTATTACGCGTATAATGGCGTAGCTACGCCTAGACATGCCGTAGCGTTGGCGTAATTACGCCTGTGAATGGCGTAATTACGCCTGTCCTCCATTTTTCTGGCGAGTTTTGTATTTTGGCCATAACTTTCACATACGAACTCCGAATTCGACGAGTCAGCTGTCCACGCGAAGATAACTCAAAGTTCTACAACTTTTATATGGACCACATTCCCAAAACTTGGCTGGAATACATAGAAATTTGAGGAGAAAGGAGCAACATGTGTCTTTGATTCCGGTTTTTTCCTCTTTTCTTCAACTTTATTGCTTCTTTCATCATTTTAGCTTGATTTCTTCACCTTTCCCTACATTTACACAAATATACGATTAGGTAGCATATGTATCAATTTATCCATCAAAATATACCAAATCGTAGACAATTAAGCGCAATAGATGTGTCTATTTCTAGTCACATCAAACACCCCCATACTTAATCTTTACTCGACCTCGAGTAAATCAGACAAAACTACAATATTTTTTTGCTTGGCTCATAGCATCATAACAAACTAACTTGTCCTCACTTTTATGCCTCAACAATTTGAAACATGCATAGTAATGAAAGGCGGTGAAAAATTAACAGTGGAACAATTTCAATCCCTATACATTTCATACTCAACAAAATAGTGAACGTGTGTGTGTGGTCATAAACAAGTGTTGTGTACAAATTATAGTTCCAAAATATGTAAATCCACAATAGTTCAAGTCATACACTAACACAAGTATAAGCTCACTTGCACACTCTTCTCCACTATCTTAGCTACTTTGCAAACATAAATCAAGTAGGTCTTTATTAGCTTGTAGCTTGGCCTAGGTATTGGCTTATGAAAGAAAGGGTAAGGATATTCAAACAAGAGAGTATGATGAAATGCACACTAAAAGCTTCTCTTCTTGTATGAATTTTTCAAACCTTGTTCATTTTTTTCAAGGTTTATTTCAACATTTTTCTTCTTTAGTGCCTTGGCTCCCCTTGGAGTCATATTTTTATCTATTTTCTCAAGGCATTCCTTTTTCTTTCATGCATTCCATTCTTTTGACAATTAAGCTCACAAATATACTTCAATGATTCCCAAGTGCATTTGAATGAAATACATCATACTCCCTTAAAAGGTATGGATTAAAATCACATTTAGGCTCATTAGGGAAGGATGATAAGCTAGTCAAGGAATGTTGAATGGGGGTCTTGAGTATGCTTAGCATACTCCCATTCTTTTACATTAAGGCTCAAAAAGGGTACTAGAGATTGATTTTGTTTACATGGTAGGCTTGAAAGGCTCAAACGCATCAAAGATTGCCTATATCACTTTCATGTTTGCAAGTAGTCTAGACATACGCATCAAAGAGCATGTAGTTAAGTTCTAGCATGTATTAGAGACTTCTTAAGACTATCATAAAATTTACACAATCTTCACTAAACTATGCACACTTCACAAGCCATGACAATAATGTGCTCAAAATATTCAACTACTAAGTTAAAGTAAACTTTGCATTAGAGTTCAAAGTGTTCCAAGGTTAACAATTCACCTATGTTCAAAAGCATGCATGATATCAATTAGGTTTCATCATGGGCTAGTGATTCTAAGCATGTGCTCATTACTAACTATGAACTCAAAATTTTTAAATTTTTCGATTTTTATTTTATTTTTGAAATAAGAAAAACAATAACACACTACTAATCCCTCCCCCATACTTAAATCTTACATTGTCCCCAATGTAAGGCAAAAATAGAAGAAAAGAGAAAAGTCTAACTAGTAAAGCAATAAAAATAAAAGGGAGAAAAGAAACTAACTCCCCTTGGGTTGCCTCCCAAGCAGCGCCTCTGTTTAACGTCGGTGGCCCGACGCCAATCTTCTCGCTTAAGACGATGCCTATTTGCCTTGAACCTCTTGGAGGGTTTTTGTCTTTTCACTATGTCGCCTTCCGCCAAAGAAGTCAGTTGAGGTCGATCAAGATCTACCTCATGGCATCCTTTAACTTGTCGTCCCCTATGCTCGCCTTTGGGAATCTCATTCTGGTAAGATTCCTTGTTATCCACATCGACCTCTGTTTGTTCTTCAAGTATTGATGGCATCAGTACCATCGTTTCTGGAGTTTCTACCTCTTTGCCACTGTCCAAGGTGTTGTCTTCGAAAAAATAGTCCCAAGGATCCATTTCAACACAGTACTCTATCGCCGACTCCTCTTCCACATCACTTGATTCATCTAAGTATTCAACATAGCTCTCAGTTGGAAACTTACCTTGCGGAGTTGTAGGATATACAAGCTCCTTTTCTTCTATTGGCACATGTATATCCACTTCTAGCTCGGGTGGCATCAGTACCACCTTCTCCATAGTCTCCTTTTCTTCATCACTCCATGATTCGAATGCAATCATGGTCTCCTTTTGTGCTGCTATCCGATCGGCTGATCTTATTATTTGCTCCATTTGGTTACCCAAATTCTGAGTGCTAGCCCTGAATTCCTGTTGAAATTGCAAAGTACTATCATTAAGTTTCGAAAGAAGATCCTCTAAAGACTCACCAGGGGTATGATATTGAGGTTGTTGCGGCCATGGCGAATATTGTGGTATGTATGGCGGTAGATAGGACTGCATGTAAGGTGGAGGTGGGCTCATCCATTGATTGTCATAGTTGAGATTGGGATGATCACTCCAACTTGAGTTGTATGTTCTTTGTCCACTCCCTACGCCAAGTTGGTGCACAAGATACACCAATTCGTATAGTCGCCTATAGTCCTCCATGAAAAGATCCAATTTTTAAGAAATCAACCTGTAAGCACGAACAAACAAGAGTAGCGGTGTGGGGGAAAGAAAGAAATAAAACGAAATAGAGAAAAAAAAACAGAAAATATTAACACAAAAATATACAACGCCTCCCCGGCAACGGCGCCAAAATTTGGTGTGCGCTTATCGTGTACGCCCAAATTAACCCCACTCAATCTTCAAGATTGATAACAATAATGTAGTAGCGTGAGTAGGGATCGATCCCACGAGGAGGTGTGAATCTTTGTGTTAATGAAAATCAAAACAAAAGAATAACAAAAGATGGGGTTGTGAGTGATTGAATTATACTACTTAAATTAAAATTAAAGATTAAACTAATGAAAGCGATTCTTGGTATCGGTTGACTCTTCCTTAGAATTATCATCTATTTCATCGATTCACAAAAGACTCAATTTTTCATATGAATATTCATCGTTGGACGTTTAATCCAATAATCAAAGTCCTATCTCACCTTACGTTTAGTTAAGTAGCCCAAGCGTTCTAGTTTAACCCTTATCAAACAATCAATCAAAATACAAGCGATTAAGATTTAAATCGATGATAGCATATGAACTAGTGAGATCGATGAAGCTAAACAACATAATCCAAGCGTCTATGTTTAATCTAGTCAAGTGTTCTTCCTAAGAAATTAACAAACTCACAAGCGGAAATTCATCAATCTTAGTTGCTTCGTAAATTAGAGGGATCAAACGATTCCGTATTTGATATCTAATTTAGCGTTAGGTTTCATGCAAGTTACTAGGTTGTCAATCCAATAAACAAACATCAATCATATCAACAAAATCAGAAAAACTCTTGATATTCAATAAAATTGATATATAAAGCGTATGAATCTCCCCAAGATAAATAATTCCAAGGATTTGTCTTCCTCAACCAAGAATTAAAACTAGCTAGACATAATCTAAGATAAAGCAATAAATAAAAACAAGGGAAAGAAAACTAATCCAATCTCCGCTCGTCGAGGTGTCAATCCCGCCTTCGCTTCGATCTTCGTAGCGTTCTTCAACAAAATTGAGAGAAAAATTATAAAACTATCCTAAACTACTCTACCCTAACTATCTAGATGGTTAAAAGGTCTGAATTTCGAGTATATATGTATTGGGAGGCTGATGGAGTAGGTTAGAATCCATGTGGGAAGGAAAGAAATCAAGTTTTTTAATTTTCCAAAAGTCTTCAGGCGTAATTACGCGTATAATGGCGTAGCTACGCCTAGACATGCCGTAGCGTTGGCGTAATTACGCCTGTGAATGGCGTAATTACGCCTGTCCTCCATTTTTCTGGCGAGTTTTGTATTTTGGCCATAACTTTCACATACGAACTCCGAATTCGACGAGTCAGCTGTCCACGCGAAGATAACTCAAAGTTCTACAACTTTTATATGGACCACATTCCCAAAACTTGGCTGGAATACATAGAAATTTGAGGAGAAAGGAGCAACATGTGTCTTTGATTCCGGTTTTTTTCCTCTTTTCTTCAACTTTATTGCTTCTTTCATCATTTTAGCTTGATTTCTTCACCTTTCCCTACATTTACACAAATATACGATTAGGTAGCATATGTATCAATTTATCCATCAAAATATACCAAATCGTAGACAATTAAGCGCAATAGATGTGTCTATTTCTAGTCACATCACTCCCACTTCCACTCTGGTATCTCTAAGCTCCTCATTTCGCCACCGGGTCTCTGTCTCTCTGCCTTAACCTGCTGACAGATCAAACACCTCTTAACATAGGCGACGAAATCACGCTTCATCCACTTCCACCAGAACTGATCACATAAGTCTTTATACATTTTCCTCCCTCCTGGGTGGATACTGAATCGACTACTATGAGCCCATTCCAATATCCCTCTACGCAACTCCGGCGTACATGGAACTACCCATCGGTTACCAAGCCTCAAAGAACCATCCTCAGCCACTCTGAACTTTGATGGCTGTCCCTGAAGTGCCAATGATGACCATCTCTGAACCTCGTCATCTGTCCTCTGAACTCTCCTGATATTCTCATAGATATCTGGCTCAGCCAATAAAGTCGATACCCAAATCGGCGATGCGTCCACATCGAAGTCATAGCCCAGATGGCAACAAGAAGTCATCATAGCCGACAAATGCATGACATCCTCAGCAGTATTCTTCACCTTCCGACTCAAGGCGTCTGCTGTCAAATTGGCTTTCACCAGATGGTACTCTATCTCACAGTCATAGTCTTTAAGTAGATCCACCCATCTCCTCTGACGCACATTCAATTCCGCCTGAGTGAACAATAATTCCAGGCTCTTATGATCCGTATATATGGTAAATGGTGCACCATACGGATATTGCCTCCAAATCTTCAGGGCAAAGATAATAGCCGCCAATTCCAAATCATGGACAGGGTACCTAGCCTCATGCGGCTTCAACTGCCTCGATGCATAAGCTACCACATGCTTATCTTGCATCAGTACACAACCCAAGCCCTACAGTGATGCATCAGTATAAAGGAAAAACCACTTATTCTCCGTAGGAATCACCAACATCGGTGCCGTCGTCAATCGGTGCTTCAACTCTTTGAAGCTCTCCTCGCAAGCCTCTGACCAAAAGAAGGGCACTCCCTTTTGGGTCAACTGCGTCAGCGGCTTAGCAATCTTAGAAAATCCCTCGACGAAGCGTCGGTAATAACCAGCCAGACCAAGAAAACTCCGAATCTCGGGCACAGAAGTGGGTGCAACCCACTCCATCACGGCCTCAATCTTCCTGGGGTCCACTGAAATCCCACTGCTAGATATGACATGCCCCAGAAATACTACACTGCTCAACCAAAACTCACACTTACTGAGCTTGGCATATAACTGGTGATCTCTGAGGATCTGGAGCACTGTCATCAAGTGTCTTACGTGCTCTTCCTCGCTCCGGGAGTAGATGAGTATGTCGTCAATAAACACAATGACGAACTGATCCAGGTAGGGTTGGAACACCCAATTCATCAAGCTCATAAAGACAGCCGGGGCGTTCGTCATACCGAACGGCATCACTAAGAACTCGTAGTGCCCATATCGAGTCCGAAATGCTGTCTTCTGTACATCCTCCTCCCTGACCCGTATCTGGTGGTACCCGGATCTCAAATCAATCTTACTATACAGTTTTGTGCCTTGCAACAGATCAAACAAGTCGTCAATCCTCGGGAGAGGATACTTGTTCTTTACCGTAACCTTATTCAGTTGCCGGTAATCGATGCACAAACGCATCGAACCGTCTTTCTTTTTCACAAAAAGAACTGGTGCGCCCCAAGGCGATACGCTAGGGCGTATATATCCTTTATCAAGGAGCTCCTGCAACTGCTCCTTCAGTTCTCTCAACTCTGCCGGTGCCATACGGTAAGGAACACGAGAAATAGCGGATGTCCCCGGTAATAACTCAATCCAAAACTCGACTTCCCTTGCCGGTGGGAATCCGGGAATCTCCTCCGGGAACACATCTGGAAATTCTGCTACTACTGGTATATTCTCAACCTTTAACTCTTACCCTTTCCCGACGTATCCACGGCATAGATGAGGTAGCCCATGTGCCCACGTTCCAACAATTGGGACATTTTGACTGCTGAAATCAACGGAATCTTCGCACGAGACCTGTTGCCATAGAAGATCCACTGAACTCCCAAATGAGATCTGAACCGAACTGTCATCTGCCGACAATCTACCACTGCCTGATATCTGTTCAGAATATCAATACCCACAATGCAGTCAAATTCTGACATCCCCAATACAATCAAATCTACCTTTATCTCACTGCCCTCAAAATAAATGAGGCAGTCCATCAGAAACTGATCAGCAACAACTTTCTTTCCAGTGGGTGTCGAGACCAATAGAGACGTGGGTAACGGAGACGTGTACATTTGATGTCTCGCCACAAAGTCCGCAGACACAAAGGAATGCGAAGCACCTGTGTCTATCAAAATAAAGGCGGGATATGTAAATAGAAGGCAAGTACCAGCTATCACCTCCTCTGGAGCTGCATCGGCCTGCTCCCTGGTCAATGCATAGACCTGTCCCTGAGGTGGCCCCATAGCCTGTCCTCCCATTATGTCGAGGCGCCATCGGTGGCTTCTGCTGAACTGTACCACTAGAAAACCTCCCTCGACCTTCCGTGAGATCCGTCTGTCCTTCCCGATTTGGACAACGCCGAGCAATGTGGCCCGACCTGCCACATATATAGCACGCAGAACAGTCACGCATCAAATGCGGCCCTCCACAAAAGTGACACTTAATATCTCCAAGTCGACTAGCTTGAGTCGGTCCCCCATGAGTAGATGCACCACCCCTTCGGTCCCCTTGCTTCCGGCCATCCGGCCGCCTTCTGCTAAACCGGGAGGAAGAGGAAGTCCCTCTTGACTTGAATGATCCTCCCCGGGGCCTTAGATTTTCAGGTGTAGATCTTTGTGATGGAACGGGTGAGGGTATGGCCTCAGGATAAGCGCTCACCCCTATCTCTGCTAACTCCGCTCTAACCAGTGCATCATCAAAAGATGTCGGGTTGTTAGAAATAACCCGATCAAATATTTCCGGTCGGAGCCCCTTCAAAAAGTGCCTCATCTTGGCATGCCCGTTTGTAGCAATGTGTGGCACATACCTCAATAGTGACAAGTAGTGCATGGCATAGTCCGAAACCGTCAGGCTCCCTTGCTTCAGATTTGTAAATTCGTCCTCCTTCGTTTGCCTTGCTGCAGCAGAGAAGTATCGGTTTAGAAATCGAATTCTGAATAAAGTCCAATCGATTACCATGCCTTGGGCCCTAAATTCCATCACAGTCGTCTTCCACCACATAGAAGACTTCTTTGCCAGTTGGAATTCTGCCAGTCTTAACCAAGCCGTCCTAGCACACGGCGCATATACAAATATCTGTTCCAATCTCTCTAGCCACTCCTCGGCCTCTTCTCCTGTTTCTGTTCCCTCAAACATAGGTGGGTGAAAGGTCAGAAACTGAGTCAGGCTAAGCTCCCCTGGTAATAGCAACTGAGAAACCGGTTCCATGCCCACAGCGGGTGGAGGTAAAGGATTTGCCTGACCAATGCTAGCGTTCACGCTCCCAACATCACCCACCCCTTCATTGAGGTTCTCCACATTCATATCGACCATGCTGTAATATAAAGGTTAACAACAATTCCAAACAATATATATGTTATGCCGTTAGACAGCATGAACGATAATAAACATGTTAGCATAACAATTTATATACCAATATGCACCACATGCATAACATGCTCAAATGTAAACACCTAGCCAACCATGCTAAGGCTACCCTTCACTCATTCCCGGGTTCTCTAACCACTGCTCTGATACCACTAATGTAAGGACCCTAGTTCCTTAAATGCGGATTAAAGGCATACATAAAATTTCCATGCATAAACGGAGTATAAAAGTTGTGTTGGTGCCTTGAGCTATTAGATTACAGTGCCAAAATAAAGTTCCAAAAGGGATTAAGTACATTCCCAATCAATGAATGTTAATCCTATAGCTTTACACTACTCCTAGAGTAGATACTATACAAAAGAATGTGTCTGCTACCAAGAGCACTCCTCACTAGCTCACCGCACCAACTCGCCTCAGCCCGTCCGCCCCAAAAGTACCTACAGGAACAACCCCAAAACCATGAGCATGTACATAAATCATATTCACAATAATATGATAGCAATTCAAATGCATAAATCGTAAATGCGATTCACTTCCTGTAAGTAATACATTTAAAAGCTCCATTTGGTTGTCCCTGTACCACAATCATAATCAATGAATTATAATATCAATAATTTATGTCATGACATGCACTCATTCCATGTGTACCAATGGCCAGTTCCAGTCTTATTATATCAGTGGCATAATACCCCTCGCGTTTAGATGACAGCGGCATTAATACCCCTCGCTTCGACATATTAGCGGCATAATATCCCTCGCATCAACATGACAGCGGCATTATCCTTCGCTTCGACATGTTTGCGGAAAATATTCTTCATCGCTATAATATGACAGCGGCAAGTATTCTATCATCGCTTCGACATGAAGGCGGCAAGTATTCTTCATCACTGTAATATAATCTCGACTCACAATTACATGCAACCATAATGCATATTCCAACCATGTATGCAACCATAATGCATAAACAAGACCGTATATGCAACCATAATGCATAACCAATTAAAAGGGTAATAAATACGTTTTACCGTCCGATGCTCGTACGTCTCACTACGTACCTTAGTTCCAAAAGTGGAGATATCGTGGACTTTATCTCCTAAGCTGTGTGGCCACCTGGGATGGTTCTACACATTCACACAAATCAATATTAGGAGCCAATAATAGTCCAATATCAAAAATTCCACAAAAATATCCAAAAACACCAAATTTTGCCTTTCGCGATCGATCGCCTGTTACGGGCGATCGATTGCGAGACCCTACTGCCCGATACCCAAATTTTGTTCCTTCGGCGATCGATCGCCACACTTGGCGCGATCGATCGCCAACCTCGCCGATCGATCGCCCAAGTGTGGCGATCGATCGCCAAAAGCTTCTGGAGCGCACTGTCGGCTCGCGATCGATCGCCAAAAACGGGCGATCGATCGCCGAGTCCTGCACTTCGAAAAATCGCCATTTTTGCTCCAAAACTCCTTTCCATACCATACCAACTCCCCTACCTTCAAACAAACAACATCAAACACATAATAATCTTCAAAATACACTTTAAACATCCCAAAAATCCAACATTCAACTAAAATGATACCAACCCATAAAACCCATTTCAAAACCATACAAAACCACAACAAATCCAATCCAAACATATTAAGAACAACAAGGAGGTATCCATACCTCTAGGGGACTCCAAATCTCACACCAAATCCCACAAATCAAGTTTTTGGAAGGATTTCTCTTCACCTCTATGCTCAAACTCGAAAATGGAAGAGAAGGAGGGTTTGGGTGGTTGATTTGGGGAAAGTTGAAAAGTGATGGTATATTGGGGATTGGGGGGTATAAAGTGGGTTGTTTTAAATAAATTGCACTCCACAATTCACATGGTGTATAAAACACCCTAACATGATATTTTAAAAGCATTTTCTAAAATGCACCAAAACCATAAATAATACATGTTTTACCAAAAATTACAAACCAACACATTAAAACCATTATAACACCCAATAACTCAACATGCATAATAGGCACCCCGAAATGCTCTACCGGGTCACTCCCACCATGTGACTAAGCATTTCACCAAAATAATTAATGCCAACACAATTATTAATTATTACCATAAAATCACATAAATATAATTAATGCCCAAATTGCATATAATTATTTCGGGGATATCACAATGTGCCTCACATTGCTGTGAACGGTCATGCCAAGATGAGGCATTTTCTGAAAGGGCTGAGGCCAGCGTTATTTGATCGGGTTGTCTCCAACAACCCCAGCTCATTTGATGATGCCCTGACTAGGGCAGAGCTGGCAGAGATTGGGATTAGTGTGTACAAGGAAGCTGTACCCCCTTTTGTACCATCACAGAGACTAGTTGTTGACAGCCTGAGGCCACTAGGAGACCAGTTGATAGGCTTAGATTTTGAGTGATTTTAACTGTAATTTCTTCCCATTTTCCGTACTTTTTCCTGGATGATATTATGCTTTTTGGTGTTTATTCGTTTGTTTCAGGAAATTAGTTCGGAAGTGGAAGAAATGAGCTTATATGAAGATAACGGGCGAAATCGAGGCATAAAAGATGAGAAAATGAAGAAGATGATTTTTTCAGATCTCGATCGATCGAGATTTATTCTCGATCGATCGAGCCAGCCAGAAGCGAGAATCAGAATTTTTGAAGTCTCGATCGATCGGTGGAAATATCGATCGATCGAGCGAGGCAGTAACCTCGGAGCTGAAATTTTCAAATTCTCGATCGATCGGTGGAAAATGTCGATCGATCGAGCAAGGCAGTAAGTTCCAAAAGCTGGCGTGAACAGTGCACCGATCGATCGGTGAACTTCTCGATCGATCGAGACGCGAAAACTGAAGATTTTATTTTCCTTTTTTATCGAGATTTTGGAGGGCTTTTTAGGGGATCTCTTCCACAGAATTAAAAGACGAATTTTTGGGACGAATTTTACATCGAATATCAGACATTTTTCTAGGTCAAGAAGCCGCTGCCCAACGCCGCCAAGGAGATCCAATCTCCGTTCTTCGTCCAAAGTCGAGCCAATCTCTTCCGGAGTGCAAGGAAGGAACAAGAGAAGAAATTATGGTGCAACGCACTGATTCATCCATCGTTTATCGTATTTCTGAACCTTAATTTATTTGATTTTCATTTTCATTTGAAGTTTTTGAGGTCGAGAGACAATTAAACTCATCTGTATTTGAATTGAATTGAATTTGGTTTATATTATTGAAGTTTTCGTTCATTGTGTTTAATATATTGATTCATTGGTATTTGAGTGTATTGATATTTATTGTTCATAGATTAATTGCTTGTGTAGATCAAAGTCTAGCTAGCTTTGATTGAATTTGAGGGTTACAGCCGAGATCGAGAGATAACGCTGTAACACGCTCCCTTAATTTATGATGTATGTTACGATTGAGATCGAGAGATGATACGCATACGTGAGAACTTAAAATCGAAAGATTTAGAGTTAATAGGTTTTGATGATTTAAGCAACTTTAAATTAGTAAATAGGTGCACGAGAGTGACTTGTTCTAATTTATCGTTAGTTTCGTTACAGCTCGAGAGAGTGTATCGAATAATAGTAAAACCTTTCACCTTTAAAATCAATTGGTTGATAAACTGAGAATTCCATTGAATCATTAGAGATAACATAATTGAACGACGAACTCAGGTAATTTTCTCAAGTAACTTACCTTTGCATTTTCGGAACCATTCTTTTCATTGTTTCTAGTTTAATCTTTATTCTTTAGTTTAATTTAGCATTAGTTAATCAAACTCCTTTAATCGTAGGCTAAATATAATTTGATTGATCTTATTTGGTACTTATACGTTAGTCCCTGTGGATTCGACAACCTGTACTTAATTTTCACTATACTAAGACTTGACACCGTGCACTTGCGGTAGAATCGCTTCAAACCATTCTTTGAAATATCTTTTGTTTAAAAATAAAGCGGTCATGAGACCCCGTTATCTAATCAGATACTAAGGTGCAATTTAGAGAACTAAACATTCATGTGAATATATCAGAGTAACGTGCCGTGTTGATTAACCTGAGCTTTAGAGATTACAGTACCAAAATGTTTCAAAAGGAATAACACAAATTCCTACAAAGGTACTACATTATAGTCTTACTCTACTCAGTACGTGCCACTTACTTACGTACCCTGCATTTATTTTGGTAGATACATGTGCTTCTCATTCATTTGTATCTTCTGCTTTTGTGGCGAGACACCACTTGTGTTCGTCTCCGTTGCCCATGCCTCTTATGGTCTCGACACCCACGGGAAAGCATGTGATTGCGGATCTACAGTAATCTGAATGCCTCATTTATTTTGAGGGCAATGATCTGAAGGCTGATCTGATTGTGTTGGATATGGCAGATTTTGACTGTATTGTCGGTATTGATGTGTTGAGCAGATACCAGGCCGTGGTTGATTGCCGACAGAGGATGGTGCGTTTTCTGTCTGATCAGGGGTTTCAGTGGACCTTCTATGGGGATGGCTCTCGTCCGAAGATTCCATTGATTTTGGCAGTTAAGATGTCGCGGTTGTTAGAACGCGGTCACACGTGCTATCTTATTTATGTCGTGGACTTATCAGAAGAAAAGGAAAAGTTGAGGATCGAGGATATACCAGTAGTTGCGGAATTCACCGATGTGTTTCCGGATGAGATTCCAGGATTTTCGACGATAAGAGATGTAGAGTTTGAGATTGAATTACTGCCAGGGACATCTGTTGTTTCCCGTGCCCCTTATAGGATGGCACCGGTAGAGCTGAGGGAGCTGAAAGTGCAGTTGCAGGAGCTCCTCGACAAAGGATACATTCGCCCTAGTGTATCACCATGGGGTGCACCAGTCTTATTCGTAAAGAAAAAAGATGGTTCAATGCGTTTGTGCATTGATTACCGTCAATTGAATAAAGTGACGATTAAGAACAAGTACCCCCTTCCGATGATTGATGACTTATTTGATCAGCTTCAGGGCACAGAGCTTTACTCGAAAATTGACTTGAGGTCAGGCTATCACCAGATACGAGTTAGAGCTGATGACGTTCAAAAGAGAGCCTTTCGAACTCGGTATGGGCACTACGAGTTCTTAGTGATGCCATTCGGGGTGACGAATGCCCCTGCAGTATTTATGAGCCTGATGAACAGAATATTTCAGAGGTATCTTGATCAGTTCGTCATTGTGTTTATTGACGACATTCTCAAAAATTGACTTGAGGTCAGGCTATCACTAGATACGAGTTATAGCTGATGACGTTCAAAAGACAGCCTTTCAAACTCGGTATGGGCACTACGAGTTCTTAGTGATGCCATTCGGGGTGACGAATGCCCCTGCAGTATTTATGAGCCTGATGAACAGAATATTTCAGAGGTATCTTGATCAGTTCGTCATTGTGTTTATTGACGACATTCTTGTCTACTCGAGAAGTAAGGAGGAGCATGCCAATCATTTGAGGACGGTGCTTCAGATCCTCAGAGATCATCAGTTGTACGCCAAGCTCAGCAAGTGTGAGTTCTGGCTGAGCAGTGTTGCGTTCTTGGGTCATATTATCTCTCGAGAGGGGATATCAGTAGATCCCAGGAAGATAGAGGCAGTTATGGATTGGTCTACGCCTACTACATTTCCTGAGATCCGAAGTTTTCTTGGTTTGGCCGGGTATTATCGACGCTTTGTCGAAGGATTTTCAAAGATTGCCAAGCCATTGACTCAGCTAACTCAGAAGTGAGTTCCATTCTTTTGGTCGGAAGCTTGTGAGCAGAGCTTCCAGGAATTAAAGCACAGATTGACTTCAGCGCCAGTATTGGTGATTCCCAGGGAGAACAAGGGGTTCACTCTCTATAATGACGCATCGCTTCAGGGTTTAGGATGCGTGCTGATGTAGGATAATCACGTTGTGGCTTACGCTTCGAGACAATTGAAGCCACACGAGACGAGGTATCCAGTCCATGATTTGGAGCTAGCAGCTATAGTGTTTGCCTTGAAGATATGGCGACACTACTTAGACGGTACCTCATTTATCATCTACACTGATCACAAGAGCCTGAAGTTCTTGTTTACACAGGCTGAGCTGAATATGAGACAGAGGAGATGGATGGACCTGCTGAAGGATTTTGACTGTGAAATCAAATGCCATCCGGGAAGAGCAAATTTGACAGCCGACACTTTGAGTCGGAAGGTGAAGAGCACGGCAAAGGATGCCATGTGTCTATCAGCTATGATGGGTTCCTACTGCCAGTTGGGTTTTGATTATGATGTGTCTGCTTCACTGGTACAGGTATTGACCTTATTAGCTGAGCCGGTTATTTATGAGCACATCTGAAAGGCTGAGGAGACTGATGAGGAAGTTCAGAGATGGTTGTCAGTGGTTCGTCTGGGTCAGCCATCAAGATTCATAATGGCTGAGGACGGTTCTTTGAGGTTAGGTGTCAGATGGGTGGTCCCGAATGCGCCTGAGTTGCGTCAGGGAATATTATAGCTGGCTCATTGCAGCAGGATGAGTATCCACCCGGGTGGAAAGAAAATGTATAAGGACTTATGTAGCCAGTTTTGGTGGAGACGAATGAAACAAGATGTCACCACATTCGTCAAGAGATGTCTGATTTGTCAGCAAGTGAAGGCTGAGAGGCAGAGGCCTGGTGGTGAGCTTAGAAGTTTGGAGATACCAGAATGGAAGTGGGAGCACGTATCCATGGACTTCGTGACCCACTTACCGAGGACTATCTCGGGTTTTGATGCCATCTGGGTAGTCGTGGACAGATTGACTAAAGTGGCTCACTTCATTCCATATAGTATGATCTTCACGTACTTGAGGATGGCTCAGCTATATGTCAGAGATGTGGTGAGACTGCATGGGATCTCTGTTTCGATTGTGTCTGATCGAGATCCACGGTTTACATCTCACTTTTGGGAAGGTCTTCAGTCAGCTCTGGGTACAGAATTGAGGTTGAGCACAGCATATCATCCCCAAACGGACGGACAGACCGAGCGTACCATACAGACGCTCGAAGATATGTTACCGGCTTGTGTGTTGGAGTTCGATGCTTCTTGGCAGGAACAGTGACTTTGGTAGAATTTTCTTATAATAATAGCTACCAGGCAAGCATACAGATGGCTCCTTTTGAGTCTCTCTATGGTAGACGTTGTAGGTCACCTTTATATTGGGATGATGTGGACCGTAAATTGGTCGGAGGACCGGAATTGGTCCAAGAAATGGAAGAAAAGGTAAAGGTGATCAGAAGGAAAATGAAAGCTGCTCAGGACAGACAGGCAGCATATGCTAATCAACGGCGTCGGCCGTTAGAGTTTCAGTTGGGCGACAAGGTCTTTTTGAAGATCTCACCTTTCAGAGGTGTAGTACGGTTTGGGATGCGGGGGAAGTTATCCCCGAGATACGTTGGACCGTATGAGATCTTATAGCGTGTTGGTACTCTGGCATACTGGTTGGCTTTACCGCCCTCTCTGTCCCGCATACACGATGTGTTTCATGTATCTATGTTGCGGAAGTACGAGCCAGATCCTTCTCATGTGTTGCAACCTTCTGAGGTTCAGTTAGAGTCTGATGTTTCCTATGTAGAGCGGCCTATCAGGATTCTGGATCGGGCAAATCGCAGACTACGAAACAAAGTTATTCCTATGGTCAAAGTTCAGTGGGATTGTAGGGGTGTCGAGGAGGCCACGTGGGAGACGGAGCGACACATGGTGCAGCACTATCCAAAACTGTTTTCTGGCATGTGATTTATGTTTTATTTTGGGTAAGTGCATGCTGATTTTGAGGACGAAATCTTATAAGTATGTGAGTATTGTGATATCCCCGAAATGTTTATGTGCATTTGAACATTTATTTATGTTATATGAAGATTATGGTATTAATTCATTGGGTTGAATTAATAATATTGGGGAAATACGTTTCAGGGTGCATGTGATATATGTTGGGAATTTGGGTTATGGCATGATTATTTGGGGTGGATGTTGTTTGTTTTGGGTGAAGCATGTTTAATTGGAATTTGAAGTATTTTATTAATTAAATACTATAAAATATCATGTGAGGATATTTTAATACATCATGCTAAATACCGGTACCAAAACATAACACATCACCTAACCCATTACCCAACCCCCCCCCCCCCCCCCCCCAACCCATGCTGCAACTGCTGAACCCATACCTCACTTTCCCCACTCTTCCACTCCACTTTTTCATTTCAGAAACCCTCTCCCTTCTCTCCTAAATTTCGTCCCCCACTTCAGCTGCTGGTAGGAGTTGGAAGATCCCAAATTTTTGCTTGGTTGCTAGTTAATAATTTGAGCCAAAAAGAGGTGAGCAATCATGCAGAGATGCTTTGGTTTTGTTGGTTTTGGTTTGTGTTTATCAAGGTATAAATGGCATGCTAGCTTATGTAAGGTTGAATCTTTGATTTAAGGGCTTGCATGGTAGTTTTATGAAGCCCCTAGCAAGTTTTTTTGAACATGAAACATGTTTAATTGGGTGGATTTATTGGTGTGAAAAGAGGTGTTCGAAAATCTGGAAAAGAAATATGGTACCCTGTTTTTGAAGAGCTTGAGTGAGTACTGATTTAGTTGGGCGATTTTGATGCATGTGGGTTTAAGTTTGGGTAGAACTTCGATTTGAATACATTCACGGTAGTACCTTGTAGCTCTTAGCATGTTTGTTCAAGCATGTTGTATGTCTTATATGCTAGATTGGATGGTATGAAGATGGGTGTTCAAAAAATCTGGAGAAATCGCGCACACAGCGTGTGGCGATCGATCTCTACAAACGCAGCGATCGATCGCCGAAGGCCAGTAGCCAAAATCGAAGGCAGGCGATCGATCGCCATAAATGGAGCGATCGATCGCCTCGAGCCAGTGAAGTCTGGCGATTAATCGCCTCGATGCAGCGATCGATTGCCAGCTGCTGAATAGTGGAAATGATGTTTTTGTTGGATTTTTTTGATTTTGGTCTATAAATTGGCATCTAATATTGTGTTGTACACTGGTGTAGAGCCTTCACAGATATCCACACAACGCAGGGGATAGAGTCCTGCAACATACCATATTTTGGAAAGGTACGTAAGCGACGTACGGGCACCCAACGGTAACATGTATTATATGTTTATTATTTGACATGGGATAAATGCAAGTTTGTGCATTATGAGTACGATACATGTTGTTATGCATTGTTGTTGCATATGTATGATGTGGAACATTGGGTGTGTATTCCACGAGTCACGGTTATCACAGTGATGATTTTAATGCTTACCGCTATAATACAGCTAAAAATGTGGAGCGAGGGGTGTAGGTCCGCTTGCACATGGAGGCGAGGTTTACCATACGAAGCGAGGATAGAAATACCGCTTGTATGAAGAAGCAAGGGAGGGGAGGACCGCTTGTTCTAAAGTTATGAAGCGAGGGGCATTAAAATACACTGATGATAAACTGACTAAGGATTGAAGTAAAGATTTAAGAAGTGAAGTTATGTCATGACATTTATTTAAAGAAACCATAATATCATATATTGATTTGATTATGAGTTGTGGTACAGGGACAACCAAAATGGGCGTTTTAAATGCATTGGAATTCAGGAAGTATCCTATGCCTATGATTTATGCATTTATGCTTTACATTCATATTATGTTGAATATGAACTATGATGTGCTCATGTGTTGGGGGTTGTCTTTGTAGGTGCTTTTGACACGGAGAACCAGGGTCGGGGTTGATACGCTGAGATGTAAGGAGTGCTATAGGATTAGCAGAATAGAGAATTACTTTTGAATAGCTTCTACAAAGAGTAGAGTAAAGCTACAATTTAGTAACCTTTTGTTAGGAATATGTATAATTCTTTTTTGAACTTTTGGTACTGTAATCTCTTAAGCTCAGGATTATCAACACTATCTAATACTCTGATCTATGAATGATTAGTTCTCTTAATTGCACTTTAGAATCTTGTTTAGATAACGGGGTCTTACAGCTTTTAATAATAATTATGGTGTGATTATTATTATGATTGGAAAATGTATAGTTATGCGGTGGGCATGAACTGGTAATACATTTCAGAGTGCATGTGATGCATTGTGGGGATTGGCGTAAATTTGGCATGATATGTTGAGCTTTTTTCTAGTGATGTAGAAAAAGCATGTAAATTGTGGTTATTGTGCATTTTATGAGTAAATACTTTAAAATATCAAGTTGGGGTGTTTTAATACATCAAGCTAAATATTGGGACACAAACTAAACCCACTATTATATTACTACACCATACCGTACCCCTTATTTCCCTTCATTTCACTCAACTCATCTTTAACCACTAACCCTTTTCCCCAAACCCACTTCATCGATTAACAAAAGAAAGAAAGAGAAGGGATTTCAAAGTTTGATTTGCTTGGAACTTGCAAGGAATTGAAGCTTTAGTGGTAATGAATCTTTCTTGCTAAAGTATGGATCATGTTTAGTTGAGTTGTGGGTTTTTGAATTTAGGGGTAAATGGGTTTGATATGAATGTGGTATATTTATGTTTATTATGCTGTGTTTTTGGGTTGTATATGGTTTTGGCAAGGATTGTATATGCAAAAATGGTGTTTTTCCGGAAATTTTGCAGCGACCGATTGATCGGTAGCATTGTAGCGATCGATCGGTGCAAGTGCGTAGCGATGGGTAAATATTTTAGTATTTACCGATCGATCGGTAGGAACTACCGATCGATCGGTGGTGGCTACCGATCGATCGGTGCAAAGCCGTAGCAAAAATCGGATTTATGGGTTTTTACCGATCGATCGATAATGGTGACCGATCGATCGGTAAAGCGTATTGCTGAAATGCATATTTTGGGTTCTCCTTTGAGTTTTGGGGAGCTTTTATAGGCCCATTGTGATTAATTGGTTGGGATTTTTGGTGATGGACTGTTATATGGCTTTTAATATTGAGTTGTGCAATTATGTAGAGCCTTCCCAGGTGACAGCACAACGCAGGGGATAAAGTCCTGCGAACATCCCATATTTTGGAAAGGTACGTAGAGAGACATACGGCACCAAACAGTAAAATGTATTTGTACATTTTGGATTATGCATTGTGGTTGCATATATATATCTTGGATGCATTGGTGCATATTGTGGATAGTCGTTGTTATACTCGAGTGATGATTTTAATGCTTTGCCGCTGTCATTTGAAGCGATGAGAGAATACTTGCCGCTGTCATATCATAGCGAGGAAAGAATATTTAACGCTAATATGTTGAAGCGAAGGTAAATGCCGTTGTCACATTAAAGCGAGGTTATTCTATGCTGATATGTCGAAGCGAGGGGTATTAGGGTCGCGGTCATGACAAACGATGTGCACTAAAATACACTGTTATAACAAGACTATGATGTGTAATAAGTGTGGGTGGGTTGAATATATGTCATGACATTTGTGGAACCGTATTATAATCCATTCATTATGATTATGAGTTATGGTACATGGACAACCAAAGGGAGCTTTTTAAATGCATTGGAATACAGGAAGTGCTTTGTATTTATGGTTTATGCATTTACACATTATAATCATATTGTTGTGAATATGGATTATTATATGCTCATGGTTTGAGGTTGTTCCTGTAGGAGCTTTTGGCATGGAGGGCTAAGGACATGGTTGATGCAGTGAGCTGTGTGAGGAGTGCTACTGGTATAGCAGGACAGGAATTCTTTTGTATAGTCTCTACACAGGGTAGCGTAAATATAGAGCTTTTACATTCATTTTGTGGGAATGTAATTAATTCCTTTTGGAAGTTTTATTTTGGCATTGTAATCCTTAAGCTCAAAGCATCTACAGGAACCCTTATACTCTGATGAATGCATCTTTAGCTCTCTTAATGCACTTAATCCACACTTAAGGTAGCGAGGCCTTATGTGATATCCCCGAAATATTAATTGCAATTTGGGCATTAATTATGTTATGTGAATTTTTATGGTGATAATTAAATTATGTGTTAGAATTAAAATATCTTGGTGAAATGCTTAGTCACATGGTAGGCGTGACCCGGTGGTGCATTTCAGGGTGCATGTTATGCATGTTGGGAAATTGGGGGTTATCATGGTTTAATTATGGTGGTTGATAATTATTTGGTAAAGTATGGATTTAATCGAGATTTTGGTGCATTTTGGTAAAATGCTTTTAAAATATCATGTTGGGATGTTTTATACATCATGCTAATTGTTGGGGTACAATTTTAATTAACCCCTTTAACACCACTACCCTACCTTACCCTCCTCACTTTACCAATCCCCAATTACTCTCCCAACCCTAACCCTCCTTTCTCCATTTTCGATTTTGGCTTAAAAGTGGAGGGGAAATTCTTGCAAAAGCTTTGTTTGTGAGATTATTGGTAGGATTTGGAGTCCTCAAGAGGTATGGATACCTCCTTGGTGTTTTAATGGTGTTTGGTTTGGATTTGAAATGGTTTTGGTTGTTTTTAAAATGGGTTTGTTTTGGGTTGGTATGGTTTTGATTGGGTGTTGGATTTTTGGTAGTATTGTAGTGTATGTTGGAGGTTTATGGTGTTTTTATGTTGTGGGATTGATGGTATATGTGTTGGTGTGGATTGGGGAAGAAGAAAGGTGAATAGTGTTCAAAAATCGCGTGTGCAGGTTTCCGCGATCGATCGGGACATTCTCCCGATCGATCGCGAGCACCAGGGGAGGCGGCAGTAAGCTTCCGCGATCGATCGCGTGTTTGGCGCGATCGATCGGTGAAGCCGCGATCGATCGGCGCAAACTCGGCGATCGATCGCGAATTGGAAAATTTTGTTGGCCTTGGCAGTGTGATCTCGCGATCGATCGGGGCTTTATGGCGATCGATCGCGAGACACCAAAATATGTGTTTTTGGTTATTTTGTGGAATTTTTGATATTGGACTATTATTGGCTCCTAATATTGGTTTGTGTGAATATGTAGAACCATCCCAGGTGGTCACACAGCCTAGGAGATAAAGTCCTACACACCACATTTTGGAACAAAGGTACGTAGTGAGACGTACGTGCATCGGACGGTAAAACGTATTAGTACGCATTGAATTGGTTATGCATTATGGTTGCACACATGGAATTAATTATGTATTGTGGTTGCATACATGGTCTTGGTTATGCATCATGGTTGCATACATGGGTTGAATATGCATTGTGGTTGCATGTGTATCTTGGATGCATTGGTGCATGTGATTGCGAGTCGAGATTATATTCCAGTGATGAAGAATACTTGCCGCCTTCATGTCGAAGCGATGATAGAATACTTGCCGCTGTCATATTATAGCGATGGAGAATATTTGCCGCAAATATGTCGAAGCGACGGATCATTCCGCTGTCATATTACTATTGCGAGGGATATTATGCCGCTAATATGTCGAAGCGAGGGGTATTAATGCCGCTGTCATGTATACGCGAGGGGTATTATGCTACTGATATAATAAGACTGGAAATGGCCATTGGTATACAGGGAATGGATGCATGTCATAACATACATTATTGGTATTATAATCTATTGATTATGATTGTGGTACAGGGACAACCAAATGGAGCTTTTAAATGTATTAAATACATGAAGTGAATTGTATTTACAGTTTATGCATTTGAATTACAATCATATTATTGTGAATATGGTTTATATACATGCTCATGGTTTTGGGGTTGTTCCTGTAGGTACTTTTGGGCGGACGGGGTAAGGCGGGTTGATGCGGTGAGCCAGTGAGGAGTGCTTTTGGCATAGCAGGCTTAATTCTTTTGTATAATCTCTACTCTAGGAGTAGTGTAAAGCTATATGATTAACATTCAATTGGTTGGGAATGTAATTAATCCCTTTTGGAAATTTTATTTTGGCCTGTAATCTTAACGGCTCAAGGCATCAACACGAACTTTATATTCTTTAGATGCATGTTAGCTCTATTAACGCCTTTAATCCGCACTTAAGGAACTAGGGTTCTTACATTAGTGGTATCAGAGCAGTGGTTAGAGAACCCGGGAACGAGTGAAGGCTAGCCTTAGTATGGTTGGCTAGGAGGTTACATTTGGGCATGTTTATGCATGTAATGCACCTTGGTTTATACAATTGTTATACTATCATGTTTTTACCATTCATGTTATCTAACGGTATAGCATATGTATTGTTTTCGAATTGTTGTTAACCCTTGTGTTACAGCATGGTGGCTATGAACTTGGGGAACCTCAATGAAGAGGCAGGTGATGTGGGAAGCGTGAATGCAAGTATTGGTCAGACAAATCCTTTACCTCTACCGGCTGTGGGCGTGGAACCGGTAGCCCAGTTTTTATTGCCAGGGGAGCTTAGTTTGACTCAGTTTTTGACTTTCCACCCGCACCGATTTGAGGGGACAGAGACAGGGGAAGAGGCCGAGGAGTGGCTAGAGAGGCTGGAGCAGATATTTGTGTCTGCGCCGTGTGCTAGGACATCATGGTTGAGGCTGGCAGAGTTCCAACTAGCGAAGAAGTCTTCCATGTGGTGGAAGACGACAGTGATGGAGTTAAGAGCTCAGGGTATGGTGATTGACTGGACTTTATTCAAGACCCGGTTTTTGAACCGGTATTTTTCTGCTGCTGCGAGACAGATGAAGGAGGATGAGTTTACTAATCTTAAGCAAGGGGGCATGATAGTCTCGGACTATGCCATGCATTACTCATCACTATTGAGGTATGTTCCTCATATTGCAACAAATAAGCATGCTAAGATGAGGCACTTTTTGAAGGGACTGCGACCGGAGCTGTTTGACCGGGTTATTACCAACAACCCGACATCTTTTGATGATGCTCTTACTAGAGCGGAGCTGGCGGAGATAGGAGTGGGTGCTTATCCTGAAGCCGTACCCCCACAAGTCCCATCTCAAAGATCTTCTTCTGAAAATCTGAAGCCTCGGGGACGATCCTTCAAGTCACGTGGGACTTCATCTTTTTCCCGGTTTAGTGGGAAGCGACCGGATAACCGAAAGCAAGGAGATTGGAGGGGTGGTACATTCACCTTTGGACGACCAACGCAAGCTGGTAGAGTTGGAGATGTTAAGTGTCACTTTTGCGGAGGGCCGCATTTGATGCATGATTGTTCTGCGTGCTATAGATGTGGCAAGCAGGGCCACATTGCTCGGCATTGTCCCAATCGAGAGGGACAGATGGACCTTAGGGAAGGTCAAGGGAGGTTTTCTAGTGGGACGGTGCAGCAGAGGCAACCGATGGTGCCTCGACAGATGGGAGGACAGGCGATGGGGCCACCTCAGGGATATGTTTATGCACTGACCAGGGAGCAGGCCGATGCAGCTCCAGAGGAGGTGATAGCTGGTGTAAGGACCCCTGTGCCCTTAACCCGTTATTAGTGTATTAAGCCATACCATTAGTGCATATAATCATACTATCATGGGGAAAACCACATGCAAGTGCAACACCATATGCTATCCAGAAAATTTCTTACATTCAATCCACATAATATACAAATTCCCCAACCAAGATTATTAATATAACATGCACCCTCATAATACACTAACATGCTCTTAGTTCATTTAGCAATTCCGTATTTAATTGCACGCAAACCATAAATGAATCGAGAAGAGCCGTAGCCCATTTATACATTCCATATACACGTAAAATGTACTCACATAAGAGTACCCAATGAACACGCGTGTATCTAATGTATAAAACACTCTACCGGGTACCGTTACTGGCACTTCAATCCTGGAAGCTGTAAGGACCCCAAGCCCTTAAACCTTGATTAGTGTATTAACCACTATGTGTGGTACATGCTTTCTATAAAATGTCAATCGGGAAGCTCTGATGATACTTAATCATTGCCTGTCAATGAAAGACTCATATGTTTGCCCTTTACCAACCCCTTGGTGCCACTTTTCACATTATAAACTTTTATAAAAATTTGGGCAGAGTCTCCCCATAAATAGAGCTATCCCAAAAAAAAGAGTACAACACATAACCAAATTCCCGGCCAGGGAAAGCATAATACTCAACAGAAAGCAGTAATACAAGTAGATTCCCAGCCAGGGAAGACACCACACATATGTCAACAAAAGTGGGTTCCAACACCCACATAATACACCAATGACTCTCATATCATTCTAGCAATTCAACCTAATTGCATGCAACCTTAAATGAAAGAGAGAAAGGCTCATGCCTTTATATACAATCCATATACAAGTATAATTGTGCTCACATGCGAGCATCATGAATATGTATAAATCCTCAGGTGTATATATAGGTACTCTATACGATACCGTGCTCCATCAAGCCCTGGTACCACGATCCTGGGAGTACCTCAAATCAACAGCTCGAGCTCAGCTCCATAGCCATCGATGTACCTGTCCACCTGTCCCAACAGAGACAGCCCCCAACGGGGTGAGCATACCAATACACAAAATCCCATAATCATAATAATGAAATTCATAATTTACAACACAAGTAAATACTAATGAATTTAAATGATACTCCCTGGATGGCAACATCCTCATCCGGGATTCCGTGTACTGTCCCTGTTCTCACAACATCAAACTCATCAAATCTCATAAATCAGTAAATCAACACATTGATTTACACATCGCATGCCTGATTCTCAAATATCAAGAATGAATGATTCCAAGTTCATATATATGCAAATATAGATATATCAATATCAAATATTGATTTCATAACCTTGCTTTCCGTTATACTTAGACATCTCATATGTCTTATAATGAAAACATGAGTCTATGAACCTAGACATCTCAAATGTCTCATAATGAATACATGATTCTACGAACCTAGACATCTCAAATGTCTTACGAAGAATGCATGATTCTACAAACCTAGACATCTCAAATGTCTCATAATATAGTCATATAAACCCAGTACCCCATATATCATGTAAGAGTCATCCTACTCTAGTGTCACGCACGCTACAAGCGGCGATATCAAGATTTGGGTCATTCCTTGGCTATATCAACATATATGTATAACCATACGCAAAACATTCAATGCAATCAAAAACACCTTATGCATTTCACATATATATAGTAATGCTCGTACGTCGCACGTACCTTAAATCTCCGAAGTCCGAGCCAAGCCTTGCTCGAGTTCCATGCCCCGAGGAATGATGTGCTAACACGATAAATAATTCACAATTATTTACGAACATGTAACCTATGCTCAAGCACACCCATATCCCTCACAACATTGTCAATACACGACAATTATCCTCTTAAAAGACCCGGGGCAGGGTACATGCAGGGAAGGAAATAAATGAGACAATCGAAATTTGTTCAAGAATGCCCTACAAAAATCGAACCTTAATCTCACAATTTCGAACCCAATAAAATACCATAATTTATCTAAAATGTCAATTAAGCTATCCAAGCAAGAATCAACATCCCTTGACAAAACCCCCAATTTTCGAACTCAAAACCATTAAATTCGAACCCAAACAAGCCCTTAAATTCAAACCCTTAAAATTCTTCAAATTCGAACCAAAGTTTCTCAATTCGATCTCAAACAAGCATCATAATACACCTAAGATGTGAATTAAACCATCAATGGCAAGAATCATCACCTTTGCCAAAAAAACCCCCAATAATTCGAAAATTAATCCCTACGAAATTGGGGAAATTCGAAACAATAAAGGCATGGAAATACATGAAAAAGACGAACAAGGGTTAAGGGAGATTACCCAACGAAATCGGAAGCAAAAACAAACGAAAATCGAAGAACCCTAGAAATTGGGGATCGACGCTTACCAGCAAAATCCGACTCCAGGACGCGACGAAACCTTCAATTGACAGAGGGGAAAGGAGCGCCTCGTCGAGACGAAGACGGTGATAGGTCGCACGCGGCGAGCGGCGGCCGGACGGCGGCGGGCGCACCGCTTTTGCGCGCGGAGGCAGGGGAGATCGGGAAAGGGGTCGCGCGCGGGAGTGAGGAGGAGGAATTGGGGCTGAAATGATATTTTCTTAAAATTCTCGGGTTCAACTTGTATTTATAGCAAAATACCCCGAAAAATTAATAGCCCCACAAATACATCATGATTCCTTAAAAATCATCTGTTTTCAAAAACTCTCTCTCTAACTCTAAAATCCCCTACCGGTGCTCACACAGCACCCGAGATTCCGAGACACATCAAAAACCCAACTCTTAGGTTTTACACCGTAATGTGAATACAATCTCAACCTCTGGATCCAACGATCCCAACTGCCCAAATAAACGAGCCCAGAAGGCCCAATACCTCAATTAAACTCCAAATCGTCACGTAAAACCACTTTAGGGATTATTAATACTCCGGGATTAACACCTATAATCCCTGGTCATCACAATATCCCCCACTAAAAGAATTTCGTCCTCGAAATTAGCACTGGTGTATCACGTAACACCCAGGCTACACAACAACATGAAGCCATAACCTCGATTCCTGACCATATCAGAATCGTATTAATAAACGCGAGGATACTTACCTCTCATCTAACTCTGAAACAGAGCGACATACCAAAACCAACATATCACCCAAGAGGTAAAACGTACCTCGATGCGGGTCATCCCAAAAGTCAGTCCCTCATGACTGCGAAACAACTGATACTTACGACTGTAGATCAGACAGTCATCCTTCGTTCTAATACAACAGTACGAACACATCCTGAATGACACCTCAACCGTAAGAACGTTGACCTCGTGTCAAACTCTGGAGTGGAATAGACTTCCAAATCCATCATAACGTCAAAGAGCGTCAGCACAACTCAACGCTAACAGTCCAAAAGCAGTTAGTCAACTGAAACTGCAAGGATTCGAATCGCTCTTGATTCTATCGTAGATATCATCCAATGATATTTTACTATGACTTACGATGTCTAACATACATCGTTACGAGGGAAACACTAGTACAACCACGGTGTACACATAACAAACCTGGTTTCCACTTTCAAACTTCCTTCATCGAAGGAGTAGTCGCCTCATTGCAACTTAATTTGGGCAACCCACGGCCACAAATTCAACAAAAGACATCTCACAAGATGTCCACCTCCGGATGTTCCAAGAATCACGTCCTGATCATAAATAACAACCGAGACTCCGCAGAGTTTAAAATTCTTAAGGGGCATGCAATAAACCCATTGCATCCTCAACGCTTGTGTCGTCAGCGACACTCAATCAATCCGAAATCCTGCCATCCCTTGAAAATCCTCGGATTTAACAATCCAAACTTGGGAAGGCTGTCGCATAACTCGAAGGAAAACACCAATAAGGGAAATACCTTAACCCTCGCAAGAAAATCCCTCTTCAAGGGAGTCAACTAACTTTACGATTGTTCCTCATAAACATCGTGCCATGGAGATTCCCAATCTCAAGGTGTTCCATATCTCTCATCAGAGATTTAACCATCCAAAAATAGCATAACTCTATGCTTAACAGAGAGGAAATCAATAACTGGCATCCGTATACTCACCGGTATACCTGCCTAAGCACTGATATCGCATGCATACTCAATGCACTCGGCTCGGGTATCTACCACATATCCCTAAGCCCCAAACACAACCGTCAATTCTGAGTCATTCCTTACTCAGTGGAGGATGAAAATCGACGATTAACAATACACGGTGTGATTCCCAAAATCAACACCACTTGCACCAACTTACCGAATCTTTCAAGATTCCCAAATAGGTATAAGACTACCTCCTTCCTCGCAAGGGAAGTGCCATCGAACTCGAGATCCACAAGTCTCGAACCATCGTTCGGAAAAACTGGATACAATAACACCCATTGTATCCCAATACACGGGTTCCTTTAGATTGAGTCAATAACAACCTGATGACTCTCTTGTTGGTACTCCAACATCCTGAGCTGTCCCAGACAAGTCTCCAAGATTAAACATAAACGTATACACGTTTCAGCGAGGCACGCACAACCTCAAATGATGTGGTGACTATTAGAGTCCACCACGATCCACATCGCATCACCTTACGATTGCCAAACTTGGTTCCAACGAGCAGTATAACGGCTCTAGCAAGCCCATCACGATACTACACACACGTGGCAGACAGCCTAGTCTCTGCCTCTCTAGGTTCACCTCAACCTACCAATAAGACGGACGTTTCCACATGGTATAACATACTATGGGAAGAAAACTCAATAGAGTAGTTGGTCTTTATCCAACATTCCTCAATGCCGATACACCCTGGACAACCCAATGTCCCTATGTACTTAACATAACCTGATCCTACTCCCTTAGGACCCATCCTACACCCTCAAGGGTGGTGTGACCATGTCTACCACATGTCACATCGACAGAAAGCGAGTAATTTCCTCCATGATTACTCCTGTCGTCAAATCACATGGCCAAAAGCCATTCCAACGAGCATACCTCAAGGGTATCACCACTCGTAAAATGATTACCCCCAATCGTAAGCTGCGGTACAATCACATGTACAGCGCATCCAACCATTCCTCGAGCAACCCGCTCGGTATAAGGGTCACGTCCATCGGTGTCGCACACACCACCTTGTGCTCGGTACTGGCACCCAAGGCATACCACTGAATACGTATACTCAACGCATCGATCATCGTAACGATGATGCATGTCTAATAAGACATCTCCTACACCATCGTCATCGTCATCCTGTGACGACACGTGCCAACTCATGGCATCTAAAACATTGTCAACTAGTGACGATACATGTACATCAGTGTATGTCAATCCACTATCATGCTAGTAAAATAGGCATAATAAAACATGTATATCAATGCATGCCAGCTACAATAAAGCTAATAAAATAGCAATATCTCATACCTCATCGCTAGTGATATAGCGTCATACCTGTCTCCGTCGCTCAATAATAGTGCGTAATCAGCACCCATCGCTCGAAGGCGGCAAAATCCTGTGCTGAGTACATAGCGGCAAAATCCCTCGCTATAGAATCGACGGCATGACACCTCGTCATATAATAAGTGGCATGAAACCTCGCTATACACCTGAGTATGAATCATCGTCCACATAGTAGCGGAAAGAGGCATCGCTATCAATACACCTGGCGGAATGAACCATCGCCAATCAATATAGCGGAATGAACCGTCGCTATAAATACACCTGGCGGAATGAACCATCGCCAATAGATATAGCGGAATGAACCATCGCTATAAATACACCTGGCGGAATGAACCATCGCCAATAGATATAGCGGAATGAACCATCGCTATAAATACACCTGGAATTGAGTCACTTATCAGTAGTGTATTTCAATGCTTCTCACTACTCCATATAAGCGGAATCCTTCCTCGCTTCATATGGACCTTAGTGCAAGCATTGAAATCCTCACTAGGATAACCTGGACTCGTGAAATATCAGTGCATTTCAATGCTTCTCACCACTCCATATAAGCGGAATCCTTCCTCGCTTCATATGGACTTTAGTGTAAGCATTGAAATCCTCACTTTATATTTCACAATATACATATGCAAAACAATGCGTATCAACATGTATTATATCATAATGCACTATCTTATGCATACCTTGATTTACCTTGTGTTAAATGACTAACCACATAATACATGTTGCCCTTGGGATGCCCATACATATGTATAATCATCATTCCTTTTCGTATTCCTTATTTCCTGTAACCTGCAACCATCAGGGTTAACAACAATAGCCATATACGCTATGCATCAACATTCAATACATAATAAAAACGCATTATATGAATGTATGGATATGCAATGTCATGACATTCTTTTTTCCTTAAATCCTTATTTCATCCTGAGCCCTTATCATTAGTACATTTTAATGCTTCTTGCTACTCCAGGAAAGCGGAATTCTTCCTCGCTTCCACTGGACTTTAGCGTTGCTACTCCATGTAAGCGGAACTCTTCATCGCTTCCAATGGACTTTAGCGTTGCTACTCCATATAAGCGGGACTCTTCATCGCTTCATATGGACTTTAGCATTGCTACTCCATATAAGCGGGACTCTTCATCGCTTCATATGGACTTTAGCATAAGCCATTAAAATCCTTACTAAGATAACTTTGACTCGTGAAATACACCTCTTATATTTCACAACATACATATGCAAAAACAATGCACAATAACATATATCATAACCTCAATGCACCACTTTGCATTCATCATGTGTCAACAAGACATCGTAAAATACATGTTACCTCGGAAATATCCCTTTATCTGATTTTTCTTAAAACCAGCTTCCTTGGCACATAACACACGGAGTGCCAGACATCCCCATAAATGTCATCCTATCGTGTTCCACACGATTCCTGCAACCACAATGGTTAGCAATACCACTTTTCATATCATAAGAGCACATAAACAATTTGCTATGTCATACAACATTAATGCCATCATGCATAAATATGTGCTATCAATAACTTCCTAGGCCTCTTAACAGCCCCAATGAGCAACCACTGCTCTGATACCACTAATGTAAGGACCCCAAGCCCTTAAACCTTGATTAGTGTATTAACCACTATGTGTGGTACATGCTTTCTATAAAATGTCAATTAAGCTATCCAAGCAAGAATCAACATCCCTTGACAAAACCCCCAATTTTCGAACTCAAAACCATTAAATTCGAACCCAAACAAGCCCTTAAATTCAAACCCTTAAAATTCTTCAAATTCGAACCAAAGTTTCTCAATTCGATCTCAAACAAGCATCATAATACACCTAAGATGTGAATTAAACCATCAATGGCAAGAATCATCACCTTTGCCAAAAAAAACCCCCAATAATTCGAAAATTAATCCCTACGAAATTGGGGAAATTCGAAAAAATAAAGGCATGGAAATACATGAAAAAGACGAACAAGGGTTAAGGGAGATTACCCAACGAAATCGGAAGCAAAAACAAACGAAAATCGAAGAACCCTAGAAATTGGGGATCGACGCTTACCAGCAAAATCCGACTCCAGGACGCGACGAAACCTTCAATTGACAGAGGGGAAAGGACCGCCTCGTCGAGACGAAGACGGTGATAGGTCGCACGCGGCGAGCGGCGGCCGGACGGCGGCGGGCGCACCGCTTTTGCGCGCGGAGGCAGGGGAGATCGGGAAAGGGGTCGCGCGCGGGAGAGAGGAGGAGGAATTGGGGCTGAAATGATATTTTCTTAAAATTCTCGGGTTCAACTTGTATTTATAGCAAAATACCCCGAAAAATTAATAGCCCCACAAATACATCATGATTCCTTAAAAATCATCTGTTTTCAAAAACTCTCTCTCTAACTCTAAAATCCCCTACCGGTGCTCACACAGCACCCGAGATTCCGAGACACATCAAAAACCCAACTCTTAGGTTTTACACCGTAATGTGAATACAATCTCAACCTCTGGATCCAACGATCCCAACTGCCCAAATAAACGAGCCCAGAAGGCCCAATACCTCAATTAAACTCCAAATCGTCACGTAAAACCACTTTAGGGATTATTAATACTCCGGGATTAACACCTATAATCCCTGGTCATCACAGAAGCACTTCCCAAGCGCAGCTCGATCTCAACTCTGGATCGATGCACTTATTCAACCAGCTCTGGTACCTCGATCCTGGAAGTACCTCAAATCAACAGCCCGAGCTCAACTCCAAAGCTGCTGCTACACCTGTAACACCAGCCCCAACAGAGACAGCCCCCACACGGGGTGAGCATACCAATACCACCAATCCAATAATCATAATATTGCAATTCATAATTTACAGAATGTAAATGCCATAATTTAAATAATACTCCCTGGATGGTAACACCCTCATCCGGGATCCCCTGTATTGTCCCTGTTCTCAAAACAATCAAACTCGTCAAATTCCCAAAGCCAGTTAATCGCCACGTAGATTAACTAACACCGTTCTATTATGCCAGTTCCATAATCAATATGGTAAAATCATTATATAAAAGACCGTAGATCTCACATATATCTAACCAATGATTCCATGTTCCTATTTCATTGTTCGCCCTACAATAGCGGCATTCTAAACCCCGCGCACGCTCAACAATAGCGGCGTCATAACCGATGGTCGCTCAACGACGACAGCATCCCAAATCATTGCTCGCTCAATAGCGGCACCATATGGTTCCCAATGTATAATCCATTTGATGCAAATACCATTTACCGTGCATATCGTTATCCATTTATAGCAAGTATCATGCACCATGCATTTCAATACCTATTCGATGCAATTAGCACGTGCCACATATTTCAATGTCCATATAATGCAATTATCACACACCATGTGTTCCAATGCCCATTTAATGCAATTATCACATACCATGCATTTTACAGTTGCAACATTATAATAGGCTATGCTCGTACGTCATACGTACCTTAGAATTCCGTAGTCCATGTCAAGCCTGGTTGAATTCCATGCCCCGAGAAACATGTGCTAAAACACATAAATATTTCACAATTAAACATAGGCATGCAATTACGTGCCCTAGTACGATCACAACACCAAATCGTATCGTCAATCCATGACGATAACCAAATTATAAAAGTTCCCGGCTAAGCATGCATAATACCCCAAAAATATTGTCAATCCATGACAATTAACCTTTTAAAATAACCCGGGGCGAAGCATGCAAGACACCCAAAAAGAGCCAAGAAACAACAAAAGGGGCACCAACATACTGGCCATCTCGATCGATCAAAATTTCATCTCGATCGATCGAGAACTACCCTCCGATCAATCGGTCAAAATACCGATCGATCGGTCCACTGTTCCAAAGCCACTAAAAACATTCTGCCATGCTCGATCGATCGAAAATATTTTCGGATCGATCGAGCAGCCCTGTAAACGCGAGAAATCTCCAAGAATGAGCTCCTTTCAACACCAAATCACCTATAACTCAAACCCACTTCAATTTACAACATAAAACCAACCAAAAACCATCTAAACACTACAAAACCTAACCCCCAACACATACAACAATGTTAGAACAAGATCTACCCCTTGAACCCCAAGATACAACACCAAAACCAACCAATATACAACAAAACTTTGCTAGGTTGGTAGCTTACCCTTTGAGCTTCAAGATTCTAGCAAGAAATCATGAAAATGGCTCTTTTCCAAAGCTTTCTCCTTCCTTTCATGTTGAGGAACGAAAATGGTGGGTTTGGATGAGGTGATGGCAAGGTCAAGACGTAAAGGTGATAGAATGGGGTGGATGGGATGTAAAGGAGGGGGAATGGTTCTTTTAATATTTTTATAACATGTATTAGATAATTGTATGGTATGAAAATTATGTCCAACATGACATTTCAAAACCCCTCTTCCAATTATGCATTAAGACTCACATTAGTCATGTTTTAATTAAATAATTAAAACCCACTCCGATCAAATCATACCAATAACCAAAATTCCCAACATGCAACGAATGCATCCCGGATCCCGATTCTCACCAAAAACCTAAATCATAGGTTTTTCACCAAATTGAGAATACAATCTCGACCTTTGGATCCAACGATCCTAAATGCCCGATTTAACAAACTCGGGAGACCAAAACCACAATTAATTCATAATTGCTACTATAAAAAAAATCCATTAAGGATTAATAACCCTCCGGGATTAACACTAATAATCACAGGACATCACAATTATCCCCCACTAATAAAAATTTCGTTCTCGAAATTTGCACCGGTGTACTCCACGTAACACCAAGGATACACCAACCAAAATAAAACCACGACCTCGATTCTTGACCACATCCGGATCGAATTACCAACCGCGAGTACACTAATCTCACACCAAGCTTTAAAATAGAGCAAACCCCCAAACCACATAAAACCCCAAAGACAAGAACATACCTCGATGCGAGTCATCCCAGAAGTCAGTCTACCACGACTGCAAATCAAATCAATCAAACGACTGTGAATCAAACAGTCATCCTTAGCTCTGACATAGATATCATGGCATGATATCTTCACCACTTGCCCACGATGTTCAACACATCGTTGCGAAGGAAACCACTAGTATACAACCGTATACTTACAATAAATACCGTTCCCGCTTTCTACACTAACTCCGTCGAAAGAGTAGTTCCACCACTAGCCACTCGGGTCGGTAGCTCTCGGCCACCGATCCGCACAAAATACCTCTCGTAAGATGTTTACTTCCGAAAGTTCCAAGAACCACATCTCGGTCAAAATACACAATCGAGACTCCACGAGGTCTCAAACTCTAAAAGAACAAACAGGAAATCAAACGCATACACGGTACCTGTGCCATCAACGACACTCACCAAATCTGGATCCTGACCATCCCGTGTTTACCCTTGGATTTAATAACCCTAAAAAAAAAATGGGGAGGCTATCGAATTAACCAGCAAAAACTACCATGGTCCCAAAACACGACAATCCCTAGTCAGGGGAAGTCAACTGGACCTCACAATTATTCCTCAGAATATATCGTGCCATCGGGATTACCAATCTCAGGGTGCCACAATCTCGCCGGGGATTCATTCATCCAAGCATATAAATCCGACGTTCAATAAGGAACAAAATAAAGTTGGCATTCGTATAAACACACGATATACATGCCCATGCACCAACACAACATGCATACTCAAGGCAATAGACCCGGGTATCTCCAGTCATACCCAAGTCCCAAAACCAACTGTCAAACCTTGATTATTCTCACTCCACGGAGAATGATGGTTGACAAACAAAACCAAAGGGTGTGATTTCAACATCAACATCAACACCACACGAACCAAAACAACGAATCTCCCATAAGACTCAACTAATAGGTATAACAATACCGCCTTCCTCACAAGGAAAATGTCATGAACTCATGACCCTCCAACTTCGAACTGCCGTTCGGAAAACCTGGATATATTTATATCAAAACATATCCCGGAACCAACAAAAGATGACTGATTCAGAATAGCGCATCCCTGCAACTATTACCAATATTAAACCCGTATACTCCATGTATACTCATCCTAAAGATGCTCTGTACTAATATCATAGTACTCCCCAAAACCGAGCATTTCCCCGGAGACGTATCCTCGAACGTCTCACCGAAAGTACGAAGCCATCACATAGTCCAACACTAGTAGGGCTTACCCCGGTTGATTCACAATCAACCCTCAACCAATACCAGCTGTCTCCATGACAGCACCATCCAAATCTCTCCAAGAGATAAAATCAATATAGTAGTGTCACCCCACTAACTATATCTCACAGCCCATTGTGACTCCCATTGCATGCCATATGCAAGAATGCTCAACCAGAGCTAACGACTCGTTGACACTCACGCTGGTACTCCCAACCAAATTGAGCTGTCCCAAAACAAGTCCCTTGAAACATTTGACGTATAAACGTCTCCGTGAGGTACTCCCTGCCTCAATCATCATGCCACAAGGAGACTACAAAAGTCTACCAAACCCCTCATCGTATCACCATACGATTCACCCAGCTCGAATCCGACGAGCAGTATAATGGCTATCACAAGCACACTAAAGTACTACAACAATACCTGGCTAACGATTCGTTGGCCCCATAAGCTCATACCAACCTATCAATGTGACACACGCCCCATCCCGGTATACCATACCGTACAAACCATTAGAGTTGTGGGTCATCGCCCAACATATCTCTAAAACACCAAATCACAATGGACAACCCAGTGTCCTGGCTCAATTACGATGCAATCCTAATCCATTAGGACTTATTCCACACCCTCAGGGTGGGTGTGATCGTGCCTACATACATCACAACAACATGCGAGTAGTTTCCTCAATGACTACTCTTACCAACAATCACTTGGCCTTAGCCAATCCAGCGAGTATACATGGAGGGTATCATTACTCGAAAATATTTACCTGTAACACGTGATGCGGTACCCTCACATGTACAATGCATCCAATAATCCATCGAGCAATCTGCTCAGCGTAATGGTCTTGTCAACTAGTGACCCAGACACTACCATGTGCTCACTATCGGCACTCAAACCATACAACCAAATACATAAACATGAATGCATTATTCACCAAGACGACGCCACGCGTCCACATAAACATCCCAAATAACATCGTCAAACATATGACGATACCCGTCGATATACGACACTCATAATCCCATCGTCAAACACATGACGGTATAAAACAACACATAATATTCACAATAATGATAACAAAAGTAATATGCCATACCTCATCGCTATCAAGATATCAGAATACCTGTATCCATCGTCCCCCAGCGGTACACAAGCAGCACCCATCGCTCGTAGACGGCATAACCGAGTGCTACGCACATAGCGGTATAACCCATCGCTATAGAATCAGCGGCATAAAACATCGCTATAGATATCCGGCGGTATGAACCATCGCCATAGATGTAGCGGAATGTACCATCGCTATATGATACCTGGCGGCATGAACCATCGCCAATAGATGTAGCGGAAAGACCCGTCGCTATATAATACCTGGCGGCAAGAACCATCGCCAATAGATGTAGCGGAAAGACCCGTCGCTATATAATACCTGGCGGCAAGAACCATCGCCAATAGATGTAGCGGAAAGAACCATCGCTAAGAATACCCGGCGGCATAAACCATCGCCAATAGAATAGCGGAATGAACCATCGCTATAATATGACAGCGGTCGTGTTCTTCGCTTCATATGAGCGGCAAATACCTTCATCGCTACCTCGCTTCGACATACCAGCGGCAAATAATATCCCTCGCTACACTATGACAGCGGTCGTGTTCTTCGCTTCATATCAGCGGTAAATATTCTCTCATCGCTACGGTATGACAGCGGCACCATTACTCCTTGTTTTAATCATGACAGCGGAAATACCCCTCGCTTTACATGCCAGCGGAAATACCCCTCGCTAAGATATGACAGCGGTCGTGTTCTTCGCTTCATATCAGCGGCAAGTATTCACATCGCTACGCCATGAAGCGGCAAGTATTCACATCGCTACCCCATGCATGCAACCATAATGCATAACCCGTATTCCGATAAACATCGACATGAGTGCATTTTAATGCACCTCGCTTCAACTGTGACATGCGGAATTTTACCATCGCTTCAACATTTAGCGGCAAAGCATTAAAATCATCACTCCGATATATATGCAACCGTAATGCATAATCCATGTCTCATAAGACCCTGCAACCACCATGGTTAGCAATAACATATTCCAATTATGAACACATATCATAAATGCACATAAGTAATATAGTTGTGCCACGTAACACTAACTACCATCATGCATAAGTATGTGCTTCTCATTCCCATTAACATGTTCCTAGGCCCTCAACAGCCCCAAAGAGTTAACCACTGCTCTGATACCACTAATGTAAGGACCCCCGTGCCCTTAACCCGTTATTAGTGTATTAAGCCATACCATTAGTGCATATAATCATACTATCATGGGGAAAACCACATGCAAGTGCAACACCATATGCTATCCAGAAAATTTCTTGCATTCAATCCACATAATATTCAAATTCCCCAACCAAGATTATTCATATAACATACACCCTCATAATACACTAACATGCTCTTAGTTCATTTAGCAATTCCGTATTTAATTGCATGCAAACCATAAATGAATCGAGAAGAGCCGTAGCCCATTTATACATTCCATATACACGTAAAATGTACTCACATAAGAGCACCCAATGAACACGCGTGTATCTAATGTATAAAAGACTCTACCGGGTACCGTTACTGGCACTTCAATCCTGGAAGCACCTCCCAAGCGCAGCTCGATCTCAACTCTGGATCTATGCACTTATTCAACCAGCTCTGGTACCTCGATCCTAGAAGTACCTCAAATCAACAGCCCGAGCTCAACTCCAAAGCTGCTGCTACACCTGTAACACCTGCCCCAACAGAGACAGCCCCCACACGGGGTGAGCATACCAATACCACCAATCCAATAATCATAATATTGCAATTCATAATTTACAGAATGTAAATGCCATAATTTAAATGATACTCCCTGGATGGTAACACCCTCATTCGGGATCCCCTGTATTGTCCCTGTTCTCAAAACAATCAAACTCGTCAAATTCCCAAAGCCAGTTAATCGCCACGTAGATTAACTAATACCGTTCTATTATGCCAGTTCCATAATCAATATGGTAAAATCATTATATAAAAGGCCGTAGATCTCACATATATCTAACCAATGATTCCATGTTCCTATTTCATTGCTCGCTCTACAATAGCGGCATTCTAAACCCCGCGCACGCTCAACAATAGCGGCGTCATAACCGATGGTCGCTCAACGGCGACAGCATCCCAAATCATTGCTCGCTCAATAGCGACACCATATGGTTCCCAATGTATAATCCATTTGATGCAAATACCATTTACCGTGCATATCGTTATCCATTTATAGCAAGTATCATGCACCATGCATTTCAATACCTATTCGATGCAATTAGCACGTGCCACATATTTCAATGTCCATATAATGCAATTATCACACACCATGTGTTCCAATGCCCATCTAATGCAATTATCACATACCATGCATTTTACAGTTGCAACATTATAATAGGCTATGCTCGTACGTCATACGTACCTTAGAATTCCGTAGTCCATGTCAAGCCTGGCTTGAATTCCATGCCCCGAAAAACATGTGCTAAAACACATAAATATTTCACAATTAAACATAGGCATGCAATTACGTGCCCTAGTACGATCACAACACCAAATCGTATCGTCAATCCATGACGATAACCAAATTATAAAAGTTCCCGGCTAAGCATGCATAATACCCCAAAAATATTGTCAATCCATGACAATTAACCTTTTAAAATAACCTGGGGCGAAGCATGCAAGACACCCAAAAAGAGCCAAGAAACAACAAAAGGGGCACCAACATACTGGCCATCTCGATCGATCGAAATTTCATCTCGATCGATCGAGAACCACCCTCCGATCAATCGGTCAAAATACCGATCGATCGGTCCACTGTTCCAAAGCCACTAAAAACATTCTGCCATGCTCGATCGATCGAAAATATTTTCGGATCGATCGAGCAGCCCTGTAAACGCGAGAAACCTCCAAGAATTAGCTCCTTTCAACACCAAATCACCTATAACTCAAACTCACTTCAATTTACAACATAAAACCAACCAAAAACCATCTAAACACTACAAAACCTAACCCCCAACACATACAACAATGTTAGAACAAGATCTACTCCTTGAACCCCAAGATACAACACCAAAACCAACCAATATACAACAAAACTTTGCTAGGTTGGTAGCTTACCCTTTGAGCTTCAAGATTCTAGCAAGAAATTATGAAAATTGCTCTTTTCCAAAGCTTTCTCCTTCCTTTCATGTTGAGGAACGAAAATGGTGGGTTTGGATGAGGTGATGGCAAGGTCAAGACATAAAGGTGATAGAATGGGGTGGATGGGATGTAAAGGAGGGGGAATGGTTCTTTTAATATTTTTATAACATGTATTAGATAATTGTATGGTATGAAAATTATGTCCAACATGACATTTCAAAACCCCTTTTCCAATTATGCATTAAGACTCACATTAGTCATGTTTTAATTAAATAATTAAAACCCATTCCGATCAAATCATACCAATAACCAAAATTCCCAACATGCAACGAATGCATCCCGGATCCCGATTCTCACCAAAAACCTAAATCATAGGTTTTTCACCAAATTGAGAATACAATCTCGACCTTTGGATCCAACGATCCTAAATGCCCGATTTAACAAACTCGGGAGACCAAAACCACAATTAATTCCTAATTGCTACTATAAAAAAAAATAATACATTAAGGATTAATAACCCTCCGGGATTAACACTAATAATCCCAGGACATCACAGCTGGTACGTGCCTTTTATTTACATATTCCGCCTTTATTTTGATAGACACAGGTGCTTCGCACTCCTTTGTGTCTGCGGACTTCGTGGAGAGGCATCATATGTGCACGTCTCCGTTACCCACTGTGAAGCTCCGAAATTAATTATATGCAATTTGGGCATTAATGATGTTTATATGATTAATTATGGTGATAATTTTTTTATGTGTTGAAATTAATTGTCTTGTTGAAATGCTTAGTCGCATGGTAGGCATGACCTGGGGGTTGCATTTCAGGGTGCATGTTATGCATGTTAGAAAATGAGGTATTAACATGATTTATTTGTATTGGTTGTTAATTATGTGTAAGATATGAATTTAGTGGAAGTTTGTTGCATATTTGTAAAATGCTTTTAAAATACCATGTTGAGATATTTTATACATCATGTTAATTTTGGGGTTCAATTTTAATTAACTTTATAACCCATTATCCCACTATACCCCCCACTTTATCTCACTTTACCCATCACTTTTAAATCCCCAATTTTCACTCTCAAACCCTAACCAACCTATCATTTTCGTTTTTGAGCAAAAGAGGAAGGAGAAATCTTCTCAAAACCTTTGTTTGTGAGATCTTTGTTAGGATTTGGGGTCCTCAAGAGGTATGGAACCCTTCCTAAAGTTTTTATGATGTTTGGTTTGATTTTGAAATGGGTTTTGATTGTTTGAAATGGGTTTATTTTGGGTTGGTATGATTTTTTGATGGGTGTAGGATTTTTAGTTGTTTAATGATGTAAAGTGAAGGTTTGAAGTGTTTTTATGTTATTGGTTTGTTGGTGTAACTGTTGGTGAAGATGGGGAAGAAAATGTAGTGCAAAAATGGTGCTTTTTCTGTGCACAGGCAGCGGCGATCGATCGCCCGTTTTTGGCAATCGATCACGCGCAACCAGTAGGCGCCAGTAACATTTGGCGATCGATCGCCACATTTGGGCAATCGATCGGCAAGGCTGGCAATCGATCGCGCCAAAAGTGGCGATCGATCGCCAAGGGCTAAAAATTTCAGAAACGGCCATTATGATCTCGCGATCGATCGGGCCTGGGCGGCGATCGATCGCGAGATGCAAAAAATATGTGTTTTTGGTTATTTTGTGGGATTTTTGGATATTGGACTTTAATTAGCTTCTAATATCAATTTTATGGTTGTGTAGAACCATCCCAGGTACCCACAACTTCAAGGAGATAAAGTTCTCCAACTTCTCCACTTTTGGAATTAAGGTACGTAAGAGACGTACGAGCATCGGATGGTAAAACACACTTCTATATTATTACTATGCAATGATTGCACAAGTAATTATGTAATGTGATGATGCTATGATGTTTATGATAAATAAATATGTTATGATGTGTAAGACCCCAACACTTAAAATCGTCATTAGTTCATTTATGACGTCGTATGTGTATAAATTTTTCATTTTCCTTTCATTCTTAAAAAAGAATCATTACATGTTCCCATAATCCCTAGACATGACCAATGTTCAACATTATATGGTCATCTCGACCAACAAACAGACTCAAGGGTTTCACCCATTACCATCCCCATTACACCACTTTTACATTGTGGGTTTTTATAAAAATTTGGACAGAGTCTCCCCACAAACTGAGTTATCCGGAAATAAAAACACATCACATAATATAACTCCCGACCAGGGACACACGATACTAAACAAAATACGGAAACACAAGTAAATTCCCAGCCAGGGAAGACACCACACTCATAAGACAACAAAAATGGGTTTCAACACCCTTATACAGTCCATATACAAATACAAGTGCTCACAGAAGAGCAACGAATAACGGATACACATCCGGATGCATAATTAGTATATATATACCAACCGCTCAACCTCGTATATCGGCTCAATCTCATACTATGCTTCTGGAAGCATAATCCAACAAGGTTCAAGCCTAGCACCCCAAGGCAGCATCGTACCTGTTGTACCTGTTTCAACAGAAACAGCCCCCACACAGGGTGAGCACACTCCCACTCAATATTCAATCACAAATCAGCTTACAAAATCATAATGCAATAATTTAGATTATTCAAAACTCATAAAATATACTCCATGTGCAATTCCGAATTTGTATAGCTTCCACATACTGTTCCTGTTTCAAACTCACGCACCTTCATAATGTCAAGTTTAGTATTATCACTGAAAATGTGATACTCCACAACGCTTATGAATTCAATACAGTGACAATGTATTATTGATGCTCAAACATAATTAGTTCAACATCAATGTAAACCTGGTTATCCCAATGTAAACCTGGTTATCCCACTATCTCATTCTCGATACTTTCTCATATCGCTCATGCCCACGGCATCACTACTCAACAAGTAAAATCGGATCACGTACCACTACGTGTCCCCCATAACTCGTATATGAAACTCAATTATTAAAGACAAACACTTACCTGAATCATCATATTCAAAATTGCATGTATACATAAATGTATAGATACTAGATATACCTGCTCGTACGTCACCACGTACCTTACAGTCAACAATCCCAGTCGAGTTACCCCCGTCGATCGGAGGCTCATGGCGTATCTGCGTAAATCTATAGCATAACCGTTTAACAATCAAATTCAGTATCTAAGGAACTCATGTATGATTCTACATAAAGAAGATACAATCTCCCTAGCTATATCAATATTCAACGAAATCATAAACTACTAATCTCGAAGCTTTAAACTAAGATAAGATACCAAGTTTATTGGACATGAATCACCATCCAACGTTGTACCAAACTACTCAATGTTAATTAAATATCAATAAATTCAATGAAGTGGGTTATTAGTTAGGTTCAAACCAAAGATATTACACCATCATGCCATTATAACTCTAGTTCATACTCTTTTATTCAATAAAGTGATATATACATATGCACACTGTTACACTCTGAATTATGCACACACATACGAACATGCATCCCCCTACACTCGCCAATCTCCATTGGAACACATACATATATGTATATACAGCCCATACAATCCAATACACGCTGGGACATTGTATAAACAGTAGCCAAATACACGCACAACACACATAGCAGCACACGTCACCTCCATTTTCACACAACTCAAATAATTGTTTTAAATTCAATTAAAACAAGATATCAATTAAACAAGACCCAACATTCACCCATAACAGCAACCAGAAGAGGTCGACGTCATTCTCTCCCAAAGAGCAGCAAGTTCGAACCAAAAGTGCAGGGGAACCATCAAATGCACTTACAATTTTGTGCAACCAAACAATTAATGATTAAACCAAGTTTCAACACAAACCCATGGAATAAATTGATGAAACAAGAACCAAAATTCCATTGGCTCATGCACCCCCCTCAAAACCGTAGCAAACTTTAACAATGACCAAGATTTTTGTGGGAATTAATAGAGAAAGGAGTAAAGTAAAATCATAGGTGCAAACCTCTAGAAATCATCCAAAAATCTTACTGGGTCAGTCGGTTTTCTCCCCGCGCTGGAATCGATCGAAATGGCTAGGGGTAAAGAAAGATGGAGGCGTGGAATGTAAAATAAAAATGGGAAGGAGAGAGACTTTCTTGTGTGAGTTAAACTTATCTCTAGGTTAAATCTTAACCATCCAATTACATCTTTTCCCATTGTTAATTATTCAATTAAGATCCAAATAATAATATTCATCATTAATTGCAAGAACAATTATTTAATATAATTTACACTACAAGTTCAACACGGAATAATTTTATCCAATCCCGGACCAAAATACAATTCCAATAATTTAATTCCGTAATTATCTCACAATTATTTTAATTACAGTCAAATAAATAATTATAATTTATTTTGGGCATCACATGATGTCTATGATAAGTAAAGATGATATGATGATGATGATGATGATGATGTTAAACCATGTTATTGGGAATGGATAGAGTGTTCTGGTGGTTGTTATGGGCAAGCGAGGAAGGTATTTACCGCTGACATAGCTAGCGAGGAGATACATCTGCTATCAAGGTGTAGCGAGGGGTATCACAGTACCGCTATATGTCGAGCGAGGGGGCCAATTATGCAGCTGACATAACAGGGCCCGAACATTCCCATTTCTAATTAACATTGTTGATTATGAGCATATAAGTGAAGTACGATTTTAATCATTTATGTCAAGAACTAATGATTACATGCATGACAATGGAACAGGGACAACAAAAGTGGGTTAATGAGATTAATCAGGAAGTATACGTTAACTATTATTTTCATGCATTTATTTATATGACATTATCTTATGATGTTAAGTAACGATGTACATGCTCATGATGGGTTGTTCCTGTAGGTACACTTTTGGACTGAAAGCTAAGGGTCGGGTTGAGGCAGTGAGCTACGAGGAGCATGAAAGAATGTAGGATACAAGATTTTTGTATAGTCTCTACTCTAGGAGTAGTGTAAATCTATAGCTTTAACATTCATTATTGAGAATGTAATTATTTAGCTTTTGGAACTTCTTTTTTGGCCTGTAATTGTGATATCCCCGAAACGATTATATGTTATTTAAACATTAATCATTGTTGTGAAAATTATGGTATTAATTCTTTGTGTTGAATTAATGATATTGGGAGATGCATGTGAGGGTGCATGTGTTATATGTTGGGATTTTGGGGTTGTGGCATGATTAATTGGGGTGTGTGTTAATCGTTTTGGTAAAGCATGTTTAAAAAGGGAATTGAAGTATTTTAGTGAGAAAATACTATAGATATCGTGTGAGGATATTTAATACATCGTGCTAATTACAGGGACCAAAACATAACACATCATACCACCCACCACTCAACCACCCCCTTGACCCATACCCTGCTGCCAGCTGCTGCCCATACCTTTTCCCCCATCTCCCATTTCACATCACAAGTCTGAAAACACCTCTTTCTTCCTCACCAAAATCGTCCAACACTTGCTGAACAAGATAGGAAGGAGCTCAACCAATTTTACTGCCTTGAAGCTTGCAAAAATCGGAGCCAAAAGGGGGTGAGAAACCATTTCTGGGTTTGAAATATTTGTTGTTGAGTTCATACTTTTGTTGGTGTGAAAAATGGCATGTTAGTTTAGGTTTTGTTAAACCTTCGATTCATGTTCATTTATAATGTTTTATGAAGCTTCCAGTATTTTTCCTTGAGCATATTACATGTTTTATGTAGAAGATTTAAGCATGTAAAGAGGAGTGTTCGAAAATCTGGGTAGATATTTCCCCTGTTTTTCTGGAAAAACGTGGACTGGGAGTGATTTTGAGGAGGTGATATTATGCATGTTAGATGGGTTTTAGAGTAAACCTTCGATGTAAAAATATGCATGGTAGTCTTGTGAAGCCCTTGGCATGTTTGTTCGAGCATGATTTATGAGTTATGTTATAGTTTTTATAGCATGAAATGAAGTACTCGAAAATCTGGAAAGGAAATGTGTTGTCCTGTTTCAGGAAATGTTGTTTGAGTACCTATGTAAATGGTCGATTCCAATGCATGTGGGCTTATGTTAGAGTGTGAATTTGGTATAAATACACTCAGGGTAGTGTGTTGTAACTGCTAGCATGTTGGTCTTGGCATGTTGTATGTCTTACATGTTAGAATGAAAGGTGTGAATATCAGTGTTGAACATTCTGGAAAAATATCGCGCACAGACCATGTGGCGATCGATCGCCACAAATGGCGCGATCGATCGCCGAGGTCCAGTAGCCAAAATCAAAGGCACGCGATCGATCGCCATGAATGGCGCGATCGATCGCCATGGGACAGTGGATTTTGGCGATCGATCGCCAAGGGGTAGCGATCGATCGCCAGAAGCAAAATTTTGAAATATTGATTTTTGTTGGATTTTTGATTTTGGATCATATATTTGGCATCTAATATTGTGTTGTACAATGGTGCAGAGCCTTCACAGACGGCTACACAACGCAGGGGATAGAGTCCCACCACACACTACTTTTTGGAAAGGTACGTAAGCGACGTACGGGCATCCCAACGGTAACATGTATTTATGTTTGTCTGTGTGACACATGATGAATGCAATGTGATGCATTATGAGTTGATACATGTTATTATGCATTGTTGTTGCATATTATGCATTATTATTGCATATTGTGATGTGGGATAAAGAGATGTATTCCACGAGTCAGGGCGATCACGGTTAAGGTGTTAATGCTTATGCTTTACCGCTAAAAATGTGGAGCGGGAGGGGGGAGGCTCGCTTGCACATGGAGGCGGGTTTATACCATACTGAGCGAGGATGAGATACCGCTAGTATGAAGAAGCGAGGATGAGATACCGCTTGTTTTGAGATTATGAAAGCGAAGAAGTACTAAAAATAACTGATGATGACTGACTCAAGAAAAAAGAGGAAATGTCATGACATTCATTTGTGAAACCATACATTCATATAATGTGTTATATTATGAATTATGGTACAGGGACAACCAATGGGCATTGTAAATGCGATGGAAATACAGGAAGTGATTTGTATTTTATGATTGTGCATTTACGCCTTATTTCCATATTATGTTGAATATGATTTGTGTTATGCTCATGTGTTGGGGGTTGTCTTTGTAGGTGCTTTTGATGTTGAGGACCAGGGTCGGGGTTGAGAAGCTGAGCTGTAAGGAGAGCTACAGGATTAGCTACATGATTTGAGAAAAATTTTATATAGCTTCTACTTGTGGTAGAATAAGACTATAGAGTAACACCTTTTGTAGGAATTTGTGAAATTCCTTTGAAACTTTTGCTACTGTATTCCTTAAGCTCAGGATAATCAACATGACTCATTACTCTGATTTATTCATAAGAATGTTTAGTTCTCTTAATCGCACCTATTAGTGTATTGAGATATCGGGGTCTCACATTTAGTGGTATCAGAGCAGTGGTTAGATAACCAGGGGAGAGTGAAGGGTAGCCTTTAGAGACAAGTTGGCTAGGTATTCATTGTTGGGCATGTTATGCATGTGATGCATATTGTTGTATAAGCGTTATACTAACATGCTTTTGAATATGATACTCTTGTTATCTAACGGCTTATACTATGAACTGCTTTTGGTATTGTTGTTAACTCTTATGTTGCAGCATGGCGGCTATTAACCCGGAGAACCTCAATGAAGAAGTAGGGGATATGGGCAGTATGAATGCTAGTGTTGCTCATGTGAACCCTTTACCGCCACCTGCTGTGGGAGTGGAGCCCAGTGCACAGATGTTATTACCCGGGGAGCTCAGTTTGACACAGTTTCTGAATTTCCGTCCACCCATGTTTGAGGGGACCGAGTCTGGAGAAGGGGCCGAAGAGTGGCTAGAACGGATAGAGCAGATACTTGTGACTGCGCCCTGTGCACGTACCGCATGGCTGAGGTTAGCCGAGTTTCAGATGGCGAAGAAGCCTTCTATGTGGTGGAAGACCACTGTGATGGAGCTGAGAGCTCAGGGCATGGTAGTAGACTGGACTGTATTCAGGACCCGGTTTCTTAACCGGTATTTTTCTGCCGCTGCTAGACAAGTCAAGGAGGACGAGTTCACTAATTTGAAGCAGGGCAACTTGTCAGTTTCAGACTTTGCTTTACAGTATTCCTCACTGTTGAGGTATGTCCCCCACATCGCTGTGAGCAGCCATGCGAAGATGAGGCATTTCCTGAAGGGACTGAGGCCAGAATTGTTTGATCGGGTTGTTTCCAACAACCCCAGCTCTTTTGATGACGCCCTGACACGGGCAGAGCTGGCAGAGATTGCTGTGGGAGCGTATAAGGATGCTGTACCCTCTTCCGTGCCATCACAGAGGCCTGTTACTGATAGTTTGAAACCACGAGGGGATCAGTTCAAGGCTCGTGGAACCTCATCATCTTCCAGATTTAGCGGGAAGAAATCTCAGAGTCAGAAACAGAGCAATCGAGGACCTACACAGGGGAGTAAGTCAGGAGGGGACAGGTGTGACCGCTGTGGAGGATTTCACTTGTCACGTGATTGCCGAGGCTGTTATGTTTGTGGCAAGGTGGGCCACTTAGCTAGGAACTGCCCCAATCGGGCAAGTCAGGCAGACTCAGGGCCGAATAGGCCAAGATTTGATGCTGGGAGGGCACCACCGAGACAGCAGTTTGCGCCTCGACCGCAGGGAGGTCAGGCGGCAGGACCACCGCAGGGTCAGGTGTATGCACTGACTAGGGAGCAGGCTGAGGCAGCCCCAGAGGAGGTCATTGCTGGTACGTGTCATTTATTTACGTACCCTGCATTTATTTTGGTAGATACAGGTGCTTCTCATTCTTTTGTATCTGTTGCTTTTGTGGAGAGACACCATTTGTGCTCGTCTCTGTTACCCACGCCTCTCATGGTCTCGACACCCACGGGGAAGCATGTGATTGCAGATCGGCTGTTGTCTGATTGCCTCATTTATTTTGAGGGCAATGATCTGAGGGCTGATCTGATTCAGTTAGAGATGGCAGACTTTGACTGTATTATCGGCATTGATGTGTTGAGCAGATACCGAGCTGTGGTAGACTGTCGGCAGAGGACTGTTCGTTTTCTATCTGATCAGGGGTTCCAGTGGACTTTTTATGGGGACGGCTCTCGTCCAAGGATTCCAGTGATCTCAGCGATTAAGATGTCACGGTTATTGGAACGTGGCCACACTGGGTACCTTATTTATGCCGTGAATGCATCAGAAGAGAAGGAAGTGAGAGCCGAGGACATTCCAGTTGTGGCGGAGTTCATTGATGTGTTCCCAGATGAGATCCCGGGATTTCCGCCTGTCAGGGATGTTGAGTTTGCTATTGAGCTGCTGCCGGGGACATCAGCCATTTCTCGTGCCCCATACAGGATGGCACCGGCAGAGCTAAGGGAGCTAAAGGTACAGTTATAGGAACTCCTTGACAAGGGATACATTCGTCCTAGTGTATCGCCTTGGGGTGCACCAGTCTTGTTCGTGAAAAAGAAGGATGGATCAATGCGTCTGTGCATTGACTACAGGCAATTGAACAAGGCCACAGTGAAGAACAGATATCCACTTCCGAGGATTGATGATCTGTTTGACCAGCTTCTGGGTACAGAGGTGTACTCGAAGATAGACTTGAGGTCAGGCTATCATCATGTGCGGGTTAGGGCTGGTGATGTTCAAAAGACGGCTTTTAGAACTCGATATGGACACTATGAGTTCTTGGTAATGCCCTTCGGTGTGACAAATGCACCTGCAGTTTTTATGAGCCTAATGAACCGAGTATTTCAGGAGTACCTCGATCAGTTTGTGATCGTATTCATTGATGACATCCTTGTCTATTCAAGGAGTGAGGAGGATCATGCCGATCATCTGAGGATAGTGCTCCAGATCCTCAGAGATCATCAGTTGTACGCCAAACTCAGCAAGTGTGAGTTCTGGCTGAGCAGTGTATCATTCTTGGGCCATATCATATCGCGAGAGGGGATATCAGTAGACCCGAGAAAGATAGAGGCAGTTATGGATTGGTCTACCCCTACTTCAGTCAGTGAGATTCGGAGTTTTCTTGGGTTGGCTGGCTATTATCGACGTTTCGTCGAGGGTTTCTCAAAGATCGCCAAGCCACTTACACAGCTGACTCAGAAGGGAGTCCCTTTTTGTTGGACAGAGGCTTGTGAGCAGAGTTTCAGGGAATTGAAGCACAGACTGACTACTGCACCAGTTCTAGTGATTCCCAAGGAGAACAAAGGATTTGTTCTTTATATCGACGCATCACTATAGGGCTTAGGGTGTGTACTGATGCAGGACAGACATGTAGTGGCTTATGCTTCGAGACAGTTGAAGCCACATGAGACGAGGTATCCAGTCCATGATTTGGAGTTGGCAGCTATAGTTTTCGCCTTGAAGATATGGCAACACTACTTATACGGTACCTCATTCACCATCTTCACTGATCACAAAAGCCTGAAGTTCTTGTTTACACAGGCTGAGCTGAACATGAGGCAGAGGAGATGGATGGATCTGCTGAAGGATTATGATTGTGAAATCCTATACCATCCCGGGAAAGCAAACTTGACAGCCGACGCTCTGAGTCGGAAGGTGAGGAGCACAGCAGAGGACGCCATGTGTTTATCAGCTATGTTGGGCTCCTACTGTCAGTTGGGGTTTGATTACGATGTGTCTACTTCACCAGTACAGGTTTCGACCTTGTTAGCCGAGCCTGTTATTTTTGATCATATCAGAAAGGCTCAGGGGACCGATACAGAGGTTCAGAGATGGATGTCAGCGGTTCATTCAGGGCACCCATCGAAATTCAAAGTGGCTGAGGACGGTTCTCTGAGACTTGGCGATAGATGGCTGGTTCCAGATACACCCGAGTTGCGTCAGGGTATATTACAGCGAGCTCATTGCAGCAGGATGAGTGTCCACCCGGGTGGGAAGAAGATGTATAAAGATCTACGCAACCAGTTCTGGTGGAGGCGTATGAAACAGGATGTCACCTCTTTTGTCAAGCGCTGTTTGATTTGTCAGCAGGTGAAGGCTGAGAGGCAGAGGCCTGGAGGTGAACTAAGGAGTTTGGAAATACCCGAGTGGAAGTGGCAGCACGTGTCTATGGATTTCGTGACCCACTTACCGAGGACTGTTTCGGGTTTTGATGCCATCTGGGTAGTCGTGGACAGATTGACTAAAGTGGCTCATTTCATTCCCTACTGTATGACATATACGCACTTGAGGATGGCACAGTTATATGTCAGAGATGTAGTGAGACTGCACGGGATCCCTGTTTCGATAGTGTCTGATCGAGATCCGCGGTTCACATCTCACTTCTGGGAGGGTCTGCAGTCAGCTCTAGGTACAGAGTTGAGGCTGAGCACAGCATATCACCCTCAGACGGACGGACAGACTGAGCGTACGATACAGACGCTCGAGGATATGTTGAGAGCTTGTGTGTTAGAGTTCGACATATCATGGCAGGACTTGATAGCCTTGGTGGAGTTCTCTTACAACAACAGCTACCAGGCAAGTATACAAATGGCTCCTTTCGAGGCCCTCTATGGTAGGCGTTGTAGGTCACCCTTGTGTTGGGATGACTTGGACCGTAAGTCGGTTGGAGGACCAGAGTTGGTTCAAGAAATGGAAGAGAAAGTTAAGGTTATCAGAAGAAAGATGAAGACAGCTCAGGATAGACAGGCAGCATATGCCAATCAACGGCGAAGACCGTTGGAGTTTCAGTTGGGCGACAAAGTTTTTCTGAAGATCTCACTCTTCAGGGGTGTAGTACGGTTTGGTATGCGGGGGAAATTGTCTCCTAGATACGTGGGGCCGTATGAGATCTTACAGCGTGTGGGTACTCTGGCGTACCGTTTGGCTTTACAGCCTTCTCTGTCTGGTATACACGATGTATTCCATGTGTCTATGCTGAGGAAGTATGAACCGGATCCTTCACATGTGTTGCAGCCTTCTGAGGTTCAGATTGAATCCGATGTTTCCTATGTGGAGCGACCTATCAGGATTTTGGATAGGACAGATCGCAGACTGAGAAACAAAGTTATTCCTATGGTCAAAGTTCAGTGGGATCGTAGGGGTGTCGAGGAGGCCACGTGGGAGACGGAGCGACACATGGTGCAGCACTACCCAGAACTGTTTTCTGGTATGTGATTTATGTTTCACTTTATATTGGGTAAGTGCATGCTGATTTCGAGGACGAAATCCTATAAGTAGGGGAGTATTGTGATATCCCCGAAACGATTATATGTTATTTAAACATTAATCATTGTTGTGAAAATTATGGTATTAATTCTTTGTGTTGAATTAATGATATTGGGAAATGCATGTGAGGGTGCATGTGTTATATGTTGGGATTTTGGGGTTGTGGCATGATTAATTGGGGTGTGTTAATCGTTTTGGTAAAGCATGTTTAAAAAGGGAATTGAAGTATTTTAGTGAGAAAATACTATAGATATCGTGTGAGGATATTTAATACATCGTGCTAATTACCGGGACCAAAACATAACACATCATACCACCCACCACTCAACCACCCCCTTGACCCATACCCTGCTGCCAGCTGCTGCCCATACCTTTTCCCCCATCTCCCATTTCACATCACAAGTCTGAAAACACCTCTTTCTTCCTCACCAAAATCGTCCAACACTTGCTGAACAAGATAGGAAGGAGCTCAACCAATTTTACTGCCTTGAAGCTTGCAAAAATCGGAGCCAAAAGGGGGTGAGAAATCATTTCTGGGTTTGAAATATTTGTTGTTGAGTTCATACTTTTGTTGGTGTGAAAAATGGCATGTTAGTTTAGGTTTTGTTAAACCTTCGATACATGTTCATTTATAATGTTTTTATGAAGCTTCCAGTATTTTTCCTTGAGCATATTACATGTTTTATGTAGAAGATTTAAGCATGTAAAGAGGAGTGTTCGAAAATCTGGGTAGATATTTCCCCTGTTTTTCTGGAAAAACGTGGACTGGGAGTGATTTTGAGGAGGTGATATTATGCATGTTAGATGGGTTTTAGAGTAAACCTTCGATGTAAAAATATGCATGGTAGTCTTCTGAAGCCCTTGGCATGTTTGTTCGAGCATGATTTATGAGTTATGTTATAGTTTTTATAGCATGAAATGAAGTACTCGAAAATCTGGAAAGGAAATGTGTTGTCCTGTTTCAGGAAATGTTGTTTGAGTACCTATGTAAATGGTCGATTCCAATGCATGTGGGCTTATGTTAGAGTGTGAATTTGGTATAAATACACTCAGGGTAGTGTGTTGTAACTGCTAGCATGTTGGTCTTGGCATGTTGTATGTCTTACATGTTAGAATGAAAGGTGTGAATATCAGTGTTGAACATTCTGGAAAAATATCGCGCACAGACCATGTGGCGATCGATCGCCACAAATGGCGCGATCGATCGCCGAGGTCCAGTAGCCAAAATCAAAGGCACGCGATCGATCGCCATGAATGGCGCGATCGATCGCCATGGGACAGTGGAGTTTGGCGATCGATCGCCAAGGGGTAGCGATCGATCGCCAGAAGCAAAATTTTGAAATATTGATTTTTGTTGGATTTTTGATTTTGGATCATATATTTGGCATCTAATATTGTGTTGTACACTGGTGTAGAGCCTTCACAGACGGCTACACAACGCAGGGGATAGAGTCCCACCACACACTACTTTTTGGAAAGGTACGTAAGCGACGTACGGGCATCCCGACGGTAACATGTATTTATGTTTGTCTGTGACACATGATGAATGCAATGTGATGCATTATGAGTTGATACATGTTATTATGCATTGTTGTTGCATATTATGCATTATTATTGCATATTGTGATGTGGGATAAAGAGATGTATTCCACGAGTCAGGGCGATCACGGTTAAGGTGTTAATGCTTACGCTTTACCGCTAAAAATGTGGAGCGGGAGGGGGGAGGCTCGCTTGCACATGGAGGCGGGTTTATACCATACTGAGCGAGGATGAGATACCGCTAGTATGAAGAAGCGAGGATGAGATACCGCTTGTTTTGAGATTATGAAAGCGAAGAAGTATTAAAAATAACTGATGATGACTGACTCAAGAAAAAAGAGGAAATGTCATGACATTCATTTGTGAAACCATACATTCATATAATGTGTTATATTATGAATTATGGTACAGGGACAATCAATGGGCATTGTAAATGCGATGGAAATACAGGAAGTGATTTGTATTTTATGATTGTGCATTTACGCCTTATTTTCATATTATGTTGAATATGATTTGTGTTATGCTCATGTGTTGGGGGTTGTCTTTGTAGGTGCTTTTGATGTTGAGGACCAGGGTCGGGGTTGAGAAGCTGAGCTGTAAGGAGAGCTACAGGATTAGCTACATGATTTGAGAAAAATTTTATATAGCTTCTACTTGTGGTAGAATAAGACTATAGAGTAACACCTTTTGTAGGAATTTGTGAAATTCCTTTGAAACTTTTGCTACTGTATTCCTTAAGCTCAGGATAATCAACATGACTCATTACTCTGATTTATTCATAAGAATGTTTAGTTCTCTTAATCGCACCTATTAGTGTATTGAGATATCGGGGTCTCACATTTAGTGGTATCAGAGCAGTGGTTAGATAACCAGGGGAGAGTGAAGGGTAGCCTTTAGAGACAAGTTGGCTAGGTATTCATTGTTGGGCATGTTATGCATGTGATGCATATTGTTGTATAAGCGTTATACTAACATGCTTTTGAATATGATACTCTTGTTATCTAACGGCTTATACTATGAACTGCTTTTGGTATTGTTGTTAACTCTTATGTTGCAGCATGGCGGCTATTAACCCGGAGAACCTCAATGAAGAAGTAGGGGATATGGGCAGTATGAATGCTAGTGTTGCTCATGTGAACCCTTTACCGCCACCTGCTGTGGGAGTGGAGCCCAGTGCACAGATGTTATTACCCGGGGAGCTCAGTTTGACACAGTTTCTGAATTTCCGTCCACCCATGTTTGAGGGGACCGAGTCTGGAGAAGGGGCCGAAGAGTGGCTAGAACGGATAGAGCAGATACTTGTGACTGCGCCCTGTGCACGTACCGCATGGCTGAGGTTAGCCGAGTTTCAGATGGCGAAGAAGCCTTCTATGTGGTGGAAGACCACTGTGATGGAGCTGAGAGCTCAGGGCATGGTAGTAGACTGGACTGTATTCAGGACCCGGTTTCTTAACCGGTATTTTTCTGCCGCTGCTAGACAAGTCAAGGAGGACGAGTTCACTAATTTGAAGCAGGGCAACTTGTCAGTTTCAGACTTTGCTTTACAGTATTCCTCACTGTTGAGGTATGTCCCCCACATCGCTGTGAGCAGCCATGCGAAGATGAGGCATTTCCTGAAGGGACTGAGGCCAGAATTGTTTGATCGGGTTGTTTCCAACAACCCCAGCTCTTTTGATGACGCCCTGACACGGGCAGAGCTGGCAGAGATTGCTGTGGGAGCGTATAAGGATGCTGTACCCTCTTCCGTGCCATCACAGAGGCCTGTTACTGATAGTTTGAAACCACGAGGGGATCAGTTCAAGGCTCGTGGAACCTCATCATCTTCCAGATTTAGCGGGAAGAAATCTCAGAGTCAGAAACAGAGCAATCGAGGACCTACACAGGGGAGTAAGTCAGGAGGGGACAGGTGTGACCGCTGTGGAGGATTTCACTTGTCACGTGATTGCCGAGGCTGTTATGTTTGTGGCAAGGTGGGCCACTTAGCTAGGAACTGCCCCAATCGGGCAAGTCAGGCAGACTCAGGGCCGAATAGGCCAAGATTTGATGCTGGGAGGGCACCACCGAGACAGCAGTTTGCGCCTCGACCGCAGGGAGGTCAGGCGGCAGGACCACCGCAGGGTCAGGTGTATGCACTGACTAGGGAGCAGGCTGAGGCAGCCCCAGAGGAGGTCATTGCTGGTACGTGTCATTTATTTACGTACCCTGCATTTATTTTGGTAGATACAGGTGCTTCTCATTCTTTTGTATCTGTTGCTTTTGTGGAGAGACACCATTTGTGCTCGTCTCTGTTACCCACGCCTCTCATGGTCTCGACACCCACGGGGAAGCATGTGATTGCAGATCGGCTGTTGTCTGATTGCCTCATTTATTTTGAGGGCAATGATCTGAGGGATGATCTGATTCAGTTAGAGATGGCAGACTTTGACTGTATTATCGGCATTGATGTGTTGAGCAGATACCGAGCTGTGGTAGACTGTCGGCAGAGGACTGTTCGTTTTCTATCTGATCAGGGGTTCCAGTGGACTTTTTATGGGGACGGCTCTCGTCCAAGGATTCCAGTGATCTCAGCGATTAAGATGTCACGGTTATTGGAACGTGGCCACACTGGGTACCTTATTTATGCCGTGAATGCATCAGAAGAGAAGGAAGTGAGAGCCGAGGACATTCCAGTTGTGGCGGAGTTCATTGATGTGTTCCCAGATGAGATCCCGGGATTTCCGCCTGTCAGGGATGTTGAGTTTGCTATTGAGCTGCTGCCGGGGACATCAGCCATTTCTCGTGCCCCATACAGGATGGCACCGGCAGAGCTAAGGGAGCTAAAGGTACAGTTATAGGAACTCCTTGACAAGGGATACATTTGTCCTAGTGTATCGCCTTGGGGTGCACCAGTCTTGTTCGTGAAAAAGAAGGATGGATCAATGCGTCTGTGCATTGACTACAGGCAATTGAACAAGGCCACAGTGAAGAACAGATATCCACTTCCGAGGATTGATGATCTGTTTGACCAGCTTCTGGGTACAGAGGTGTACTCGAAGATAGACTTGAGGTCAGGCTATCATCATGTGCGGGTTAGGGCTGGTGATGTTCAAAAGACGGCTTTTAGAACTCGATATGGACACTATGAGTTCTTGGTAATGCCCTTCGGTGTGACAAATGCACCTGCAGTTTTTATGAGCCTAATGAACCGAGTATTTCAGGAGTACCTCGATCAGTTTGTGATCGTATTCATTGATGACATCCTTGTCTATTCAAGGAGTGAGGAGGATCATGCCGATCATCTGAGGATAGTGCTCCAGATCCTCAGAGATCATCAGTTGTACGCCAAACTCAGCAAGTGTGAGTTCTGGCTGAGCAGTGTATCATTCTTGGGCCATATCATATCGCGAGAGGGGATATCAGTAGACCCGAGAAAGATAGAGGCAGTTATGGATTGGTCTACCCCTACTTCAGTCAGTGAGATTCGGAGTTTTCTTGGGTTGGCTGGCTATTATCGACGTTTCGTCGAGGGTTTCTCAAAGATCGCCAAGCCACTTACACAGCTGACTCAGAAGGGAGTCCCTTTTTGTTGGACAGAGGCTTGTGAGCAGAGTTTCAGGGAATTGAAGCACAGACTGACTACTGCACCAGTTCTAGTGATTCCCAAGGAGAACAAAGGATTTGTTCTTTATATCGACGCATCACTATAGGGCTTAGGGTGTGTACTGATGCAGGACAGACATGTAGTGGCTTATGCTTCGAGACAGTTGAAGCCACATGAGACGAGGTATCCAGTCCATGATTTGGAGTTGGCAGCTATAGTTTTCGCCTTGAAGATATGGCAACACTACTTATACGGTACCTCATTCACCATCTTCACTGATCACAAAAGCCTGAAGTTCTTGTTTACACAGGCTGAGCTGAACATGAGGCAGAGGAGATGGATGGATCTGCTGAAGGATTATGATTGTGAAATCCTATACCATCCCGGGAAAGCAAACTTGACAGCCGACGCTCTGAGTCGGAAGGTGAGGAGCACAGCAGAGGACGCCATGTGTTTATCAGCTATGTTGGGCTCCTACTGTCAGTTGGGGTTTGATTACGATGTGTCTACTTCACCAGTACAGGTTTCGACCTTGTTAGCCGAGCCTGTTATTTTTGATCATATCAGAAAGGCTCAGGGGACCGATACAGAGGTTCAGAGATGGATGTCAGCGGTTCATTCAGGGCACCCATCGAAATTCAAAGTGGCTGAGGACGGTTCTCTGAGACTTGGCGATAGATGGGTGGTTCCAGATACACCCGAGTTGCGTCAGGGTATATTACAGCGAGCTCATTGCAGCAGGATGAGTGTCCACCCGGGTGGGAAGAAGATGTATAAAGATCTACGCAACCAGTTCTGGTGGAGGCGTATGAAACAGGATGTCACCTCTTTTGTCAAGCGCTGTTTGATTTGTCAGCAGGTGAAGGCTGAGAGGCAGAGGCCTGGAGGTGAACTAAGGAGTTTGGAAATACCCGAGTGGAAGTGGCAGCACGTGTCTATGGATTTCGTGACCCACTTACCGAGGACTGTTTCGGGTTTTGATGCCATCTGGGTAGTCGTGGACAGATTGACTAAAGTGGCTCATTTCATTCCCTACTGTATGACATATACGCACTTGAGGATGGCACAGTTATATGTCAGAGATGTAGTGAGACTGCACGGGATCCCTGTTTCGATAGTGTCTGATCGAGATCCGCGGTTCACATCTCACTTCTGGGAGGGTCTGCAGTCAGCTCTAGGTACAGAGTTGAGGCTGAGCACAGCATATCACCCTCAGACGGACGGACAGACTGAGCGTACGATACAGACGCTCGAGGATATGTTGAGAGCTTGTGTGTTAGAGTTCGACATATCATGGCAGGACTTGATAGCCTTGGTGGAGTTCTCTTACAACAACAGCTACCAGGCAAGTATACAAATGGCTCCTTTCGAGGCCCTCTATGGTAGGCGTTGTAGGTCACCCTTGTGTTGGGATGACTTGGACCGTAAGTCGGTTGGAGGACCAGAGTTGGTTCAAGAAATGGAAGAGAAAGTTAAGGTTATCAGAAGAAAGATGAAGACAGCTCAGGATAGACAGGCAGCATATGCCAATCAACGGCGAAGACCGTTGGAGTTTCAGTTGGGCGACAAAGTTTTTCTGAAGATCTCACCTTCAGGGGTGTAGTACGGTTTGGTATGCGGGGGAAATTGTCTCCTAGATACGTGGGGCCGTATGAGATCTTACAGCGTGTGGGTACTCTGGCGTACCGTTTGGCTTTACAGCCTTCTCTGTCTGGTATACACGATGTATTCCATGTGTCTATGCTGAGGAAGTATGAACCGGATCCTTCACATGTGTTGCAGCCTTCTGAGGTTCAGATTGAATCCGATGTTTCCTATGTGGAGCGACCTATCAGGATTTTGGATAGGACAGATCGCAGACTGAGAAACAAAGTTATTCCTATGGTCAAAGTTCAGTGGGATCGTAGAGGGTGTCGAGGAGGCCACGTGGGAGACGGAGCGACACATGGTGCAGCACTACCCAGAACTATTTTCTGGTATGTGATTTATGTTTCACTTTATATTGGGTAAGTGCATGCTGATTTCGAGGACGAAATCCTATAAGTAGGGGAGTATTGTGATATCCCCGAAACGATTATATGTTATTTAAACATTAATCATTGTTGTGAAAATTATGGTATTAATTCTTTGTGTTGAATTAATGATATTGGGAGATGCATGTGAGGGTGCATGTGTTATATGTTGGGATTTTGGGGTTGTGGCATGATTAATTGGGGTGTGTGTTAATCGTTTTGGTAAAGCATGTTTAAAAAGGGAATTGAAGTATTTTAGTGAGAAAATACTATAGATATCGTGTGAGGATATTTAATACATCGTGCTAATTACCGGGACCAAAACATAACACATCATACCACCCACCACTCAACCACCCCCTTGACCCATACCCTGCTGCCAGCTGCTGCCCATACCTTTTCCCCCATCTCCCATTTCACATCACAAGTCTGAAAACACCTCTTTCTTCCTCACCAAAATCGTCCAACACTTGCTGAACAAGATAGGAAGGAGCTCAACCAATTTTACTGCCTTGAAGCTTGCAAAAATCGGAGCCAAAAGGGGGTGAGAAATCATTTCTGGGTTTGAAATATTTGTTGTTGAGTTCATACTTTTGTTGGTGTGAAAAATGGCATGTTAGTTTAGGTTTTGTTAAACCTTCGATACATGTTCATTTATAATGTTTTTATGAAGCTTCCAGTATTTTTCCTTGAGCATATTACATGTTTTATGTAGAAGATTTAAGCATGTAAAGAGGAGTGTTCGAAAATCTGGGTAGATATTTCCCCTGTTTTTCTGGAAAAACGTGGACTGGGAGTGATTTTGAGGAGGTGATATTATGCATGTTAGATGGGTTTTAGAGTAAACCTTCGATGTAAAAATATGCATGGTAGTCTTCTGAAGCCCTTGGCATGTTTGTTCGAGCATGATTTATGAGTTATGTTATAGTTTTTATAGCATGAAATGAAGTACTCGAAAATCTGGAAAGGAAATGTGTTGTCCTGTTTCAGGAAATGTTGTTTGAGTACCTATGTAAATGGTCGATTCCAATGCATGTGGGCTTATGTTAGAGTGTGAATTTGATATAAATACACTCAGGGTAGTGTGTTGTAACTGCTAGCATGTTGGTCTTGGCATGTTGTATGTCTTACATGTTAGAATGAAAGGTGTGAATATCAGTGTTGAACATTCTGGAAAAATATCGCGCACAGACCATGTGGCGATCGATCGCCACAAATGGCGCGATCGATCGCCGAGGTCCAGTAGCCAAAATCAAAGGCACGCGATCGATCGCCATGAATGGCGCGATCGATCGCCATGGGACAGTGGAGTTTGGCGATCGATCGCCAAGGGGTAGCGATCGATCGCCAGAAGCAAAATTTTGAAATATTGATTTTTGTTGGATTTTTGATTTTGGATCATATATTTGGCATCTAATATTGTGTTGTACACTGGTGTAGAGCCTTCACAGACGGCTACACAACGCAGGGGATAGAGTCCCACCACACACTACTTTTTGGAAAGGTACGTAAGCGACGTACGGGCATCCCGACGGTAACATGTATTTATGTTTGTCTGTGACACATGATGAATGCAATGTGATGCATTATGAGTTGATACATGTTATTATGCATTGTTGTTGCATATTATGCATTATTATTGCATATTGTGATGTGGGATAAAGAGATGTATTCCACGAGTCAGGGCGATCACGGTTAAGGTGTTAATGCTTACGCTTTACCGCTAAAAATGTGGAGCGGGAGGGGGGAGGCTCGCTTGCACATGGAGGCGGGTTTATACCATACTGAGCGAGGATGAGATACCGCTAGTATGAAGAAGCGAGGATGAGATACCGCTTGTTTTGAGATTATGAAAGCGAAGAAGTATTAAAAATAACTGATGATGACTAACTCAAAAATAACTGATGATGACTAACTCAAGAAAAAAGAGGAAATGTCATGACATTCATTTGTGAAACCATACATTCATATAATGTGTTATATTATGAATTATGGTACAGGGACAACCAATGGGCATTGTAAATGCGATGGAAATACAGGAAGTGATTTGTATTTTATGATTGTGCATTTACGCCTTATTTTCATATTATGTTGAATATGATTTGTGTTATGCTCATGTGTTGGGGGTTGTCTTTGTAGGTGCTTTTGATGTTGAGGACCAGGGTCGGGGTTGAGAAGCTGAGCTGTAAGGAGAGCTACAGGATTAGCTACATGATTTGAGAAAAATTTTATATAGCTTCTACTTGTGGTAGAATAAGACTATAGAGTAACACCTTTTGTAGGAATTTGTGAAATTCCTTTGAAACTTTTGCTACTGTATTCCTTAAGCTCAGGATAATCAACATGACTCATTACTCTGATTTATTCAGAAGAATGTTTAGTTCTCTTAATCGCACCTATTAGTGTATTGAGATATCGGGGTCTCACAGTAATCCTATTAGCTCAAAGCTACAACCGGAACCCTAAGTTGTTATTAATGCATGTTTAGTCCATAATACGTTATTATAATGATGTTAAGGTAGGAAGACCCTACATTAGTGGTATCAGATCAGTGGTTAGAGAACCCGGGAATGAGTGAAGGGTAGCCTTAGCAATAAGTTGGCTAGGTGCTCCTTTTTTTAAACATGTTTTGTGCATATGTTGCATATGAAGTATATGAGTTTTACACTAACATGTTATGGTTTCTAACGATGTATTATATGAACTGCTTTTGGGTATTGTTGTTAACCATTGTCTTGCAGCATGGCAGCAAATGTGGAAGTGGGTGATGCAATTAGTGTTAATGCAAGTGCTGGGCGTACCAATCCCCTACCACCGCCAGCCTTGGGCGAAGAACCCTCTGAACAACAGTTGCTACCTGGGGAGCTAATGTTTGGCTCAATTTCTGACATACCGACCCCCGATGTTCGAAGGAACTGAGACAGGGGACTGGCCGAGGAATGGTTAGAGAGGATAGAACAGATATTTGTGGCAGCTCCATGTGCGAAGACAGCATGGATAAGGTTAGCGGAGTTCCAACTGGCCAAGAAGGCATTAATGTGGTGGAAGACCACGATAGTAGAGCAAGAGACTCAGGGACAGGAAATAAACTGGAAGCTGTTCAGAACTCGGTTTCTGACCCGCTACTTTTCAGCTGCTGCACGACAGGCTAAGGAGGATGATTTTACCAACTTAAAGCAAGGTACCATGCCGGTATCAGACTATGCTCTTCATTATTGTTCTTTACTCCGATATGTGCCCCATGTTGCTGAGAATACCCAGGCAAAGATGAGACATTTCATGAAAGGTTTGAGGCCGGAACTGTATGATAGGGTGGTTACTTATGGCCCTGCTTGCTTTGATGACGCCCTTTCACGGGCTAAGCTGGCCGAACTGGGAGTTGGTGCATATCCTGATGCTGTGTCACCTCCAGCACCCCCTCAGAAATCTACTTTTGATAATTTGAAGCCGAGGGGTGATCAGTTCAAGCCAAGGGGGAACACAGCAGCTTCGAAGGTTCAGTGGTAAGAGGCCCGAGAATCGTTGGAAAGGAAACCGTAGGATTGACGCCCTATCAGGAAGAGGACAGTCTCAGGGAGGTAAATTTGGGAGGGTCCAGTGCTCTCTTTGTGGGCAACCACATTCGACGAAAGACTGTGTGGGTTGTTACGTATGTGGCAATAAGGGCCACTTTGCTCGGCAATGTCCCAATCGGGAAGGACAACAGAACTCTGCGGGGAGGCCTGCGGACAGAGCAGTACAGCACAGGCCACCGTTTGTACCGAGGCAGTATGGAGGTCAGCCTATGGGGCCACCTCAGGGGCAGGTTTATGCATTGACAAGAGAGCAGGCTACAGCGGCTCCGGAGGAAGTGATAGCGGGTACCTGTCTTTTATTTACGCATCCTGCTTTTATATTGATAGACACAGGTGCGTCACACTCTTTTGTGTCGTCAAGTTTTGTGGAAAGGCACCACATATGCACTTCTCCGTCGCCCATGCCTCTTGTAGTCTCGACACCCGCTGGAAGAAGTTTGATTACTGATCAAATTGTCTATGACGGCCTCATTTATTTTGAGGATAACGAGCTAAGGTCAGATTTGATTGTTCTGGGAATGTCAGACTTTGACTGCATTGTGGGCATTGATGTTCTGAACATGTATCAGGCAGTTGTGAACTGCAGGCAGAGGACAGTCCAGTTCAGATCTGATAAGGGAGTCCAGTGGACATTCTATGGGGATGGTTCTCGTTCAAAGATCCCGTTGATATCTGCTGTCAAGATGGCACAGTTGTTGGAACGGGGCCATACAGGATATCTTATCTATGCTGTTGATATCACTGAAAAGAGGGAAGAATTAAAAGTCGAGGATGTACCCGTAGTGGCGGAATTTCCTGATGTCTTTCCGGAAGAGATTCCCGGATTTCCACCGACGAGAGAGGTCGAGTTTGGAATTGAGTTACTACCGGGGACGTCTGCCATTTCTCGTGCCCCGTATAGGATGGCACCAGCGGAGTTAAGGGAGTTAAAGGTTCAGTTGCAAGAGCTCCTTGATAAGGGTTACATACGCCCTGGGGTGCACCAGTCTTATTTGTCAAAAAGAAAGATGGTTCGATGCGTCTGTGCATCGTTTACAGACAACTGAACAAAGCCACAGTGAAGAATAAGTATCCACTTCCGAGGATCGATGATTTGTTTGACCAGTTGCAGGGTACGAGGCTCTACAGTAAGATAGATCTGAGATCGGGGTATCATCAGATTCAGGTAAGGGAAGATGACGTTCAGAAGACAGCTTTCAGGACTAGGTATGAGCACTATGAATTCTTAGTCATGCCTTTTGGGGTGACAAATGCCCCAGCTGTCTTTATGAGTCTGATGAACAGAGTATTTCAACCATATTTGGATCAGTTTGTCATGGTTTTCATTGACGATATACTCATTTACTCCCGGACCGAAGAGGAACACGTGAAGCACTTGAGGACAGTATACCAGATCCTTAGGGTTCATCAGTTATATGCAAAGCTCAGCAAGTGCGAGTTTTGGTTGAGCAGTGTGGTGTTCTTGGGTCATGTTATATCTAGCAGCGGGATATCTGTAGATCCCGGGAAGGTTGAAGCTGTGATGGAGTGGGCTGCACTCACTTCTGTACTCGAGATACGGAGCTTCCTTGGTTTAGCGGGTTATTACCAATGTTTCATCGAGGGATTCTCTAAGATCACTAAGCCGTTGACACAGCTGACTCAGAAAGGAGTCCCGTTCTATTGGTCCGAAGCTTGTGAGGAAAGCTTCCAAGAATTGAAGCGTCGATTGAATACGTGTAATGCCTCGATTTGCTTTATACACGTGTGATATGATTGTATCGTTATTATGACTAATTTTGATATGATATGAATTGGGTTCAGGTTGAACCGATGATGAATTAATACATGTATAAAATGATATATGTTAATGAATGACATATATGGCAATACATGTATAGTGGAATATAACCTTGGTATACATTTAGCATGCATTTGAAGGTGAATTAGAATGTGCATGTGAGTTGCATTCCATATACATTTGCCATGAGTTTGAAGGGAATTACATGTGAATTTGTATTGAATTTGAAGGTTTAAATATATATCCAACTTCAGATTTTGAACACATAATTACACCACTTTTCACCTAAAATTCTCTACAAAAGCTTCTCTCCAACCCTTGGAGATTCTTCTTGGTTTGAGCTTGGATTTCACTAGAGAATTAAGCTAGGAAGTTGAGTGAAGTGATTTCCTAACTTCTTGGTAAGGAATTTATAGTTTTAAACTTTAATTGTGTAGTTGGTGTTGAAGTATGTGAATTTGAATATCAAATGTTCATGCTTAGAATCATAACATGTTTATATGCCAAGAATTGGATTCTAAGATGGTAAAAACATGTTTATATGATACTAGGGCTTACAAGAAACATGGTTACATGTAAATTTTGAGTAGGCGAAGAAGTACCATGAAGATATGCTTGAAAATCACCATGTTCTAAGTTTTCTAGACATCGGCGATCGATCGGTGCTTGTGTTGCCATCGATCGCCGAGGACAGATAAAATTTAAGTCGGTGAAAATATGTGGCGATTGATCGGTGAGTTTGTAGCGATCGATCGCTATGAACATGGCATTTCGGCGATCGATCGCCAAGTAGTTGCGATCGATCGCGAGGAGACAGAAAGTTTTGGCGATCTATCGGTAATTGTAGCGATCGATCAGTGCCTTGGAATTTTTGAAAATGTTATAATTTTGTCACAATTGTTTATGAAGCCTCTTATAACATGGTTTATTGGTGATATTATTGTAGCATCATCACAGGGGATGGGGCAACGAGGCAATTAGCCATTGACGACTGATTTATCTCGTTTGTGTCGCTTTACAAGTATGTGTTGACGTACGGAGTATAGATATTGTGTGATGATGTTATGAGATTGATATCATATGAATTGTGTTGTGTTGGTATCATATGATTGGTAGTATCATATGTATATACATTCATGGATATCATGTGTTTGAAATGGATGAGGTATATGTTTTAGCATTAGAGGTATACGCCTGGTTTGGGTATATGCTCGGGTATGCTACATATAGAGGTATACGCCTGGTTTGGGTATATACTCTGGCTATTATCACATATGAGTACGGTACTATGATAGGTGCTGCTAATATGAAGATGTGATGTGGTTCCACTGACATATTGAGCTGAGATAGACATATCATATTGGTCTCGTGATAATAGGGTGATAGTTGAGACATGTCGACATGGTGCATCGGTTGATGCATGATACAGAGCATTCACATTGGATATGATGTTTATTGTGCTTTATCATTGATATTGTAGTTTGATATTGCACTAAGATAGTGGTTTATCTATACTCACGTTGTGTGAATGTTTCTGTAGGATTTCATAAACGTGGGAATCGTGAGTCTTATTACGCTGCGAGGTGAACCACTGCATAGGAGTTGTGCTGGCTTAGGTTGTTATTTATACATGTGATGTATATGTGAATAGGGTTTTTGTACTTGTGTTTTTGTACATCTGTAACAACCTATTAATAAGAAACTCTTAAACAATGTATGAATTACTTAATTCTGACTCACATATGTACTTGCGATTGAATACATAATGGATTAAGTAACGAGGACCCCACATTAGTGGTATCAGAGCAGTGGTTCGAGAATGGGGTGAACAAGGGTAGAGGAATGTATTAGGGAGGTACCTAATACGTGGAAAGCATGTTATGAGTCTTGATATGATGTTATACTTACATGCTTTATATATTTCTTGTTGTTGGTAACCTGTATTTGCAGTAATGGTAGACAGAGTACCACATGATGAGGTAGGGGATGCCATGAGTGGCAACACTAATGTTGGTTTAGCGCCGTGCCACCACCACCATTTGAGCAAGGGCCAGTGGAACAGGTACTGTTACCTGGGGAGCTGACTTTGACACAATTTCTGAGTTATCAACCACCTCGCTTTGAGGGTACTGAATCAGGGGAACAAGCAGAGGAATGGTTGGAACGGATTGAACAGATCTTTGTGTCCGCACCATGTGCCAAATCGGCCTGGATACGTTTGGCTGAGTTTCAATTGGCAAAGAAAGCTATGATGTGGTGGAAAGCTACATTGATTGGGATGAGAGCTCAAGGTCAGACTATGGACTGAGATGTTTTCAGAACTCGTTTTCTTGCTCATTACTTCTCTGTGGCTGCACGGCAGAGGAAAGAGGATGAGTTTACAAATCTGAAACAGGGTAGTATGACTGTGTCTGAGTATGCGGTGCAATATTCGTCATTTTTACGATATGTACCACATATTGCTGCTAATACCAAGGTAAAGATTAGACAATTTGTAAAGGGCTTGAGGCCGGAATTATTTGATAGGGTGATGTCTAATAACCCTTGTTCATATGAGGAAGCGCTGATGAGAGCCGAAATGGCTGAGATTGCTGTTGGTGTTTATCAGGATGTGGGACATTCTCAGATACCTACATCAGAGAGCATGAGACCACGGGGGGAACGTTTAAACCGTCACGTGGAAGTGCTTCTTCCTCTTGAGTTGGTGGGAAACGTTTTGGACCACGGAAAGGGGATGACCGAAGAGCCAAAGGGACAGTCCCAAGGCAGTAGCAGTAGCAGTGGTCGAGGATTACAGTGTTTTAAATGTGGAGGGCCACATTTTAAAAGAGATTGTCCACAACTTGATACTCCAGTTTGTTATCGTTGTGGGAGGACCGGTCATATGATTAGAGATTGTCCTCAAGTGGGTGGACAACAGAGGAGAGGACCAATGTCAGAGAATACAATGCAGCAGAGACCACATGATGTACCACAGTCTGGTGGAGGACAGAGGGCAGGACCACCTCAGGCCCAGGTATATGCACTGAACAGGGAGCAAGCAGAGGCAGCTCCTGATGATGTGATAGCGGGTAAGTGTACTCTATCCAGCTTTACTTTTGATTGATACTGGTGCATCACATTCTTTTGTTGCACAAAATTTTATTGATCGGTACATATATGCTCGTCTCCACTGTTGATGCCTCTTTATGTTTCGACACCCATGGGAACTACTGTGATGGCTTGTCAGAGTGTGTTCGATTGTGTTTGTCAGTTTGATATGCAATATGAGATACAAGCCGATTTGATTGTGTTAGACATGACAGATTTTGATTGCATTTTTGGAATTGATGTGTTGAGTAAATATCAGTATGTTGTGGATTGTTGTCAGAAGACAGTAAGATTTCAGTCTGAGACTGGAAATCAGTGGTTCTTTTTGGTCTCGTGATAATAGGGTGATAGTTGAAACATGTCGACATGGTGCATCGGTTGATGCATGATACAGAGCATTCACATTGGATATGATGTTTAATGTGCTTTATCATTGATATTGTGGTTTGATATTGCACTAAGATAGTGGTTTATCTATACTCACGTTGTGTGAATGTTTCTGTAGGATTTCATAGACGTGGGAATCGTGAGTCTTATTCCGCTGCGAGGTGAACCACTGCATAGGAGTTGTGCTGGCTTAGGTTGTTATTTATACATGTGATGTATATGTGAATAGGGTTTTTGTACTTGTGTTTGTGTACATCTGTAACAACCTTTAGTAAGAAACTCTTAAACAGTGTATGAATTACTTTACCCATCATGTTAATTTTGGGGTTCAATTTTAATTAACTTTATAACCCATTACCCCACTATACCCCCCCACTTTATCTCACTTTACCCATCACTTTTAAATCCCCAATTTCACTCTCAAACCCTAACCCACCTCTCATTTTCGTTTTTGAGCAAAAGAGGAAAGAGAAATCTTCTCAAAACCTTTGTTTGTGAGATCTTTGTTAGGATTTGGGGTCCTCAAGAGGTATGGAACCCTTCCTAAAGTTTTTATGATGTTTGGTTTGATTTTGAAATGGGTTTTGATTGTTTGAAATGGGTTTATTTTGGGTTGGTATAATTTTTGGATGGGTGTAGGATTTTTAGTTGTTTAATGATGTAAAGTGAAGGTTTGAAGTGTTTTTATGTTATTGGTTTGTTGGTGTAAGTGTTGGTGAAGATGGGGAAGAAAATGTAGTGCAAAAATGGTGCTTTTCCGCGCACAGGCAGCGGCGATCGATCGCCCATTTTTGGCTATCGGTCGCGCGCAACCAGTAGGCACCAGTAACATTTGGCGATCGATCGCCACATTTGGGCGATCGATCGGCGAGGCTGGCGATCGATCGCGCCAAAAGTGGCGATCGATCGCCAAGGGCTAAAAATTTCAGAAACGGCCAGTATGATCTCGCGATCGATCGGGCCTGGGCGGCGATCGATCGCGAGATGCAAAAAATATGTGTTTTTGGTTATTTTGTGGGATTTTTGGATATTGGACTATAATTAGCTTCTAATATCAATTTTATGGTTGTGTAGAACCATCCCAGGTACCCACAACTTCAAGGAGATAAAGTTTTCCAACTTCTACACTTTTGGAATTAAGGTACGTAAGAGACGTACGAGCATCGGACAGTAAAACACACTTCTATACTATGACTATGCAATGATTGCACAAGTAATTATGTAATGTGATGATGCTATGATGTTTATGATAAATAAAGATGTTATGATGTCTATGATAAGTAAAGATGATATGATGATGATGATGATGTATGTTAAACCATGTTATTGGGAATGGTAGAGTGTTCCGGTGGTTGTTATGGGCAAGCGAGGAAGGTACTTACCGCTCACATAGCTAGCGAGGAGATACATCCGCTATCAAGGTGTAGCGAGGGGTATCACAGTACCGCTATATGTCGAGCGAGGGCCCGAACATTCCCATTTCTAATTAATATTGTTGATTATGAGCATATAAGTGAAGTACGATTTTAATCATTTATGTCAAGAACTAATGATTACATGCATGACTGTGGAACAGGGACAACAAAAGTGGGTTAATGTGATTAACCAGGAAGTATATGTTAACTATTATTTTCATGCATTTATTTATATGCCATTATCTTATGATGTTAAGTAACGATGTACATGCTCATGATGGGTTGTTCCTGTAGGTACACATTTGGACTGAAAGCTAAGGGTCGGGTTGAGGCAGTGAGCTACGAGGAGCATGAAAGAATTTAGGATACATGATTTTTGTATAGTCTCTACTCTAGGAGTAGTGTAAATCTATAGCTTTAACATTCATTATTGAGAATGTAATTATTTAGCTTTTGGAACTTCTTTTTTGGCATGTAATCCTATTAGCTCAAAGCTACAACCGGAACCCTAAGTTGTTATTAATGCATGTTTAGTCCATAATACGTTATTATAATGATGTTAAGGTAGGAAGACCCTACACCCACATCTCTTTTGGTCTCGACACCCAGCGGAAGGAATGTTGTTGCTGATCGGTTTCTGATGGACTGCCTCATTTATTTTGAGGTCAATGAAATAAAGGCAGATTTGATCGTATTGGGTATGTCAGACTTCGATTGCATTGTGGACATCGACATTCTGAATAGATATCAGGCAGTAGTGGATTGTCGGCAGAGAACAATTCGGTTCAGATATGGTATGGGGATTCAGCGGACTTTCTATGGGAACGGTTCTCATGCGAAGATTCCGTTGATTTCGGCAATCAAAATGTCCCAATTGTTGGAGCGTGGACACACGGGCTATCTTATCTGTGCCGTGGACACGACGGGAAAGAGTAAAGAGTTGAGGGTTGAGGATGTACCCGTGGTAGCCGAATTTGCGGACGTGTTTCCTGAGGAGATTCCAGGATTTCCACCGGCTAGAGAAGTCAAGTTTGGGATTGAGTTATTACCGGGGACATCCGCCATCTCTCGTGCCCCTTACAGAATGGCACCGACGGAGTTAAGAGAATTGAAGGAGCAGTTGCAGGAGCTCCTTGACAAAGATATATACGCCCTAGCATATCGCCTTGGGGTGCACCGGTTCTTTTTGTGAAGAAGAAGGATGGTTCGATGCGTTTGTGCATCGATTACCGGCAACTGAATAAGGCCACGGTAAAGAATAAGTATCATCTCCCAAGGATTGATGATTTATTTGATCAGTTGCAGGGTACTAAACTGTATAGCAAGATTGACTTGAGATCAGGTTACCATCAGATACGGGTCAGGGAGGAGGATGTGCAGAAGACAGCATTTCGGACTCGGTATGGGCACTACGAGTTCCTAGTTATGCCGTTCGGTGTGACGAACGCCCCGGCTGTCTTTATGATCTTGATGAACAGGATATTCCAGCCATATCTTGATCAGTTCGTCATAGTGTTCATTGACGACATACTCATCTACTCTTGGAGTGGGGAAGAGCACGTGAGACATTTGAGGACAGTGCTCCAGGTCCTCAGAGATCATTAGTTATTTGCCAACCTCAGTAAGTGTGAGTTTTGGTTGAGCAGTGTAGTATTTCTCGGGCATGTCATATCTAGCAGTGGGATATCAGTGGATCCCAGGAAGATTGAGGCTGTGATGGAGTGGGCTGCACCCACTTCTGTGCCCGAGATACGGAGTTTTCTTGGTTTAGCAGGTTATTACCGACGCTTCGTCGAGGGATTTTCTAAGATTGCTAAGCCTTTGACTCAGTTGACTCAAAAGGAAGTACCATTTTATTGGTCTGAAGCTTGTGAGCAGAGCTTCCAAGAATTGAAGCATCGATTGACGACGGCGCTTGTGTTGGTGATTCCCACGGAGAACAAGAGGTTTGTTCTATACACTGATGCATCGCTACAGGGCTTGGGTTGTGTATTGATTCAAGATAAGCATGTGGTAGCTTATGCATCGAGTCAGCTGAAGCCACATGAGGCTAGATACCCAGTCCATGATTTGGAATTGGCGGCTATTATCTTTGCCCTGAAGATTTGGAGACATTATTTGTATGGTACATCTTTTACCATATACACGGATCATAAGAGCCTGAAATTCTTATTTACTCAGGCGGAGTTAAATATGCGTCAAAGGAGATGGATGGATTTACTCAAGGACTATGACTGTGAAATAGAGTACCATCCCGGAAAAGCAAACTTGGCAGCAGACGCCTTGAGTTGGAAGGTGAAGAGTACTACTGAGGACGCTATGTGTTTATCGGCATGATGACTTCTTGTTGCCATCTGGGCTATGATTTTGATGTGGATGCATCGCCGGTGCGGGTATTGACTTTATTGACAGAGCCGGACATCTATGAGAATATCAGGAGAGCCTAGAAAACGGATGCTGAGATTCGGAGATGGTCATCATTGGTACTTCAAGGACAACCATCAAAATTCAAAGTGGCTGAGGATGGTTCTTTGAGACTCGGTAGCCGTTGGGTAGTTCCGTGTACGCCGGAGTTGCGTATAGGGATCTTGGAGCGAGCTCATAGTAGCCGATTTAGTATCCACCTAGGAGGGAGAAAAATGTATAAGGACCTATGTGATCAGTTCTGGTGGAAACGGATGAAGCGTGATGTGATCGCTTTTGTCAAGAGGTGTTGATCTGCCAACAGGTTAAAGCAGAGAGGCAGAGACCGGGTGGCGAGCTAAGGAGCTTAGAGATACCGGAATGGAAATGGGAGCACATATCTATGGACTTCGTGGCCCACTTGCCGAGGACTACTTCGGGTTGTGATGCCATCTGGGTGATCATTGATAGGCTAACGAAGGTAGCTCATTTCATCCCCTACAGTATGACTTACACATACTTGAGGATGGCTCAGTTGTATGTTCGGGATATAGTGAGACTACACGGAATTCCAGTGTCTATAGTATCTGACAGAGATCCACTGTTCACATCTCATTTCTGGGGAGGTCTTCAGTCAGCTTTGGGTACTGAGGTGAGGTTGAGCACATCATATCATCCCCAGACGGACGGTCAGACCGAGCGTAATATAGAGACGCTCGAGGACATGCTATGGGCTTGTGTATTAGAGTTTGATGCCTCATGGCAGGATTCTTTGGCCTTGGTAGAGTTCTCTTACAACAATAGCTATCAGGCGAGTATCCAGATGGCTCCGTTTGAGGCTCTGTATGGTCGGCGTTGTAGGTCACCATTGTATTGGGATGATTTGACCAGTAAAGCAGTAGGAGGACCCAAACTTATTCGGGAAATGGAGGATAAGATAAAGGTTATCCGTCAGAAAATGAAGGCAGCCCAGGACAGGCAGGCAGCCTATGAAAATAAGCGGCGGAAAACCGTTGGAGTTCCAGTTGGGAGACAGGGTCTTTTTGAAGATCTCGCCTTTCAGAGGCGTTGTGCGGTTTGGTATGTGCGGGAAATTGTCTCCAAGGTATGTGAGACTGTATGAGATTTTACAACGCATCGGTACCTTGGCTTACCATTTGGCATTGCCACCGTCATTGTCCGGTATTCATGACGTTTTCCATGTATCTATGCTGCGGAAATATGAGCCGGATCCGTCGCATGTTTTGCAGCCTTCTGAGGTACAGTTAGATTCTGATGTGTCCTACGAGGAACGACCAGTCAGGATTCTGGATAGAGCTGAGAGAAGACTTCGGAACAAAGTGATACCGATGGTCAAGGTTCAGTGGGATCGCAGGGGTGTCGAGGAGGTCACGTGGGAGACGGAGCGGCATATGGTGCAGCACTACCCTGGAACTATTTTCTGGTATGTGATTTATGTTTGGTTTTATTTTGGTAAGTGCATGCGATTTCGAGGGCGAAATCTTATAAGTAGGGGAGTATTGTGATATCCCCGAAATAATTAATTGCAATTTGGGCATTAATTATGTTATGTGATTATTTATGGTGATAATTAAATTATGTGTTAGAATTAATTATCTTGGTGAAATGCTTAGTCACATGGTAGGCGTGACCCGGTGGTGCATTTCAGGGTGCATGTTATGCATGTTGGGAAATTGGGGGTTATCATGGTTTAATTATGATGGTTGATAATTATTTGGTAAAGCATGGATTTAATTGAGATTTTTGTGCATTTTGGTAAAATGCTTTTAAAATATCATGTTGGGATGTTTTATACATCATGCTAATTGTTGGGGTAAAATTTTAATTAACCCCTTTAACACCACTACCCTACCTTACCCTCCTCACTTTACCAATCCCCAATTACTCTCCCAACCCTAACCCCCCTTTCTCCATTTTTGATTTTGGCTTAAAAGTGGAGGGGAAATTCTTGCAAAAGCTTTGTTTGTGAGATTGTTGGTAGGATTTGGAGTCCTCAAGAGGTATGGATACTGTGATGACCAGGGATTATAGATGTTAATCCCGTAGTGTTAATAATCCCTAAAGTGGTTTTACGTAGCGATTTGGAGTTTAATGATGTTGGGCCTTCTGGGCTCGTTTATTTGGGTAGTTGGGATCGTTGGATCCAGAGGTTGAGATTGTATTCTCATTTGGGTGAAAAACCTAAGAGTTGGGTTTTTGATGTGTCTCGGGATCTCGGGTGCTTGTGTGAGCACCGGTAGGGGGTTTTGGAGTTAGAGAGAGAATTTTTGAAAACAGATGATTTTTAATGAATCACGATGTATTTGTGGGGCTATTAGTTTTTCGGGGTATTTTGCTATAAATACCAATTGAACCCGAGATTTTTATTAAATTTCATTTCAACCCACTTTTTCCTCTCTCTCTCCCGCGCGCCCCTCCCGTCTGCCCAGCCCCCTCCGCGCTCTAAAACGCTTCGGCCGCCGCCGTCCCGCGGCCGTTCGGCGCGTCCGACCTACCCACGGCTTCGTCTTGTCCAGGCGCTCCTTTCCCCTCCGTCAATTGAAAGTTTCATCGCGTTTTGAAGTCGAATTTTGCAGGTAAGCGTCGATTCCCAATTTCTAGGGTTTAACGAATTTCGATCGATTTACTTCCGATTTTCGATTGAATAACCTTCCTTACCCCTTTTCCATGCTTGTCATGTATTTCCCTGCTTAACTTGATGGTATTGTGAATTATTGTTTCGATTTTTCCCAAAATTCGTAGGGTTTATGTTCGAATTTTTGGGGGTTTTAGGCAAGGGGTGTTGATCCTTGCTTTAATGGTTTAATTCACATTTTAGATGTATTATGATGCTTAATTGGGATCGAATTAAGATGTTATGGTTCGAATTTACCCTAATTTGGTGAGGGTTTGATTTCGAATTTTGGGGATTATGGCTATGGGTTGATAATTCACGTTAGGGATCGTTTATTACATGTTTTAGATGATTTACGATGCTTGGTTGGGTTCGAATTGTGATGCTAGGGTTCGAATTATTGAAGGTGTTCTTGGGCAATTTTTCGATATTGTCTCATTCGTTCCCCTCCCTGCATGTACCCTGCCCCGGGTCTTTTAAATGATTTATTGTCGTGTGTTGACAATATTTTGAGGGTTATGGATGTGCTTAAGCATGGGTTACATGTTCGTAAATAATTGTGAATTATTTATCGTGTTAGCACATCATTCCTCGGGGCATGGAACTCGAGCAAGGTTTGGCTCGGACTTCGAGGATTTAAGGTACGTTTAGCGTACGAGCATAGTTTAAATGATGTTTTACAAGTATGATGCATGATCTAAAATACATGAAATGCTTTGCTATGATGATATCGGGACTTGGTTATGTTGTGTTGATTCACATGGTGGAATGCTTAGTGCCGCTATGAAGCGAGCAAATGATGAGGTGTGGTTGCTACGGAGCAAACACCGATAGTATGACGTTACCTTGAAGTAAGAAATGAAAATGTGGTATTTGATTAGATATCTAGGATATCTGTATTTTATTCCCTATTGGTAATAAATAGGAACAGAGACGTAGTTAATCAGAGAAGTGATTAACTAGGATCGGAAGTTAAGGAAATCTCAATATGATATCTAGAATTATGATAATTGCTAGATAAAGTAAGATGTTATGAAATGTTACTAATCATTACTAGATAAAGTAAGATGTTATGAAATGTTGCTAATCATTGCTAGATAAAGTAAGATGTTATGAAATGTTGCTAATCATTGCTAGTTAAAGTAAGATGTTATGAAATGTTGCTAATCATTGCTAGTTAAAGTAAGATGTTATGAAATGTTGTTATTTGAACTGGCTAGGGTTAACCAATGTGATGATTAACTGCATATTCAGGATTTGATGATTTATCTGTTTTGAGAACAAGATTATTACAGGGGTACGCTATGATGAGGGTGATACCATCCAGGAAGTATCACATATGTTCCACAATATTTACATTTTCGTAAATTATGTATTATGTCATTATGATTATGAAATTGTGGAATTGGTATGCTCACCCCGTTGGGGGCTATCTCTGTTGGGGCAGGTGAACAGGTACATCGATGGCTTTGGATATGAGCTCGAGCTGTTGATTGGGTGTACTTCCAGGATCGTGGTACCAGGGCTTGATGGAGCACGGTATCGTATAAAGTACCTATATACCCATGATGGTTATATACATATTCGTGATGCTCGCATGTGAGCACGATTATACTTGTATATGGGTTGTATATGAAGGCATGAGCCTTTCTCTCTTTCATTCTATGTTGCATGCAATTAGAGGTAGAATTGCTAAATGATATGAGAGTCATTGGTGTATTGTGGGTGTTGAAACCCACTTTTGTTGTCATATGTGTGGTGTCTTCCCTGGCTGGGAATTTACTTGATATTGTTGTATTATGATGAGTATTATGTTTCCCTGGCCGGGAATTATGTTATGTGTTGTGCTTTTATTTCGGGATAGCTCTATTTATGGGGAGACTCTGCCCAAATTTTTATGAAAGTCCACAATGTAAAAGTGGTGTAATGGGCGAACTCTATGACTCTATTGTTGTTAGGATGATGAGCTTATAACACTGCATGTTAAAGAGAATTTTGTATTTGCCATTCAATGGTAAAGTATCATCTGAGTTTCCCGAATAATTTTATAGAAAGCATGTGCCACACATAATGATTAATACACTAATCAAGGGTTAAGTATATGGGGTCCTTACATTAGTGGTATCAGAGCCAGGTTGCTCATTGGGGCTGTTGAGGGCCTAGGAAGTTATTGATAGCACATATTTATGCATGATGGCATTAATGTTATACGACATGACTAATTGTTTATGTGCTTATATGATATGAAAAGTGGTATTGCTAACCATTGTGGTTGCAGGAATCGTGTGGAACACGATAGGATGGCATTAATAGCGATGTCTAACGCTCTATATGCTACGTGCCAAGGAATCTGATTTTGGAAGAAAATCAGGGAAAAGAAAGATATGATGTATTGTCTGAGGACAGAATGGGTAGACAACCGACAGTGGAATACTTCGGTATGGTCTCAATTATTATTGAATATACTAATGCGTTTGTTCATGTGATGTTCAAGCAAGGAAGGTACGTAAGAGACGTACGGGCATCAAACGGTAACGTATTCTTAAACTATGACTTTGCATTGATTGCATAAGTAAGTTTATGATGTTTACAATGAGTAAAGATGATATGATGTTTATGATGATGATAATGATAAGTAAGTTTATGATGATGTTTATGATAAGTAAAGATGATATGATGTTTATGATGACGTTTAATAATAAGTAAAGATGATATGATGTTTATGATGATGATTATGATGATGATTATGGGGAATAAGTTTATAATGATGATGTTTACACGATGAAATGATGATGTTTATATGATGTTTATATGATGATGTTTATACGATGTTATTGTGGTAAGGTGCCAGGGGGTAAGGTGCCCCACATGGTAAGTAGCCATGCGATGTTATTGTGGTAAGGTGCCACGGGGTAAGGTGCCCCACATGGTAAGTAGCCATGCGATATTATTGTGGTAAGGTGCCACGGGGTAAGGTGCCCCACATGGTAAGTAGCCATGCGATATTATTGTGGTAAGGTGCCACGGGGTAAGGTGCCCCACATGGTAAGTAGCCATGCGATGTTATTGTGGTAAGATGCCATGGGGTAAGATGCCCATATGGTAAGAGGCCATACGATATTATTATGTGGATTTACGATGACTCATTCTTTTATGAGGATTGGCGATGGTTTATTCCGCCAGATATGTTGATAGCGATGCTTCATTCCGCTATATTGATTGGCGATGGTTCTTTCCGCCAGATGTATTGATAGCGATGTCTCATTCCGCTATATTGATTGGCGATGGTTCTTTCCGCCAGATGTATTGATAGCGAAGGTTCATTCCGCTATATTGATTGGCGATGATTCTTTCCGCCAGATGTATTGATAGCGATGGTTCATTCCGCTATATTGATTGGCGATGGTTCTTTCCGCCAGATGTATTGATAGCGATGTCTCATTCCGCTATATTGATTGGCGATGGTTCTTTCCGCCAGATGTATTGATAGCGATGGTTCATTCCGCTATCTTGATTGGCGATGATTCTTTCCGCCAGATGTATTGATAGCGATGGTTCATTCCGCTATATTGATTGGCGATGGTTCTTTCCGCCAGATGTATTGATAGCGATGTCTCATTCCGCTATATTGATTGGCGATGGGTTATACCGCCGGGTATTGATAGCGATGCCTCTTTCCGCTATTATGTGGACGATGACTCATGCTCAGGTGTATAGCGAGGTTTCATGCCACTTATTATATGACGATGTATCATGCCGTCGATTCTATAGCGATGGACTCTGCCGCTATATAATCAGCACATGATTTTGCCGCCTTCGAGCGATGGGTGCTGATTACGTATTATTATTGAGCGACGGAGATAGGTATGCCGCTATCTTGTTAGCGATGAGGTATGAGATATTGCTATTCTATTTAGCATTATTATAGCTGGCATGCGTTGTTATACATGTTTTATTATGACTATTTTACTAGCATGATGATGGATGACATATGTTGATGTACATGGACCGTCACGAGTTGACTGGGTTGTTTAGATGTCATTGTTGACATGTATCGTCACTAATTGACGATACCTTAGATGCCATGAGTGGGCATGTGTCGTCACGGGATGGCGATGACGATGGTATAGGAGATGTCAGATGTCTTATTAGACATGCATCCTCGTTACGATGAACAATGCGTTGAGTATACGTTTTCAGTTGTATGCCTTGGGTGCCAGTGTCGGGCACAAGGAGGTGTGTGCGTCATCAATTGACGTGACCCTTATACCGAGCGGGTTGCTCGAAGAATGGATGGACGCGCTGTACATGTGATTGTACCGCAGAAATTGTTTGAGGTAATCATATTTCGAGTGGTGATACCCTTGAGGTATGCTCGTTGGAATGGCTTTTTGGCCATGTTTTTGACGACAGGAGTAATCGTGGAGGAATTACTCGCTTTCTATTGATATGACATGTAGTAGACATGGTCACACCACCCATGAGGGTGTAGGGTCCTAAGGGAGTAGGATCAGGTTATGTTAAGTACATGGGGACATTGGAGTGTCCAGGGTATGTCAGCATTGGAGGAATGTTGGGTAAAGACCCACTACTCTATTGATTTTTCTTCCCATGGTATGGTATGCCGTGCGGAAACGTCCATCTGATTGGTAGGTTTGAGGTGAACCTAGTGAGGCAGCGACTAGTTTGTCTGCCGCGTGTGTGCAGCACCATGATGGGCTTGCTAGAGCCGTTATACTGCTCGTTGGAACCAAGTTTGGCAAATCGTAAGGTGATACGAGGTGGATTGTGGTGGACTCTGGTAGTCACCACGTCATTTGAAGTTGGGGTTGAGTATGCCTCACTGAAACGTATATATGTTTATGTTTAAATCTTGGTGAGACTGGTCTGGGACAGCTCATGATGTTGAAGTACCAACAAGAGAGTCATCAAGTCGTCGTTGATTCGATCTGGGAATCCATGTATTTTGGGATGCAATGGGTTTATTGCATGTCCTTTCAAATTTGAAACTCTGAGGAGTCTCGATTGTTTATTTATGACCAAGATGTGGTTCTTGGGATATCCGGAGGTGGACATCTTATGAGATATCTTTTGTGTGAATTTGTGGCCGTGAGTTGCCCAATTTGAGTTGCGATGATGCGACTGCCCCTTCGATAGAGGAGGTTTGAAAGTGGAAACCAGGTTTGGTATGTGTACACCGTGGAATACTAGTGTTTCCCTCGTAACGATGTATGTTAGACATCGTGAGTCATGATAGAGATGTCTTTGAATGATGTCTACGATGGAATCGGGAGCGATTCGGATCCTTACCGTTTCAGTTGACTAACTGCTTTTGGATTATTAGCGTTGAGCTGTGCTGACGCTCTTTGACGTTATAATAGATTTGGAAGTCTATTCCACTCCAGAGATTGACACGAGGTCAGCGTTCTCACGGTTGAGGTGTCTTTCAGGATGCGTTCTTACTAGTTGTATTAGAACTAAGGATGACTGTCCGATCTACAGTCGTAAGTATAGGTTGTTTTGCAGTCATGAGAGACTGACTTTTGGGATGACCCGCGTCGAGGTACGTTTTGCCTCTTGAGTGATATGTTGGTTTTTGTAAGTCGCTCTGTTTCAGAGTTTGATGAGAGGTAAGTATCCTCGCGTTTATTAATACGATTCTGATATGGTCAAGAATCGAAGTTATGGCTTCATGTTGTTGTGTAGCCTGGGTGTTACGTGATACACCAGTGCTAATTTCGAGGACGAAATTCTTTTAGTGGGGGATATTGTGATGACCAGGGATTATAGATGTTAATCCCGTAGTGTTAATAATCCCTAAAGTGGTTTTACGTAGCGATTTGGAGTTTAATCGCGATGTTGGGCCTTCTGGGCTCGTTTATTTGGGTAGTTGGGATCGTTGGATCCAGAGGTTGAGATTGTATTCTCATTTGGGTGAAAAACCTAAGAGTTGGGTTTTTGATGTGTCTCGGGATCTCGGGTGCTTGTGTGAGCACCGGTAGGGGGTTCTGGAGTTAGAGAGAGAATTTTTGAAAACAGATGATTTTTAATGAATCACGATGTATTTGTGGGGCTATTAGTTTTTCGGGGTATTTTGCTATAAATACCAATTGAACCCGAGATTTTTATTAAAATTTCATTTCAACCCACTTTTTCCTCTCTCTCTCCCGCGCGCCCCTCCCGTCTGCCCAGCCCCCTCCGCGCGCTAAAACGCTTCGGCCGCCGCCGTCCCGCCGTCGTTCGGCGCGTCCGACCTACCCACGGCTTCGTCTCATCCAGGCGCTCCTTTCCCCTCCGTCAATTGAAAGTTTCATCGCGTTTTGAAGTCGGATTTTGCACGTAAGCGTCGATCCCCAATTTCTAGGGTTTAACGAATTTCGATCGATTTACTTCCGATTTTCGATTGAATGACCTTCCTTACCCCTTTTCCATGTTTGTCATGTATTTCCCTGCTTAACTTGATGGTATTGTGAATTATTGTTTCGATTTTTCCCAAAATTCGTAGGGTTTATGTTCGATTTTTGGGGGTTTTAGGCAAGGGGTGTTGATCCTTGCTTTAATGGTTTAATTCACATTTTAGATGTATTATGATGCTTAATTGGGATCGAATTAAGATGTTATGGTTCGAATTTACCCTAATTTGGTGAGGGTTTGATTTCGAATTTTGGGGATTATGGCTATGGGTTGATAATTCACGTTAGGGATCGTTTATTACATGTTTTAGATGATTTACGATGCTTGGTTGGGTTCGAATTGTGATGCTAGGGTTCGAATTATTGAAGGTGTTCTTGGGCAATTTTTCGATATTGTCTCATTCGTTCCCCTCCCTGCATGTACCCTGCCCCGGGTCTTTTAAATGATTTATTGTCGTGTGTTGACAATATTTTGAGGGTTATGGATGTGCTTAAGCATGGGTTACATGTTCGTAAATAATTGTGAATTATTTATCGTGTTAGCACATCATTCCTCGGGGCATGGAACTCGAGCAAGGTTTGGCTCGGACTTCGAGGATTTAAGGTACGTTTAGCGTACAAGCATAGTTTAAATGATGTTTTACAAGTATGATGCATGATCTAAAATACATGAAATGCTTTGCTATGATGATATCGGGACTTGGTTATGTTGTGTTGATTCACATGGTGGAATGCTTAGTGCCGCTATGAAGCGAGCAAATGATGAGGTGTGGTTGCTACGGAGCAAACACCGATAGTATGACGTTACCTTGAAGTAAGAAATGAAAATGTGGTATTTGATTAGATATCTAGGATATCTGTATTTTATTCCCTATTGGTAATAAATAGGAACAGAGACGTAGTTAATCAGAGAAGTGATTAACTAGGATCGGAAGTTAAGGAAATCTCAATATGATATCTAGAATTATGATAATTGCTAGATAAAGTAAGATGTTATGAAATGTTACTAATCATTACTAGATAAAGTAAGATGTTATGAAATGTTGCTAATCATTGCTAGTTAAAAGTAAGATGTTATGAAATGTTGCTAATCATTGCTAGTTAAAGTAAGATGTTATGAAATGTTGTTAATTTGAACTGGCTAGGGTTAACCAATGTGATGATTAACTGCATATTCAGGATTTGATGATTTATCTGTTTTGAGAACAAGATTATTACAGGGGTACGCTATGATGAGGGTGATACCATCCAGGAAGTATCACATATGTTCCACAATATTTACATTTTCGTAAATTATGTATTATGTCATTATGATTATGAACTTGTGGAATTGGTATGCTCACCCCGTTGGGGGCTGTCTCTGTTGGGGCAGGTGAACAGGTACATCGATGGCTTTGGATATGAGCTCGAGCTGTTGATTGGGTGTACTTCCAGGATCGTGGTACCAGGGCTTGATGGAGCACGGTATCGTATAAAGTACCTATATACCCATGATGGTTATATACATATTCGTGATGCTCGCATGTGAGCACGATTATACTTGTATATGGGTTGTATATGAAGGCATGAGCCTTTCTCTCTTTCATTCTATGTTGCATGCAATTAGAGGTAGAATTGCTAAATGATATGAGAGTCATTGGTGTATTGTGGGTGTTGAAACCCACTTTTGTTGTCATATGTGTGGTGTCTTCCCTGGCTGGGAATTTACTTGATATTGTTGTATTATGATGAGTATTATGTTTCCTGGCCGGGAATTATGTTATGTGTTGTGCTTTTATTTCGGGATAGCTCTATTTATGGGGAGACTCTGCCCAAAGTTTTATGAAAGTCCACAATGTAAAAGTGGTGTAATGGGCGAACTCTATGACTCTATTGTTGTTAGGATGATGAGCTTATAACACTGCATGTTAAAGAAAATTTTGTATTTGCCATTCAATGGTAAAGTATCATCTGAGTTTCCCGAATAATTTTATAGAAAGCATGTGCCACACATAATGATTAATACACTAATCAAGGGTTAAGTATATGGGGTCCTTACAGATACCTCCTTGGTGTTTTAATGGTGTTTGGTTTGGATTTGAAATGGTTTTGGTTGTTTTTAAAATGGGTTTATTTTGGCTTGGTATGGTTTTGATTGGGTGTTGGATTTTTGATAGTATTGTAGTGTATCAAAAATTTTGTTGGAAAATTTTGTTGGCCTTGGCAGTGTGATCTCGCGATCGATCGGGGCTTTATGTCGATCGATCGCGAGACACCAAAATATGTGTTTTTGGTTATTTTGTGGAATTTTTGATATTGGACTATTATTGGCTCCTAATATTGGTTTGTGTGAATATGTAGAACCATCCCAGGTGGCCACACAGCCTAGGAGATAAAGTCCACCACACACCACATTTTGAAACAAAGGTACGTAGTGAGACGTACGGGCATCGGACGGTAAAACGTATTATTACGCATTGAATTGGTTATGCATTATGGTTGCACACATGGAATTAATTATGCATTGTGGTTGCATACATGGTCTTGGTTATGCATCATGGTTGCATACATGGGTTGAATATGCATTGTGGTTGCATGTGTATCTTGGATGCATTGGTGCATGTGATTGCGAGTCGAGATTATATTCCAGTGATGAAGAATACTTGCAGCCTTCATGTCGAAGCGATGATAGAATACTTGCCGCTGTCATATTATAGCGATGAAGAATATTTGCAGCAAATATGTCGAAGCGATGGATCATTCCGCTGTCATATTACTATTGCGAGGGATATTATGCCGCTAATATGTCGAAGCGAGGGGTATTAATGCCGCTGTCATGTAAACGCGAGGGGTATTATGCCACTGATATAATAAGACTGGAAATGGCCATTGGTATACATGGAATGGATGCATGTCATGACATACGTTATTGGTATTATAATCCATTGATTATGATTGTGGTACATGGACAACCAAATGGAGCTTTTAAATGTATTAAATACATGAAGTGAATTGTATTTACGGTTTAAGCATTTGAATTACAATCATATTATTGTGAATATGGTTTATATACATGCTCATGGTTTTGGGGTTGTTCCTGTAGTTACTTTTGGGCGGACGAGCTAAGGCGGGTTGATGCGGTGAGCCAGTGAGGAGTGCTTTTGGCATAGCAGGCTTAATTCTTTTGTATAGTCTCTACTCTAGGAGTAGTGTAATGCCATAGGATTAACATTCAATTGGTTGGGAATGTAATTAATCCCTTTTGGAAATTTTATTTTGGCCTGTAATCTTAACGGCTCAAGGCATCAACACGAACTTTATATTCTTTAGATGCATGTTAGCTCATTTACGCCTTTAATCCGCACTTAAGGAACTAGGGTCCTTACACCTTACATAGTGGTTAGAGAACAATGGATGAGCGAAGGGTAGACTTAGTGAACAAGTTGAATAAGTGTTCACTTATGAGCATGTTAATGCATGTGGTGTATATTTGAGTATATATATGTGTTATACTAACATGCTTGGAGAATTGTTATTCATGCCAACTAACGGTGTACTACATGAATTGTTCTGGTATCTTTTATTGTTAACCCTTGCATTACAACATGACATCCATGAACTTGGAACACCACAATGAAGGGGTGGGAGATGCAATGAGTATAAATGCGAGTATTGCACAGACTAATCCTTTACCGCCACCGGCTGTGGGCATGGAACCTATTGCACATCTATTACTTCCCAGGGAATTGAGTCTGACACAGTTCTTGACCTTTCATCCGCCTCGATTTGAGGGAACTGAGACTGGGGAAGAAGCAGAAGAATGGCTTGAGAGAATTGAGCAGATATTTGTATCGACACCGTGTGCCAAGACTGTTTGGTTGAGTCTGGAAGAGTTCCAACTGGCTAAGAAATCTTCCATGTGGTGAAAGACAACTGTTATGGACCTTTCACTACAGGAATGTGCTTTACTCGGATATTAGTAGACTGGAGCCTATTCAGGACCCGGTTTCTGAACCGGTACTGGTACTTTTCAGTTGCCGCTAGACAGATGAAAGATGATGAGTTCACTGACTTAAAGCTGGGCAACATGACTGTTTCGGACTTTGCTCTACAATATTCATCACTCTTACGGTACGTTCCTCATATCGCTACAAACAGTCATGCCAAGATGAGACACTTCTTAAAGGGCTTGAGGCCAGAGCTATTTGATAGGGTTATCTCTAATAACCCTAGTTCTTTTGATGATGCGCTTGTAAGAGCGGAGCTAGCGGAAATTGGGGTAAGTGCTTACAAGGATATTGTACCCCCTCATGTACCATCTCAGAGGCCGGTGTCTGACATTTTGAGGCCGCGAGGGGAACAGTTTAAGCCTCGTGGGGCTTCTTCATCTTCCCGATTTAGTGGGAAACGATCGAATGACCGAAGGTCTGGAGATCGAAGGGGTAATACACCGACCAATCGGGGAGTAACGCAAGCGAGTAGTATGGGGGAAACGAGATGCGATTATTGTGGAGGACCGCACTCGATGTGTGACTGCTCGGCTTGTTATAGTTGTGACAAGACCGGCCACATTGCTCGACATTGTCCTACCCATGGAGGACAGTCAGATTTCAGGATGAACAGAGAGAGATTTGATGGCAGGGCAGTACACAGAGGCAACCGGCTGTGCCTCGACAGTCGGGAGGCCAGACAGTGGGACCACCTCAGGGGCAGGTGTACACACTGACTAGGGAGCAGGTCGAGGCAGTCCCAGAGGAAGTGATTGCGTAAGTGTTATTTATTTACCTACTCCGCTTTTATTTTGATAGATACAGGTGCCTCCAATTCCTTTGTGTCTGCAAATTTTGTGGAACAATATCATACGTGCCGTCTCCGTTGCCCACACCTCTTATGGTCTCGACACCCACCGGAAAGTATGTGATTGCTGATCGGATATTATCTGACTGCCTCATTTATTTTGAGAACAATGATCTGAAGGCTGATTTGATTGTGCTGGGAATGACAGACTCGATTGCATTGTGGGCATCGATGTTCTGAACAGATATCAGGCAATGCTTGATTGCCGACAGAGAACAGTTTGCTTCCGATCTGATTAGGGGATTCATTGGATATTTTATGGAAGTGGTTCTCGTCCGAAAATTCCGTTGGTATCGGCTATCAAAATGTCACGGCTATTGGAGCGTGGACATACGGGCTACCTCATCTATGCCATTGATGTTGCGGAAAACAGGAAAGAGCTGAAAATCGAGGAGAAATCCTTGGTTGAGGAATTTGCCGATGTAATCCTGGAAGAAATTCCAGGTTTTCCTCCGAGTAGAGAAGTTGAATTTGGGATTGAGCTATTACAAGGGACGTCCGCTATTTCTTGTGCCCCTTATAGAATGGCACCAACGGAGTTGAGGGATCTGAAGGTGCAGTTGCAGGAACTTCTTGACAAGGGATACATATGTCCTAGTGTATCGCATTGGGGTGGACCTGTCTTATTTGTAAAGAAGAAGGATGGTTCGATGTGATTGTGCATCGATTACTGGCAGTTGAATAAAGCGACGGTAAAGAACAAGTACCATCTTCCACGGATTGATGATCTGTTTGATCATTTACAGGGCACGAAGCTTTATAGCAAGATTGACTTGAGGTCAGGTTACCATCAGTGTAAGGACCCTCCGCCCTTAACCAGCTACTAGTGCATTATTACAAATAATGGTGCATACTTTTTCCAGATTAGGGAATTCTCGTACATGCTTCTGTAACCTTAACATGCCATCTATAAAATTTTCGACATTAATCTACATAATGTTCAATTCCCAATATAGCTCAACTAGCATAAGCATACACCTCATAATACACTAACTTGTTTTCAATTCATTATGCGATTCCCTTAATTAAATTGAATGCAAATCATAAATGAAAAGAGATATCACATAACTCTTATACAAATAAACATATCTAAATGCTCATAGACGAGCATTGAACCCATAAATGTGTATCAACTGTATAAGAAGTATTGTTCATACCAACACCGATACCCAGCTCCTAGGAGTATCCCCATCCAGTAGCTCGAACTCATCCTCCAAGCCAATGATGTACCTGTTCTACCTGTTTCAACAGAAAAAGCCCCCACACAGGGTGAGCATACCCATATCACAATCTCAATATCATAAATTACACAATTCATAATTTACAGAATGTAAAGTTGCGAATTCAAAAAATACTTCCTGTATATACCGTTACCATATGAAATTTCACATGTTGTTCCTGTTCTCACAATAACCAAAATCATCAAATCCAAAACCAGTTAATCATTACATTGATTAAATACATTCATGCTCAAACCAAACATTTCATAATCAGTTATAGCTCAATCGTTACAATCATGCTTACAAAAATCAAGTATATCACAATCTCATTCTATCGTATCACATCGCTCGCTCAACAGCGGCAGTACTCTAACCTCTCGCACGCTCAACAGCGGCAGCATCATAACCAATGCTTGCGCCACAGCGACATCATATTACTCGTTACTCGCTCAACAATGATATTTCCACAATTCATAACACATATTCTTTAGCACAACAATAATATACAATCTATCAATCATGACAATAATATATCTAACTATGCTCGTACGTCATACGTCCTTATGATCCAATAGCAAGTGCTAATCCTTGCATTTGCCCCGAGATTCCGTGAATTAATGCTAAACACGGTTAATAAGTCATAATTAATTTCGTGCGAGAAAACACAAGCCCGAGCACGTTTACAACCCCCAAAAACATCATCACCCATGATGATTAACCATTTAAAAGACCCGGGCAAAGCATACATCAAAAACTCAACACAAAATAATTTTCCCAAAAAAAAAATGCACAGGCGATCGATGGCCTCATTTCAAGCGATCGATCGCTTCACTGTTCATTTTGGCCACTGCCCCTTGGCAATCGATCGCCTCATTTCAAGCGATCGATCGCTTCACTGTTCATCATCTTCAAAATTTTCCAAACGACGCGGCGATCGATCGCTCCGACCCTAGCGGTCGATGGCTCCGTCTTGTTTCAGCCAATAATGGCATTTTTCGAGCAAAAACTTCCAAATCAACAAACTCAACACCCCATACTCCATAAATCCTCAACATGAAAACAATAATACACAACATATTACCATAACCAAAAATCTCTAAAACTCAAAAATCAAAACTCAAATCCAACTCATATCTTCACCAAATTCTACAAAACTACTATCAAAACCTTCACAATCAAGAAGTGAAGATGATTACCTAGTTAGTTTCTCAAGAATCCCGTTCATCATCGAGCTCCATCCAATTTTGTTCAAGGATTGCAAAGGGGAGATGGTGGGGGAAAGAGGAGGGAAGCGAGAGAGGGAGAGAGAAAGGTGAGTACAATGACTGAACACCGAGTCCACTTGGTATATATAGTACCAAGGCTCTAAAATCCCAAGTCCTCATCATGACTCATTAAAAATTATATGTGTTAAAAATTACCTCTTAATCTCAATTTCCATTATTAGCTCGAACACAAAGCAACCCCCGACCCCAGATTCCACAAAAACACAATTCCAAGGTTTATCACCACAATGAGAATACAATCTCAACCCTTGGATCCAACAACCCCAAATACCGGATTTAAAATCCTCCGGAGTCTCAACACTTCCTCACTTACAATTAATTAAGGATTACAACCACCTCAGGGTTAATATAGTTACATTCTTCAATTCAGTAACTATGATTTAAACATAATAATTAGTCTCGTTTGATTTACTCCAAAACTGAGTCCGAATACAAAGTGACACTCATCCGTAATTATCTCATAATTATCACATCATTGGTTTAATTAAGGTACTTAAGTTCCATGCATCACAATCAGATTCGAGTTAGAGAGGAGGATGTTTAGAAGACATCATTTCGGACTCGGTATGGGCACTACGAGTTCTTGGTCATGCCGTTCGGAGTGACGAACACCCCAGTTGTCTTTATGAGTCTGATGAATTGGGTGTTTCAGTCGTATCTGGGTCAGTTCATGTAATACCCCCGAAAGGTTAAATGATTATATGCTACGATGATGAAATGTTATATGATTATGTACTACAATCATGAATTATGATGTATCTAAGAGGGTCGTGGTATTTTAATTGGGGGTTATATTTATGATATGATGATATGGTTTAGGTTGCATGTTACGTGTTTTTAATTGTGGTAATGATGTGGTGCAATTGTAAAATGTCAAGGGAAGATACTTTTATACATCGTATGAAATACCGGGATACAATTAAACACCACAAAACCACCCTACATGCAACCACCCACCCCCCACTTGCATACAACCCACGCCCCCTCCCCTGTTTTCTGGAAAATCATTGACCAAGGAGTCAAGTTGGCACTTAGATATTTCTCATTTGGTCTCTCACAAAAACCTCCTTCTTCCTCCCTTCTCTTCGTCTGAGATCTGGACTACTACTAGGAAGAAAGTGGTCGGAAATTTCTTGCCTTTTTCCTGACAAAAATCGGAGAGCAAAAGTGGTGAGGAATCACGCTGGTTCACCAGCTTTTCGTGTTTTTACATGTATGTTTGTCATAGCAGATTTGGCATGCTAGGGTAGAGTTTAATGAAAGATTGATATGAGTACCTTTATGTGATGTTTATGATGTCCTTAGCATGTTTTGTTAAGTAGCTTGCATGACTTATGTGATAGATCTTCGATTGTAAAAAGGGCTCCTCGAAAATCTGGGCAAGAAGTACCCTGTTTTTGTGTTGAGCAGGACTTTTATTAGGAAGATTTGAAGCATGCTAGCTTAGGTTATGGGTAAATCTTTGATGTGCATACATACACGGAAGTTTTGTGAACATGCCAACATAAATGTTTAAGCATGAACGATGGGCTATGTGGTAGTTTCATGACTATAAATGTGTGTGTTCGAAAATTCTGAACTGAATAATCATGCCCTGTTTTCCGAAAAAGCTGATCGGGTATTGATAAAGAGGGGTAGATTTAATGCATGTCGGGTTAAGCTATAAGTGAGACTTTAATTTTAATACATGCATGAAAGTATGTTGAAACTATTGATATGCTAGTTTAGGCATATAATGTAAGTTATGAAGGAGTTTGAAGGGTGTAAATTGAAGTGTTCGAGATTTCTGGAAAAATCTCGAAGTATATGAACGACCGATCGATCGGTGATGAACACCGATCGATCGGCAAAACCAGTAGCAAAAGGAGTAAATGATGAACAGTTAAGCGATCGATCGGTGAGAGATACCGATCGATCGGCAGTCACTGTTCATATGTTATAAAATTTTATGATTTTTTTTTAAATTTGATTTCGATTCTCGTATCGGTGCCTAATATTATATTATGTGGTTATGTAGAGCCATCCCAGGTACCAGCACCATCAAGGAGATAAGTCTATTGACTCCTCCTCCTTTTGAAAAGGTACGTAAGAGACGTACGGGCATCGGACGGTAAAACACATCCCTACGCTATGACTATGCATTTATCGCATGAATATGTACACGATGAAATTATGATGTGTATACGATGTTTATATGATGATGTTTATACGATGTTATTGTGGTAAGGTGCCACGGGGTAAGGTGCCCCACATGGTAAGTAGCCATGCGATGTTATTGTGGTAAGGTGCCACGGGGTAAGGTGCCCCACATGGTAAGTAGCCATGCGATGTTATTGTGGTAAGGTGCCACGGGGTAAGGTGCCCCACATGGTAAGTAGCCATGCGATGTTATTGTGGTAAGGTGCCACGGGGTAAGGTGCCCCATATGCATGATTATGAATCAGGGACAACAATAAGAAGTTAATGAATAACCAGCATATTTACTTAACCAAGATTTCATGCATTTACTATAATGTTTATATGTTGTTAAGTGAAATTGTATATGCTCATGATCTGTTGTCCCTGTAGGTACACTTTTGGATGAAAGGACTAAGGGTCGGGTTGAGGCAGTGAGCTACGAGGGACACAGGAACGTTTAGGATTTCAAGTTATGATTAGTATCTACTCTAGGAGTAGTGTAAATCTAAATGACATTCTTTTGGAATGTAATGAATTATTTTGAAGTTTTGAAATTTTTGGCCTGTAATCCGGTTAGCTCATGTAACAACCGAATCCTTAAGACGTTATCAATGCACGATTAATCCTTTTTATGTCTAGTAATCACTGTTAAGGTAGGAAGACCCTACATTAGTGGTATCAGAGCAGTGGTTAGATAACTCGGGAATGAGTGAAGGGTAGCCTTAGCAATAAGTTGGCTAGGTGCTTACTTTTGAACATGTTTTATATGTATGTTGCTTTCTAGGTTATGCTAACATGTTTAATTATCTAACGATGTGCTTCATGAACTGCTTTTGGTGTTGTTATTAACCCTGTGTTGCAGTATGGCAGCAAATATAGAAGTGGGAGACGCCATTAGTGTAAACGCAAGTGCTGGGCGTACGAATCCATTGCCACCCCCAGCCTTGGGTGAGGAACCCTCTGAACAGCAGTTGCTACCTGGGGAATTGAGCTTGGCTCAGTTTATGATGTATCGGCCTCCGATGTTCGAGGGAACTGAATCAGGAGAGAAAGCGGAGGAATGGTTGGAGAGAATTGAACAGATATTTGTGGCAGCGCCTTGTGCAAAGACGGCCTGGATCAGATTAGCAGAATTTCAGCTGTCCAAGAAGGCATTGATGTGGTGGAAAACCACGGTGATTGAGCAAGAGGCTCTAGGACAGGAAGTAAATTGGAAGATGTTCCGAACGCGGTTTCTGAACCGCTATTTCTCAGCTGCTGCAAGACAAGCCAAAGAGGATGAATTTACCAGTTTAAGACAAGGTACCATGCCTGTATCTGATTATGCTTTGCACTACTGTTCCTTACTTCGAAATGTGCCACACATTGCTGCAAGCACTCAAGCGAAGATGCGGAACTTCATGAAGGGCTTGAGGCCTGAACTGTATGACAGGGTGATCACTTATGGCCCTGCCTGTTTTGATGATGCACTCTCACGAGCAGAGCTAGCTGAACTGGGAGTTGGTGCATATCCTGATGCGGTGCCACCTCCAGCACCCCCTCAGAAATTTACTTCTGACCACTTGAAGCCCAGGGGTGATCAGTTTAAGCCTAAGGGGAACACGTCAGCATCGAGATTCAGTGGCAAGAGGCCCGAGAATCGATGGAAAGGGAAGGGTAGGAATGACACTCCATCTGGGAGAGGACAGCCTCAGGGAGATAGATCTGGAAGAGCTCAGTGCACTATATGTGGACTATCACATTTGGCAAAGGACTGCGTTGGCTGCTATGTCTGTGGCGACAGAGGCCACTTCGCTCGACAGTGTCCCAACAGGGGAAGACAGCAGAACTCTGCGGGGAGGCCTGCGGACAGAGCGGCACCGCACAAACCACCTTTCGCACCGAGGCAGTATGGAGGTCAGCCCACGGGGCCACCTCAGGGTCAGGTGTATGCTTTGACAAGGGAGCAGGCTACAGCGGCTCCAGAGGAGGTGATAGCGGGTACGTGTCTTTTATTTACGCACCCTGCTCTTATATTGATAGACACAGGTGCGTCACACTCTTTTGTGTCGACGAGTTTTGTTGAAAGGCACCACATATGCACTTCTCCGTCGCCCATGCCTCTTTTAGTCTCGACCCCCGCAGGAAGAAGTTTGACTACTGATCAGATTGTCTATGATGGCCTCATTTATTTTGAGGATAATGAGTTGAGATCAGATTTGATTGTGCTGGGCATGACAGACTTCGATTGCATTGTGGGCATCGATGTTCTGAACAAGTATCAGGCGGTCGTTAACTGCAGGCAAAGGACTGTCCGATTCAGATCTGATATGGGAGTCCAGTGGACATTCTTTGGGGATGGTTCTCGCCCAAAGATTCCGTTGGTATCGGCTGTCAAGATGGCTCAGTTATTGGAACAAGGTCATGCAGGATATCTTATCTATGCTATTGATATGACGGAAAAGAGGAAGGAGTTGAAGGTTGAGGATGTGCCCGTAGTGGCAGAGTTTGCTGATGTCTTTCCGGAGGAGATTCCCGGATTCCCACCGACGAGAGAGGTCGAGTTTGGGATTGAACTGCTACCAGGGACGTCTGCAATTTCTCGTGCCCCATACCGGATGGCAACAGCTGAGTTAAGGGAGTTAAAGATGCAGTTGCAGGAGCTCCTTGACAAGGGCTACATACGCCCTAGCGTATCGCCATGGGGAGCGCCTGTCTTATTTGTTAAGAAGAAGGATGGATCGATGCGCCTATGTATTGACTATAGACAACTGAATAAGGCCACAGTCAAGAACAAGTATCCACTTCCAAGGATTGATGACTTGTTTGATCAGTTGCAGGGAACGAGGCTTTACAGTAAGATCGATCTGAGGTCGGGGTACCATCAGATACGAGTAAGAGAAGATGATGTTCAGAAGACGGCTTTCAGGACTAGATATGGGCACTATGAATTTCTGGTCATGCCTTTTGGGGTGACGAATGCCCCAGCTGTCTTCATGAGTTTGATGAACAGGGTGTTCCAGCCGTATTTGGATCAGTTCGTCATAGTCTTCATTGACGACATACTTATCTACTCTCGGACGGAAGAAGAGCACGTAAGACACTTGAGGATAGTGCTTCAGATCCTAAGGGATCATCAACTATATGCAAAGCTTAGTAAGTGCGAGTTCTGGTTGGACAGCGTGGTATTCTTAGGCCATGTCATATCTAGCCAGGGGATATCTGTGGATCCCAGGAAGATCGAAGCTGTGTTGGAGTGGGCTGCACCCACTTCTGTACCAGAAATACGGAGTTTCCTCGGTTTGGCAGGTTATTACCGACGTTTCGTCGAAGGTTTCTCGAAGATTGCCAAACCCCTGACACAGCTGACTCAGAAAGGAGTCCCCTTCTATTGGTCTGAAGCTTGTGAGGAAAGCTTCCAAGAACTGAAGCGTCGCTTGACTACAGCGCCTGTACTGGTGATTCCGTCTGAAAATGAGAGATTTACCCTGTATACGGATGCGTCACTGCAGGGTTTGGGCTGTGTGTTGATGCAAAATAAGCACGTGGTGGCTTATGCATCGAGGCAGCTGAAGCCACACGAGGCTAGGTATCCAGTGCACGATTTGGAACTGGCGGCCATCATATTTGCCTTGAAGATATGGAGGCATTACTTGTATGGCACGTCTTTCACTATATATACGGACCATAAGAGCCTGAAATTCTTATTCACTCAGGCAGAGTTGAATATGAGGCAAAGAAGGTGGATGGATTTGCTCAAAGACTATGATTGTGAAATTGAGTACCATCCAGGTAAAGCAAACTTGATAGCAGACGCCTTAAGCCGGAAGGTGAAGAGTACTGTAGAGGATGTCATGTGTTTGTCGGCCTTGATGACTTCTTATTGCCATCTGAGCTATGATTTCGATGTAGACACGTCGCCTGTGCGAGTGTCGACCCTATTGGCAGAGCCAGACATATTTGAGGCAATCAGGAAGGCCCAGAAGTCAGATAGTGAGGTTCAGAGGTGGACGTCATTGGTACTTCAGGGTCAGCCATCCAAGTTCAGAGTGGCTGAGGATGATTCTTTGAGACTGGGCAACCGATGGGTAGTCCCAGATACACCAGAACTGCGTAGAGGAATATTGGAGCGAGCTCACAGTAGTCGGTTCAGTATCCACCCAGGGGGAAAGAAGATGTACAAGGATCTGTGTGATCAATTCTGGTGGAGACGCATGAAGCGTGAGGTGATCATTTTCGTTAAAAGATGTTTGATCTGCCAGCAGGTAAAGGCAGAGAGACAGAGGCCTGGTGGTGAGCTGAAGAGCTTAGAAGTGCCTGAATGGAAGTGGGAGCATATATCTATGGACTTTGTGACCCACCTACCTAGGACGGCCTCAGGATTTGATGCTATCTGGGTGATCGTGGATAGGCTGACGAAGACGGCTCATTTCATCCCTTACAGTATGTCATATACATACTTGAAGATGGCCCAGATGTATATACGGGATGTGGTAAGGTTACATGGTATTCCAGTCTCGATAGTGTCTGACAGGGACCCGAGGTTCACTTCACATTTCTGGGAGGGTCTCCAGACAGCTTTGGGCACAGAAGTGAGACTGAGTACGGCCTATCACCCTCAGACAGACGGCCAAACAGAGCGTACCATTCAGACGCTCGAGGACATGTTGAGGGCGTGTATTTTGGAGTTTGATACTCCGTGGCAGGATTCAGTGCCGCTGGTGGAGTTCTCCTATAATAACAGTTATCAGGCGAGCATTCAAATGGCCCCTTTTGAAGCTCTGTATGGACGACGATGTAGATCACCACTGTATTGGGAGGACTTGACTAGCAAAGCGGTCGGAGGACCGGATTTGATCAGAGATATGGAAGGTAAGATAAAGTTGATACGCCAGAAGATGAAAGCGGCCCAGGATAGGCAAGCGGCCTATGCCAATAAGCGGCGACGGCCACTAGAATTCCAGTTAGGAGACCGGGTCTTCTTAAAGATTTCGCCCTTCAGGGGTGTGGTTCGTTTTGGGATGCGGGGAAAGTTATCTCCGAGATATGTTGGGCCATATGAAGTTTTGCAGCGTATCGGTACTTTGGCATATCGTCTGGCTCTACCACCATCCTTGTCTGGCATACACGATGTTTTTCATGTCTCTATGTTACGGAAGTATGAGCCAGATCCGTCTCATGTCTTACAGCCTACAGAAGTTCAGTTAGACTCAGATATGTCCTACGAAGAACGACCAATCAGAATTCTGGATCGAGAGGATCGCAGACTACGGAGCAAAGTTATACCGATGGTCAAAGTTCAGTGGGATCGTCGGGGTGTCGAGGAGGCTACATGGGAGACGGAACGGCATATGGTGCAGCACTACCCAGAACTATTCTCTGGTATGTATTTATGTTTAGTTCCGTTATGATGATGCATGTGGATTTCGAGGACGAAATCTTATAAGTAGGGGAGTAATGTAATACCCCCGAAAGGTTAAATGATTATATGCTACGATGATGAAATGTTATATGATTATGTACTACAATCATGAATTATGATGTATCTAAGAGGGTCGTGGTATTTTAATTGGGGGTTATATTTATGATATGATGATATGGTTTAGGTTGCATGTTACGTGTTTTTAATTGTGGTAATGATGTGGTGCAATTGTAAAATGTCAAGGGAAGATACTTTTATACATCGTATGAAATACCGGGATACAATTAAACACCACAAAACCACCCTACATGCAACCACCCACCCCCCACTTGCATACAACCCACGCCCCCTCCCCTGTTTTCTGGAAAATAATTGACCAAGGAGTCAAGTTGGCACTTAGATATTTCTCATTTGGTCTCTCCCAAAAACCTCCTTCTTCCTCCCTTCTCTTCGTCTGAGATCTGGACTACTACTAGGAAGAAAGTGGTCGGAAATTTCTTGCCTTTTTCCTGACAAAAATCGGAGAGCAAAAGTGGTGAGGAATCACGCTGGTTCACCAGCTTTTCGTGTTTTTACATGTATGTTTGTCATAGCATATTTGGCATGCTAGGGTAGAGTTTAATGAAAGATTGATATGAGTACCTTTATGTGATGTTTATGATGTCCTTAGCATGTTTTGTTAAGTAGCTTGCATGACTTATGTGATAGATCTTCGATTGTAAAAAGGGCTCCTCGAAAATCTGGGCAAGAAGTACCCTGTTTTTGTGTTGAGCAGGACTTTTATTAGGAAGATTTGAAGCATGCTAGCTTAGGTTATGGGTAAATCTTTGATGTGCATACATACACGGAAGTTTTGTGAACATGCCAACATAAATGTTTAAGCATGAACGATGGGCTATGTGGTAGTTTCATGACTATAAATGTGTGTGTTCGAAAATTCTGAACTGAATAATCATGCCCTGTTTTCCGAAAAAGCTGATCGGGTATTGATAAAGAGGGGTAGATTTAATGCATGTCGGGTTAAGCTATAAGTGAGACTTTAATTTTAATACATGCATGAAAGTATGTTGAAACTATTGATATGCTAGTTTAGGCATATAATGTAAGTTATGAAGGAGTTTGAAGGGTGTAAATTGAAGTGTTCGAGATTTCTGGAAAAATCTCGAAGTATATGAACGACCGATCGATCGGTGATGAACACCGATCGATCGGCAAAACCAGTAGCAAAAGGAGTAAATGATGAACAGTTAAGCGATCGATCGGTGAGAGATACCGATCGATCGGCAGTCACTGTTCATATGTTATAATATTTTATGATTTTTTTTGAAATTTGATTTCGATTCTCGTATCGGTGCCTAATATTATATTATGTGGTTATGTAGAGCCATCCCAGGTACCAGCACCATCAAGGAGATAAGTCTATTGACTCCTCCTCCTTTTGAAAAGGTACGTAAGAGACGTACGGGCATCGGACGGTAAAACACATCCCTACGCTATGACTATGCATTTATCGCATGAATATGTACACGATGAAATTATGATGTGTATACGATGTTTATATGATGATGTTTATACGATGTTATTGTGGTAAGGTGCCACGGGGTAAGGTGCCCCACATGGTAAGTAGCCATGCGATGTTATTGTGGTAAGGTGCCACGGGGTAAGGTGCCCCACATGGTAAGTAGCCATGCGATGTTATTGTGGTAAGGTGCCACGGGGTAAGGTGCCCCACATGGTAAGTAGCCATGCGATGTTATTGTGGTAAGGTGCCACGGGGTAAGGTGCCCATATGCATGAGTATGAATCAGGGACAACAATAAGAAGTTAATGAATAACCAGCATATTTACTTAACCAAGATTTCATGCATTTACTATAATGTTTATATGTTGTTAAGTGAAATTGTATATGCTCATGATGTGTTGTCCCTGTAGGTACGCTTTTGGATGAAAGGACTAAGGGTCGGGTTGAGGCAGTGAGCTACGAGGGACACAGGAACGTTTAGGATTTCAAGTTATGATTAGTATCTACTCTAGGAGTAGTGTAAATCTAAATGACATTCTTTTGGAATGTAATGAATTATTTTGAAGTTTTGAAATTTTTGGCCTGTAATCCGGTTAGCTCATGTAACAACCGAATCCTTAAGACGTTATCAATGCACGATTAATCCTTTTTATGTCTAGTAATCACTGTTAAGGTAGGAAGACCCTACAGTTCATCATAGTATTTATTGTCGACATTCTTGTCTATTCTAGAAGCAAAGAGGAGCACATGAGGCATTTGAGTACCGTGCTTCAGATTCTCTGGGATAATTAGTTATTTGCCAAGCTCAGTAAGTGTGAATTATGGCTGGACAGTGTGGTATTTCTGGGTCATGTCATCTCCAGAGATGGGATATCAGTGGATCCCAGGAAGGTAGAAGCAGTAATGGAATGGTCTGCGCCTACCTCTGTGCCCAAAATTCGGAGTTTTCTTGGTTTGGCTGGGTACTATCGACGCTTCGTAAAGGGATTTTCTAAGATTGCCACGCCATTGACACAATTGACTCAGAAGGGAGTACCGTTTTATTGGTCTGAGGCTTGCGAGCAAAGTTTTCAGGAATTGAAGCATCGACTAACGTCTGCACCTATGTTGGTGATTCCCACGGAGAACAAGAGGTTCGTTCTTTATACAGATGCATCACTACAGAGTTTGGATGCGTGTTGATGCAAGATAAGCATGTGGTGGCTTATGCTTCGAGGCAACTGAAGCCGCATGAGACTAGGTATCCAGTTCATGACTTGGAATTGGCGGCTATTGTATTTGCCTTGAAGATGTGGCGGCACTATTTGTATGGCACATCATTTACCATATAAACGGACCACAAGAGCCTGAAGTTCTTGTTTACTCAGGCGGATTTGAACATGAGGCGGAGGAGATGGATGGACTTGCTAAAGGACTATGATTGGGAGATAGAGTACCATCCCAGGAAGGATAACTTGACAGCTGACGCTTTGAGTAGGAAAGTGCAGTTGTCAGCTTTGTTGACTTCCTACTGTCAGTTGGGTTATGACTTTGATGTATCTGCATCACCGGTACATGTATCAACATTATTAGCTGAGCCAGACATTTTCAAGAATATAAAAAAGGCTCAGAATTCAGATGATGAGATACGGAGATGGTTAGCATTGGTTTTTCAAGGACAACCATCGAGATTCAGGATGGCAGAGGACGGTACGTTGAGGCTTGGTAACCATTGGGTGGTTCCAAGTGCGCCGGATTTACGCCAAGGAATCTTGCAGCGAGCTCATAGCAGCAGATTTAGTATCCACCCAGGCGGGAGGAAAATGTACAAGGATCTCTGTGACCAGTTCTGGTGGAAATGGATGAAACGAGATGTTATAGCATTTGTTAAGAGATGCTTGATCTGTCAACAGGTGAAGGCAGAGAGGCAGATGCCTGGTGGTGAGTTGAAGAGCTTGGAGATACCTAAATGAAAGTGGGAGCACATATCCATGGACTTTGTGACCCAATTGCCGAGGACGGCTTCAGGATTTGACGCCATTTGGGTGATTGTGGACAGGCTGACGAAGGTGGCTCACTTTATTCCATACAATATGACCTTCACATAGTTGAGGATGGCCCAGTTGTACATTCAGGATGTGGTGAGATTGCACGGGATCCCAGTTTCTATTGTGTCTGGTCGGGACCCGTGGTTTACGTCTGTGATGCCTGGGAATTAATGGTGTTAATTCCGGAGTGGTAATGATCCTTAATGGATTTTAATTATGGCAATTATGAATTAATTGCGGAATTGGGACTCCGGAGGATTTTAAATCCGGTATTTGGAGTCGTTGGATCCAAGGGATTGTATTCTCATTGTAGTGAAAAACCTAAGATTTGGTATTTTGGTGGGATCTGGGGTCCGGGGTACTTTATTTTGGGGCTAGTACGGGAAATTGAGGTTGGAGAGATAATTATTGAAAACAGATGATTTTTAATGAGTCATGATGTATTTGTGGAGGAATTGGTATTTTGGAGTCTTGGTACTATATACCAAGAAGACTCGGTATTCCGTCAATTGCATTGACTCCCCTCTCTCTCTCCCTCCCTCTCTCCCGTTTCCCCTCCCTTCTCCCCAAACCCTCATTTATTCTTTTGAAGAAAATGGATGGAAGCTCGATTTAGGAGCCGGATTTCTCGAAGAAAAGCAGGTAATCTCCTTCCCCTCGCCTTCTTCTTCGATTTGATAGTAGAATTGTGCATTTGGTGGAGTATAGTGTTGGGTTTGGAATTTTAGGATTTTTGGTACAAATCCAAATTGTTGTTTTTAGTATTTTTATTGGTTATAATCCGAGTATTGGAGGTGTTGAAGGAGTTAGGGGTGTTGGTTTTGAGTTTGGGTGTCAAAAACATCATTAAAGCTCGAATTTTTCGGAAACCAGCATGTCGCGATTGATCGCGGCTTGGTGCCGATCGATCGCGACATTAAACTGAAATTTCGGGAAGACGAACAGTGCGGCGATCGATCGCTCAGTCTCAGCGATCGATCGTTCAGTCTCAGATATCGATCGCGAGGTGTCTGGCGATCAATCACGAGATGGTTCTACTTGGCAGTAGAGTTACGCGATCGATCGGGGGTATTGGCGATCGATCGCGGCTTGCTGAATAGTGTTTTTTTCACTATTTGTTCTAAACTTGGAATTTTGGATTTGAGGTTTAAATAGCCGATTTCTGGGGCATTGTTTACATTCCAATGGGAATGCTATACTATGAAATTGGAGTGGTTGGAGCCAAATTTTATTAAAGATATGGAATTACTCGATTTAGTAATTGGCTAACCTTTGAACACATAAATTGGAATATTTTGGGTATTATGCATGCTTAATCGGGGTCTTTTAAATGGTTAATCGTCATGGATTGACGATAGGTTTGGTATGAACATGCTTGAGCACGTGGTTGCATGCTTTTGTTTAATTGCGAGTTATTTATGTGTTTAGCACGTAATTCATCGGGTCGCGGGACTCAAGCAAGGTTTGATTCGGTCTACAGAATCATAAGACACGTATAACGTACGAGCATAACCCTTTTTCATTTTAGCATTGGTTAATGTTGGGGTTCAACAATTGCCTCTGCTTTGTGATCGGTCGAACACGTGGCGCTTGTGCCAGCGTATGGTTGAAAAGATTGATGTTGCGCCATTACCCTTAACTATAGTTATTGGTAAAGCGGTAAGCGTTCGATCCTACAATTGGTATCAGAGCCAAGGTCGCGTGTTCGATTCCCATGAATTGCAGAGAGTGCAATTATTGGGGGAGGGATTGTTGGGGTTCAACAATTGCCTCTGCTTTGTGATCGGTCGAACACGTGGCGCTTGTGCCAGCGTATGGTTGAAAAGATTGATGTTGCGCCATTACCCTTAACTATAGTTATTGGTAAAGTGGTAAGCATTCGATCCTACAGTTAATGCATGATAAATGGTAATGGTAATGGTTACTGGTTAATGTATGATATATAGAAATGGTTATTGGTTAATGCATGGCATATGGTATGGCAATAAACGAGTACATAGTGTGAAATGTATGATCCCGCTATGGAGCGAACATCGGTTATGAATGCTGCTGCTATTGAGCAAGCGAGTGGAACCATTGGTTAGATATTAGAATATCTGTAATGACTGGATAATGAAATAATGTTTTTGATATTGGAATTTGGAAAGGATGAGTTAATCAATGTAATGATTAACTGGCTATTAAGGATTTGATGATTTTGGTTATTTTGAGAACAGGGACAGTACAGGGGATCCCGGATGAGGATGATGTCATACAGGGAGTATCTTTTATATTTCATAGCATTTACATTTTTGTAAATTATGAATTATGTTATTGTGATATTGGTTTGGTGGTATTGCTATTCTCACCACGTGTGGGGGCTATCTCTGTTGGGATAGGTGAATAGGTTCATCGTCGGCTTCGGAGTTGAACTCGAGCTATAGATTGGAGGTACTTCCAGGATCAAGGTACCAGAGCTGGGAGTATGGTATTTTATACATTATGTACACATACGTTTATTCGGTGCTCGTATGTGAGCTTTATTATGTGTATATGAGTTGTATAAAAAAAGGCAAGGGCCTTTCTCTTTTAGTATATGTTGTGCGCAATTATTAGGGAAATTGCAAATGAATTGAGAACATGTTAGTGTATTATAAGAGTGCATGCTATGTAGTTGGACTTGGGTGGGACTGAATATTTAATGGGATCATGCAAGAAATTTTATAGATGGCATTTTGTGATATGGTTGCATGTGGTCTCTTTCCCCTGTTAATATGATTGTATGCACTGAATTGCATGGGTTAATACACTAATAATGGGTTAAGGGCACGGGGGTCCTTACAACGTCTTACCTTTGGGAAGGTCTCCAATCGGCTTTGGGAACTGAGGTGAGATTGAGCACGGCTTACCATCCCCAAACAGATGGCCAGACCGAGCGTACTATACAGACACTCGAGGATATGTTGAGGGCTTGTGTACTAGAGTTTGACTCTACGTGGCAGGATTCAATGGCCTTGGTGGAATTCTCGTACAACAATAGCTATCTGGCGAGCATTCAGATGGCTCCATTTGAGGCCTTGTATGGTCGGCGTTGTCGATCACCGTTGTACTGGGATGATTTGGATCATAGATCGGTCGGAGGACCGGAACTGATCCGGGAGATGGAAGAAAAGGTGAAAGTAATAAGACAGAAAATGAAAGCTGCCCAGGATAGGCAGGCAGCCTATGCTAATAAAAGGCGAAGACCGTTGGAATTTCAATTGGGAGATAAGGTCTTTTTGAAGATCTCACCTTTCAGAGGTGTTGTGCGGTTGGAATGCGCGGGAAACTATCTCCGAGGTTTGTTGGGCCGTATGAGATCTTGCAGCGCATTGGTGCTTTGGCTTACCGCTTGGCTTTGCCACCATCATTGTCTGAGATTCATGACTTATTTCATGTGTCTATGTTGATAAAGTATGAGCTGGATCCGTCTCATGTGTTGCAAACTTCAGAAGTTCTGTTGAATTCTGATGTGTCATATGTTGAACGGACAGTTAGAATTCTGGATCGAGGGATCGCATACTTCTGAGAAAGGTAATACCGATGGTCAAAGTTCAATGGGATCACATGGGTGTCGAGGAGGCTACATGGGAGACGGAGCGGCATATGGTGCAGCACTACCCGGAACTGTTCTCTGGTATGTGAATTTATGTTTTGATTGGCTTGGGTAAGTGCATGCTAATTTCGAGGTCGGAATTTTCTAAGTATGGGAATATTGTGATATCCCTGAAATTAAGCCTGTGTTTATGACTTTTAATAATAATTATGGTGTGATTATTATTATGATTGGGAAATGCATAGTTATGCGGTGGGCATGAACTTGTAATACATTTCAGGGTACATGTGATGCATTGTGGGGATTGGCGTAAATTTGGCATGATATGTTGAGCTTTGTTCTAGTGATGTAGAAAAAGCATGTAAATTGTGGTTATGGTGCATTTTATGAGTAAATGCTTTAAAATATCAAGTTTGGGTATTTTAATACATCATGCTAAATACTGGGATACAAACTAAACCCACTATTATATTCTTACACCATACCCTACCCCTTATTTCCCTTCATTTCACTCAACTCACTCTTTAACCACTAACCCTTTTCCCCAAACCCACTTCATCGATTAACAAAAGAAAGAAAGAGAAGGGATTTCAAAGTTTGATTTGCTTGGAACTTGCAAGGAATTGAAGCTTTAGTGGTAATGAATCTTTCTTGCTAAAGTATGGAGCATGTTTAGTTGAGTTGTGGATTTTGAATTTGGGGGTAAATGGGTTTGATATGAATGTGGTAGTTTTATGTTTATTATGTTGTGTTTTGAGGTATATAATGTGTTGGGTTGAGGATTTATGTTGGGTTGGGTTGTATATGGTTTTGGCAAGGATTGTATATGCCAAATTGGCGTTTTTCCGGAAATTTTGCAGTGACCGATCGATCGGTAGCATCGTAGCGATCGATCGGTGCAAGGGCGTAGCGATGGGTAAATATTTGAGTATTTAAGCGATCTATCGGTAGCTCCGACTGATCGATCGGTGCAAAGCCGTAACAAAAATCGGATTTATGGGTTTTTACCGATCTATAGGTAATGGTGACCGATCGATCGGTAAAGCGTATTGCTGAAATGCATATTTTGGGTTCTCCTTTGAGTTTCGGGGAGCTTTTATCGGCCCATTGTGATTAATTGGTTGGGATTTTTGGTGATGGACTGTTATATGGCTTCTAATATTGAGTTGTGCAATTGTGTAGAGCCTTCCCAGGTGACAGCACAACGCAGGGGATAAAGTCCTGCGAACATCCCATATTTTGGAAAGTTACGTAGAGAGACTTACATGCACCAAACGGTAAAATGTATTTGTACATTTTGGATTATGCATTGTGGTTGCATATATATATTGGATGCATTGGTGCATATTGTGGATAGTCGTTGTTATACTCGAGTGATGATTTTAATGCTTTGCCTCTGTCATTTGAAGCGATGAGAGAATACTTGCCGATGTCATATCTTAGTGAGGAAAGAATATTTGCCGCTAATATGTTGAAGCGAATGTAAATGCTGCTGTAACATTAAAGTGAGGTTATTCGATGCCGCTGATATGTCGAAACGAGGGGTATTAGTGCCACGGTCATGACAAGCGATGTGCATTAAAATACACTGTTATAACAAGACAATGATGTGTGATAAGTGTGGGTGGGTTGAATATATGTCATGACATTTGTGGAACCGTATTATAATCCATTGATTATGATTATGAGTTATGGTACATGGACAACCAAAGGGAGCGTTTTTAAATGCATTGGAATACAGAAAGTGCTTTGTATTTATGGTTTATGCATTTACACATTATAATCATATTGTTGTGAATATGGTATATTATATGCTCATGGTTTGGGGTTGTTCCTGAAGGAGCTTTTGGCATGGAGGGCTAAGGACAGGGTTGATGCAGTGAGCTGTGTGAGGAGTGCTACTGGTATAGCAGGACATGAATTCTTTTGTATAGTTTCTACACATGGTAGAGTAAATCTATAGCTTTTAAATTCATTTTGTGGGAATGTAATTAATTCCTTTTGGAAGTTTTATTTTGGCACTGTAATCCTTAAGCTCAAAGCATCTACAGGAACCCTTATACTCTGATGAATGCATGTTTTGCTCTCTTAATGCACTTAATCCACACTTAAGGTAGCGAGGCCTTACACCGTGGAGTACACCCAAACCACTAGCCTGATTACTGGTCCTGTCTCCAGACTACTGGCTGAGATCTTGAAGTGCATTACGACGGGTGCGTATCAACAAGCCATGACAGTGATGAAGTGGAGGCCTTTGGCCCAGGAAGGGCTGGCCCAAGCTCTGTCGGTAAATGCCAGGAAGAAAGTCCGAGAGGCTGCCGAAGCTTAACTGAGAGAGGTCCATGCGCTTCAGGCGAAATGACTAGCGACGGTAGAGACTGAGTTGACTAAGTATCGTTCTGAGGTTGATAGACTCCGCTCTACCTTGTCAGAGAAGGATATGGTTTTGACCAACTCTACTGCAGAGCTAAGCAGGGCTCGCACGGAGTTGGAGGCATACATCGCTGGAGAGGTCGGGCGGAAGGATGCTTTCCTGAAGTCGGAGGAGTTCAAGAGGCTCCTTGCAACGAAGGTGTTTCGGTTTCTCGACCTTGGCTTCGAGGGCTGTAAGGACCAATTCAAAGCACAGGGCTTCCCTTCGGAGGATCAAGACCTGGACGACTTCTTGGATCTCCAGGCCATTGTGGCCACCATCCATCCTGACTTCATAGATCAGGATGACTGCTAAAGCTGTACCCCCTTACCCATCTCTCTCTCTCTCTTTTTTTTTGTTTGAACCAAGGGCGATCTAGTTTGTAGTCTCTGCGCTGTTGTAGCCTAGGAAAAATGAAGTAACAACAGAGCTTCCGAGATGTTGTATGGTCCTATAATTCAATATAAAACATGACTGACCTGTTGGAACTCCGAAGAGAATAAACCGAGCGTATGAGTATCGCCCGACCTGAAATATTGAAATAACTAATACGAGCACATACAGCTAATCTGTCCTGAATTCCAGAAATAATAAACTGACATATAGTATTTTCCGACATGAGCTCTTGAATTAATAAACCCAGCCCAGACGGCTCATACGTCCTGAACTCTAGATAAGCTAAAAGGTATGCGAGGCAGATAAAATTTGTCCGACAACCACTAGATGTGAGCAGATAAAAACAACAGGGCTGACCTTATACAATAACTCCGAAAGAGTTCTAAAATAATTCTAAATATAGAATTGAATAACAACAGGGCTGACCTGTTTGAACTTCACAGAATAAACATGAGCAAATGATTCTCGCCTGATCTGAACGCTAGTGCGGGCGATGCGATAATACCTTGCCTGGGGTGGACCCTGGCAGTAGATGTTTATCTGGGCGGACCATGACCACTTAGTCAGGACGGACATTAAATTTTATAGTCAGGGCGAACCTTAACTCTTATAGTCAGGGCGTACCTTAACTTTTTCAGTCGGGCGGACCTTAACTTTTATTTAGTCAGAGCGGACCTTAACTTTTATAGTCAGGGCGGACCTTAACTTTTTCATAGTCAGGGCGATCCTTAACTTTTTCATAGTCAGTGCGACCTTAACTATTATAGTCAGTGTGGACCTTAACTTTTATAGTTAGGGTGGACCTTAACTTTTTCATAGTCAGGGCGGACCTTAACTTTTATAGTCAGGGCGGACCTTAACTTTTTCATAGTCAGGGCGGACCTTAACTTTTTCATAGTCAAGGCGGAGCTTAACTTTTATAGTCAGGGCGGACCTTAACTTTTTCATAGTCAGGGCAGACCTGAACTTTTATTTAGTCAAGGCGGACCTTAACTTTTATTTAGTCAGGGCGGACCTTAACTTTTATAGTCATGGCGGACCTTAACTTTTTCATAGTCAGGGCGAACCTTAACTTTTTCATAGTCAGGGCGGACCTTAACTTTTTCATAGTCAGGGCGAACCTTAACTTTTTCATCAGGTTATCCATTGGACGATATTTATGAATAATACTTCATTTAAGAACTTGCTGCCATGAGCTCATGCATCAAAGAAATACACGTGCTTAAGAGTAATATCTTCTAAGGTGAAATGCGTTCTAGGGTCTCTTCAACTTTCTTCCCTCTGCATCTTCCAAGTAGTATGCCCCAGAGCTCTTCTTTTGAACTACTTTGTTGGGTCCTTCCCAATTAGGGTCATGTTTCCTGACTTCCGTTGACTGAACTTTTTTGAGTACAAGGTCTCCGACTTGGAAACTCTGAGGCATCACTCGTTGTTATTGGCCTTGATTACTTTGTTTTGATAGGACTCCATTATGAATACCGCCCTCTCTCTTTTTTCGCATATCATATCCAGGTCTAGAGCTCGACGTTCGTCGTTGTCACTGTCATAAGCCTGTACCCTAGCCGAGGTCGCTCCTATCTCTGCTGGCAAGACTGCTTCCGTACCATAGACCATACTGAAGGGTGTCTCCCCCGTAGGGGTTCGGGGTGTAGTTTGGTAAGCCCATAGTACACTAGGAAGTTCATCAACCAAGTCCTTCCCCACTCCATATAGCATTGCCTTCAATGCTTGCACTATAGATCGGTTGGTGACTTCCGCCTGCCCATTGCTCTTAGGGTAGGCCACGGAGGTAAAGGCCTGCTCGATCTTCATCTCCTGGCACCAAGTGGTCAGCTTGCGTCCTTGGAATTGTCTCCCATTGTAGGAAATCAACTTCATCAGCACACCAAACCGACATACAACATTCTTCCATAAGAAGTTCAACACATCTTCCTCAGTAATCCGTGCTAAGGCCTCGGCCTCAACCCATTTTGAAAAGTAATCCACAGCCACTATTAGGAACTTCTTCTGCCTTGGGGCGATGGGGAATGGTCCCACGATATCCATCCCCCACTGGTCGAATGGGCAAGCTGCTACCATGGATTTCATGAACTGGGCTGGTTGTGGTTGGAATTTTCCATGCCTCTGGCATCCCTCAGAAGTAGCCACAACTTTTACTGCATCTCTCCTCAAAGTAGGCCAAAAGTATCCGGCCAGGATAGTTTTTTGTGCCAGGGCTAGGCTCCCTAGGTGATCCCCGCAGCAACCCTCGTGTATCTCCTGAAGTACGTATTTAGCCTATTCCTCGGTTAGGTGATGTGACTAGAAATAGACACATCTATTGCACTTAATTGTCTACGATTTGGTATATTTTGATGGATAAATTGATACATATGCTACCTAATCGTATATTTGTGTAAATGTAGGGAAAGGTGAAGAAATCAAGCTAAAATGATGAAAGAAGCAATAAAGTTGAAGAAAAGAGGAAAAAACCGGAATCAAAGACACATGTTGCTCCTTTCTCCTCAAATTTCTATGTATTCCAGCCAAGTTGTGGGAATGTGGTCCATATAAAAGTTGTAGAACTTTGAGTTATCTTCACGTGGACAGCTGACTCGTCGAATTCGGAGTTCGTATGTGAAAGTTATGGCCAAAATACAAAACTCGCCAGAAAAATGATGGACAGGCGTAATTACGCCATTCACAGGCGTAATTACGCCAACGCTACGGCATGTCTAGGCGTAGCTACGCCATTATACACGTAATTACGCCTGAAGACTTTTGGAAAATTAAAAAACTTGATTTCTTTCCTTCCCACATGGATTCTAACCTACTCCATCAGCCTCCCAATACATATATACTCGAAATTCAGACCTTTTAACCATCTAGATAGTTAGGGTAGAGTAGTTTAGGATAGTTTTATAATTTTTCTCTCAATTTTGTTGAAGAACGCTACGAAGATCGAAGCGAAGGCGGGATTGACACCTCGACGAGCGGAGATTGGATTAGTTTTCTTTCCCTTGTTTTTATTTATTGCTTTATCTTAGATTATGTCTAGCTAGTTTTTAATTCTTGGTTGAGGAAGACAAATCCTTGGATTTTATTTATCTTGGGGAGATTCTTATGCTTTACTTATCAATTTTCTTGAGTATCAAGAGTTTTTCTGATTTTATTGATATGATTGTTGTGTTTGTTTATTGGATTGACAACCTAATAACTTGCATGAAATCTAACGCTAAATTAGATATCAAATACGGAATTGTTTGATCCCTCTAATTTATGAAGCAACTAAGATTAATTAAATTCCGCTTGTGAGTTTATTAAATTCTTAGGAAGAACACTTGACTAGATTAAACATAGACGCTTGGATTATGTTGTTTAGCTTCATCGATCTCACTAGTTCATATGCTATCATCGATTTAAATCTTAATCGCTTGTATTTTGATTGATTGTTTGATAAGGGTTAAACTAGAACGCTTGGGCTACTTAACTACACGTAAGGTGAGATAGGACTTTGATTATTGGATTAAATGTCCAACGATGAATATTCATATGAAAAATTGAGTCTTTTGTAAATCGATGAAATAGATGATAATTCCAAGGAAGAGTCGACCGATACCAAGAATCACTTTCATTACTTTAATCTTTAGTTTTAATTTTAATTAGTATAATTCATTCACAACCCCATCTTTTATTCTTTTGATTTTGATTTTCATTAACACAAGAATTCACACCTCCTCGTGGGATCGATCCCTACTCACGCTACTACATTATTGTTATCAATCTTGAGGATTGAGTGGGGTTAATTTGGGCGTACACGATAAGCGCACACCAAATTTTGGCGCCGTTGCCGGGGAGGCGTTGTATATTTTTGTGTTAATATTTTCTATTTTTTTTTCTCTATTTCGTTTTATTTCTTTCTTTCCCCCACACCGCTACTCTTGTTTGTTCGTGCTTACAGGTTGATTTCTTAAAAATTGGATCTTTTCATGGAGGACTATAGGCGACTAGACGAATTGGCGTATCTTGTGCACCAACTTGGCGTAGGGAGTGGACAAAGAACATACAACTCAAGTTGGAGTGATCATCCCAATCTCAACTATGACAATCAATGGATGAGCCCACCTCCACCTTACATGCAGTCCTATCTACCGCCATACATACCACAATATTCGCCATGGCCGCAACAACCTCAATATCATACCCCTGGTGAGTCTTTAGAGGATCTTCTTTCAAAACTTAATGATAGTACTTTGCAATTTCAACAGGAATTCAGGGCTAGCACTCAGAATTTGGGTAACCAAATGGAGCAAATAATAAGATCAGCCGATCGGATAGCAGCACAAAAGGAGACCATGATTGCATTCGAATCATGGAGTGATGAAGAAGAGGAGACTATGGAGAAGGTGGTACTGATGCCACCCGAGCTAGAAGTGGAGATACATGTGCCAATAGAAGAAAAGGAGCTTGTATATCCTACAACTCCGCAAGGTAAGTTTCCAACTGAGAGCTATGTTGAATACTTAGATGAATCAAGTGATGTGGAAGAGGAGTCGGCGATAGAGTACTGTGTTGAAATGGATCCTTGGGACTATTTTTTCGAAGACAACACCTTGGACAGTGGCAAAGAGGTAGAAACTCCAGAAACGATGGTACTGATGCCATCAATACTTGAAGAACAAACAGCGGTCGATGTGGATAACAAGGAATCTTACCAGAATGAGATTCCCAAAGGCGAGCATAGGGGACGACAAGTTAAAGGATGCCATGAGGTAGATCTTGATCGACCTCAACTGACTTCTTTGGAGGAAGGCGACATAGTGAAAAGACAAAAACCCTCCAAGAGGTTCAAGGCAAATAGGCATCGTCTTAAGCGAGAAGATTGGCGTCGGGCCACCGACATTAAACAGAGGCGCTGCTTGGGAGGCAACCCAAGGGGAGTTAGTTTCCTTTCTCCCTTTTACTTTTATTTTTTATTGCTTTAGTAGTTAGACTTTTCTCTTTTCTTGTATTTTTGCCTTACATTGGGGACAATGTAAGATTTAAGTATGGGGGAGGGATTAGTAGTGTGTTATTGTTTTTCTTATTTCAAAAATACAAAAAAATCGAAAAATTTAAAATTTTGAGCTCATAAGTAATGAACACATGCTTAGAATCACTAGCCCATGATGAAACCTAATTGATATCATGCATGCTTTTGAACATAGGTGAATTGTTAACCTTGGAACACTTTGAACTCTAATGCAAAGTTTACTTTAACTTAGTAGTTGAATATTTTGAGCACATTATTGTCATGGCTTGTGAAGTGTGCATAGCTTAGTGAAGATTGTGTAACTTTGTGATAGTCTTAAGAAGTCTCTAATACATGCTAGAACTTAACTACATGCTCTTTGAGGCGTATGTCTAGACTACTTGCAAACATGAAAGTGATATAGGCAATCTTTGATGCGTTTGAGCCTTTCAAGCCTACCATGTAAACAAAATCAATCTCTAGTACCCTTTTTGAGCCTTAATGTAAAAGAATGGGAGTATGCTAAGCATACTCAAGACCCCCATTCAACATTCCTTGACTAGCTTATCATCCTTCCCTAATGAGCCTAAATGTGATTTTAATCCATACCTTTTAAGGGAGTATGATGTATTTCATTCAAATGCACTTGGGAATCATTGAAGTATATTTGTGAGCTTAATTGTCAAAAGAATGGAATGCATGAAAGAAAAAGGAATGCCTTGAGAAAATAGATAAAAATATGACTCCAAGGGGAGCCAAGGCACTAAAGAAGAAAAATGTTGAAATAAACCTTGAAAAAAATGAACAAGGTTTGAAAAATTCATACAAGAAGAGAAGCTTTTAGTGTGCATTTCATCATACTCTCTTGTTTGAATATCCTTACCCTTTCTTTCATAAGCCAATACCTAGGCCAAGCTACAAGCTAATAAAGACCTACTTGATTTATGTTTGCAAAGTAGCTAAGATAGTGGAGAAGAGTGTGCAAGTGAGCTTATACTTGTGTTAGTGTATGACTTGAACTATTGTGGATTTACATATTTTGGAACTATAATTTGTACACAACACTTGTTTATGACCACACACACACGTTCACTATTTTGTTGAGTATGAAATGTATAGGGATTGAAATTGTTCCACTGTTAATTTTTCACCGCCTTTCATTACTATGCATGTTTTAAATTGTTGAGGCATAAAAGTGAGGACAAGTTAGTTTGTTATGATGCTATGAGCCAAGCAAAAAAATATTGTAGTTTTGTCTGATTTACTCGAGGTCGAGTAAAGATTAAGTATGGGGGTGTTTGATGTGACTAGAAATAGACACATCTATTGCACTTAATTGTCTACGATTTGGTATATTTTGATGGATAAATTGATACATATGCTACCTAATCGTATATTTGTGTAAATGTAGGGAAAGGTGAAGAAATCAAGCTAAAATGATGAAAGAAGCAATAAAGTTGAAGAAAAGAGGAAAAAAACCGGAATCAAAGACACATGTTGCTCCTTTCTCCTCAAATTTCTATGTATTCCAGCCAAGTTTTGGGAATGTGGTCCATATAAAAGTTGTAGAACTTTGAGTTATCTTCGCGTGGACAGCTGACTCGTCGAATTCGGAGTTCGTATGTGAAAGTTATGGCCAAAATACAAAACTCGCCAGAAAAATGATGGACAGGCGTAATTACGCCATTCACAGGCGTAATTACGCCAACGCTACGGCATGTCTAGGCGTAGCTACGCCATTATACGCGTAATTACGCCTGAAGACTTTTGGAAAATTAAAAAACTTGATTTCTTTCCTTCCCACATGGATTCTAACCTACTCCATCAGCCTCCCAATACATATATACTCGAAATTCAGACCTTTTAACCATCTAGATAGTTAGGGTAGAGTAGTTTAGGATAGTTTTATAATTTTTCTCTCAATTTTGTTGAAGAACGCTACGAAGATCGAAGCGAAGGCGGGATTGACACCTCGACGAGCGGAGATTGGATTAGTTTTCTTTCCCTTGTTTTTATTTATTGCTTTATCTTAGATTATGTCTAGCTAGTTTTTAATTCTTGGTTGAGGAAGACAAATCCTTGGATTTTATTTATCTTGGGGAGATTCTTATGCTTTACTTATCAATTTTCTTGAGTATCAAGAGTTTTTCTGATTTTATTGATATGATTGTTGTGTTTGTTTATTGGATTGACAACCTAATAACTTGCATGAAATCTAACGCTAAATTAGATATCAAATACGGAATTGTTTGATCCCTCTAATTTATGAAGCAACTAAGATTAATTAAATTCCGCTTGTGAGTTTATTAAATTCTTAGGAAGAACACTTGACTAGATTAAACATAGACGCTTGGATTATGTTGTTTAGCTTCATCGATCTCACTAGTTCATATGCTATCATCGATTTAAATCTTAATCGCTTGTATTTTGATTGATTGTTTGATAAGGGTTAAACTAGAACGCTTGGGCTACTTAACTACACGTAAGGTGAGATAGGACTTTGATTATTGGATTAAATGTCCAACGATGAATATTCATATGAAAAATTGAGTCTTTTGTAAATCGATGAAATAGATGATAATTCCAAGGAAGAGTCGACCGATACCAAGAATCACTTTCATTACTTTAATCTTTAGTTTTAATTTTAATTAGTATAATTCATTCACAACCCCATCTTTTATTCTTTTGATTTTGATTTTCATTAACACAAGAATTCACACCTCCTCGTGGGATCGATCCCTACTCACGCTACTACATTATTGTTATCAATCTTGAGGATTGAGTGGGGTTAATTTGGGCGTACACGATAAGCGCACACCATTAGGCACCTGAGCAGAGGCCCTGCAAAATATCTATTGTACAAGGTATCCCCGACCAAAGCAAATCTGAAAGCCTTCCTCTTTATCCTCCTTGCTTCATTCTTATCTGAAGGCAGCTCGGAGTTCCTCAGATATTTTAGAATGGGGGTCATCCAGCTTCCCACACTGGGAGGCTCCAACCCTGACTGCGTCGATGGTGTCAGCTCGGTCTGGAATTCAACCTCCCTTTGGCACAGTGGCCCCAATGATGTGGCCCATTTTGCTAGTTGGTCTGCTTCGTGGTTCTCCTCCCAACGTACATGTACTATACTCCACTCAGAAAAGAGTTCAGACATTTCTTGGATTTGCTTTCAAATATTCCATCAATTTCTCGCTCTTGACCTCGAAATTTCCCTTCACCTGCTAGGCTGCTAGTTGGGAGTCAGAATGAAGGACTACCCTACTAGCGCCTACATCCGAGCTAATTTGAGCCCGGTTAGCACCGCCTCGTACTCTGCCTCGTTGTTGGAAGCCCGGAAGTCCAACTTGACCACAACTTTTATCTTCTCGCCAGTCGGAGAGATCAATACTACTCCGACTCCGCACCCCTCGTTGTTCGAGGCTCCATCAACATACACTTTCCATGCCTCTTCCTGCTCGGTTCCGATCATCTCTGCCAAAAAAAATAGGATAGTGCTTGACCTTTAATAGATGTCGTAGGATGGTAGGATATGTTGGGATATGCCCTAAGACAAGTCATTAGATGATTGTTTATGACATACAATGTAATATGATTTTATTAATGGCAAATCATTAGTATATATTATTCGAATATCTGTGCAATATGAATTGATATATAAGTTAATGTCCCTAGAATAATATAGTATTATTCTTAAACATTGTCCCTAGTCAAGTATTATCATGAATTTGGATAATGATAATACGTAGAGACTAGTATATGTTGATCGATGAATTGTTCATTGATATGAGATATCAAATCAACATATGGGTACATGTTAGAGAACGATGTACTGGACAGACCCAACATGAGAATGCAACATGGATAGTTATATGATCGTCATATGCAATTCTCATAGTGATAATAATGTATGAAATCCTTACGACTTGTGATCATCAGAGATCCCAACATAAGGAGTTATTTATCTTGATATCGTCAAACGTTACCCGTAACAGGGTATACTATAAAGGCGACTATTGGATACACTACGAATTATGTAGAGGGATGTTGACTGATCGAGATAGGATTTGTCCCTCCTATATAACAGGAGATGTGTTTGGCCCTTGATCAAGTGAGAACTAAAATGCATGGCCATGCTCGAATGAGTCGATATGAGATATCGAGCTTATTCGTTTATTCTAGTTCTACTTGGGGATCAAGAAATAAAGATTGGATATACGAGTATGACTATTCCATGACTCGTGTTCAATCTAAACACAAAGGACAAAGGGATTAAGTTACATGGTTAATATTATCACAAGTTCTAAAGGTTATGTCGAGTCATTGACATTCTTGTAATTTGGGTAGCATTGATGTGTTGCTAGATACCGCTCAATGCTTGAGACGTAAAATGAGATTTTATGTCACTGCCAACATTACAAGATCCTATCGGGTCGCACAAAAGATTAAATCGAGAAGGGAAATTAAATTCATGGGATTATTAAATAATTATGAGGAGTCTTAATTAATAATCATAATGATTAATTAAATCATGGGCTTAAGCCCATGAGGCTTTATGAAAGCCTTTAATTAATTATATAAAATATGATTGCAAGGGGTTTAAGGGGTAAGACAATTTTCATATCACTCAACCTACACACAAAAGTTGGTCTCGGCCGCCTCTTGACAATTTGCTCTCGGTTTTTCTTTGATAGCCGAAGAGGGATTGTGATTCCGGCGAGTATTCGATTGAGAATCGAGTGTGTGTTCCTTGTTCTGGTTTAATAACTTGTCTAGCAACTTGTTATTAAACTATCCCTTCACCTGATTTGATCGTGTGGATACCGTTGAGGCAAAACTCATTGAATTTTGCTAGTGACTCGGAGAAGGCGTTGGACGTTTGTGCTGCTCCGTGGATTCTGCTTCAAACACGCTACAAGGGTAAGACCTTCGTAATACCTTAATCCGATATGATAACCTATGTATAGATCTGCTGGTTTGTAATCCTATAAATTTTATTCCGCTGCGTTGTATGCTCAAGGGATTACTAACAGTGGTATCAGAGCCGTGTACAAGGCTCATATCGGATTTATGTGATTAAATTGTGTTAATCATATTAGTATTTATATTGCATGCTTATTAAAACTGTTTAATTCATATATGATATGAAATAAATATTTAGTTTTTTTGAAAATCATCGTAATAATTGTATTTTATTGAGCATCAATTTTCGGCCATCACCATCACAAATGACACGACGGCTAGCCACATGAGGGCTAGGGTTTTCGAACCCTTGGCTCGAGATGGCTTAGTCGTTGTGGCTAATAATTGTGCATGGAAGTGTCGAAAATTAGTTAGGGTTTAGAACCCATTGGACGTGACGGCTAGCTCATGACGGCTAGGGTTTCGAACCCTAATAGCTGTGCATGGCTCGGCCATCATCGCCTTATTTTCTAAATTTTTGAGACGTGGATGAGTTTTGAACTCTTTGACTCGATAATGGTTCACGCATGCATGGATTAGTAACTTTACCACATGAGAGCAAGGTTTTTCGAACCCTTAGCTCGAGATGGTTGAGCGAACCACGTGCATGGCATGACCGTGACTCGTGGCTAACAAATTCCAGCTTTTAAAACAAGATGGCTCGATAAAATACCATAAGGGTGCGAGGCGGCTAGGGTTTGGAACCCTAGCGCCGCCGCCGCACGAGCCAAGGCTCGGCCATGGGCTAGGGTTTCGAACCCTAGGCCCATCTATGGTCCAGCCGAGTGTTTGTGGTTCGAACCATGGTGGTTCGAGTCTTAGTCGCTTTAGTTCGTGGCATGTGATGTCCCGAGCGTACGATAATTTTTCAAAAAAAATTATTTTACAGTTTTAATTAGAATTAAATTTAAAATGTTTAGAATTTAATTAATTAAATGTTAATGCATGCTTTATGTGTTGTTTGAGCATGGTGCGTGGTTATAGCCCTTTGACCTATTAGATAGGATTTGTGGATGTTTGTATTTATAATACGACCTGCGTGTCGTGCCTTTCTCTATTTCATTCTAAATGTAATCCCTCCCCTATGTTCTCCTCGAATGTGAATCGAGGAATTCTATATCTTGTAAATAGTGTAGTTTATTTTATTGATGGTGATCAATGAAGATGGAGCATCGTGCCGGGATGAGTAGGCCATTCACAAATTGGAGCCAAAGGAAGGTGTTTGTGAAGTTACCTTAGGTTGACTCATAGGATTTTCTCATTGGCTTGAGAAAATCATTAGTAGGGGCTATAACCATGTCACGTTTAATTATGTATGTTGATGCATGATTTATCTATGTTTTAGTTTGATAATAGTATTACACATATATGTAGATATGTATACAACTATATGTAGTGGACATATTTTAAATTATCAAATTAATCATGAGATCAATAAATCCCTCTAAAATATTAAGTTTTAGATGCCTTCCAAAATAAAAGTACTCGTCAATAACTTCGATTGTACATGTGTGGGTTTGCCAAAGCAAAGCACCGTGGCAATCTTAGTAAGGCGCGAAAGGATAAAAGTGATATCCGTTATACTTTAATTGGGTACGACTTAACTAGGTTATCTCAATAGGATTGGGAACCTAGAGGCATGGGTTGGATTTTAATTCATTTGATGAATTGAACAAAGTGTTGTTCGTCCAACTATCCAAGAATTATATGTGATGTAATTGACAAAGTGTTGTCTACCTAAATAACCGAGTCTTGGGCGATTAGCCAAAGCTAACTCAAGATTAGGAGAAATATGGATCTTGGCCCACTAAAGGTTTCGAGGGTTGATATTTTTTCAAACAAAATAGTGGGTGTGACATCCCCGAAATGGTTAATTGCTAATTGGTGCATTAATTGTGATTACATGATTAATTATGTGGTAATTGATTATGTGTTGGGATTTATTTATCTTATGTGGAAATGCATGGTCATGTGGATAGGGTGACCCGGGATTGCATTTTAGGGTGCATGTGGTGCATGTTGGGTAAATATTATTGGAAGCATGATTTATTTGCCTTGGTGAGCAATTTATTAGAAATCATGTGTTAATTGATATTATAGTGCATTTTGAGTAAATGCTTTGAAAATATCATGTTGGGGTGTTTTATACACCATTTATACACCATGGAATTGCTTTGGTTGGCTTTTAATTAAATATACTCATTTTATCCCCAAACCCCACTTTACATCCCTCACTCTTACTTTACCAAAATATCACCCAAACCCTTCCCTTCCCCTTAATTTTCGAGTTCCACCTTTGAGGTGAAGAGGAGACCTTGCAAACTTTGATTTGTGGAAGATTATTGGGTGATTTGAGATCCCCAAGAGGTATGGGTACCTCATGTTTTAATTTTGTAAGGTTTTATTTGAGTTTGGTTTGGTTTTGAAGGGTTTAAAATGGGTTTGTGTTGGGTGTTATGGTTTTGGTAATATTTTGGTTGGATGTAGTATATTTGAGTTTGTTATGATGTTTAGTGTTGGTTTTGAGTTATTGGTATTGGTTGATGTTGGTGTATGTGGGTTTAGATGAGTTGGGGTTGAAGATGGGTGAATAGTGCCCAAACCCCGCTTGACCACAGCTCGGCGATCGATCGGCGTTTTTCTCGCGATCGATCGCGAGCAACAGGGCTGAGGCAGTAAGCCTCAGCGATCGATCGCGAGCTTGGCGCGATCGATCGGCGAGGCCGCGATCGATCGGCGCTAGCTCCGCGATCGATCGCGGATTGTTTAAAAATGTTGGGCGAGGCAGTGTGTTCTCGCGATCGATCGGGGCCTGATGGAGATCGATCGCGAGACACCAAAATTAATGTTTTTGGGTGTTTTTGTGGGATTTTTGGTATTGGACTATTATTGGGTTCTAATATTGGTATTTGTGAATATGTAGAACCAACCCAGGTGGCAACACAGCCAAGGAATTGAGGTCCAACCACATTCCACATTTTGGAAAGGTACGTAGTGGACGTACGGGCACCCAACGGTAACATGTATTTTATATACTCTTTGTTTATGCATTGTGGATGCGAGTATATATGTGGTATTGCATTGTGGATGCATATACATGTTGATTTATGCCATATGAGGTATTGCATTGTGGATGCATATACATGGTAATTTATGCATATTGATGTTAGATGCTTATTATGATTATTGGATGCACATCCCATGAGTCGTGGTCATCCTTTGATGATTTTAATGCTTGCCTCTTTTTGTATTGGTTCCGCTAAATGTGAAGCGAGGGGTGGGAGCGCCGCATGTCACATTTGAGCGTGGTTATCATATGGGGCGAGGAAAGGGTATTTGCCGCTCTCTGTGAAGCGAGGGGTGGGAGCGCCGCATGTCCATTGTAGCGAGGTTATCCTATGCCGCCCATATGAATATAAGCGAGGGGCATTAAAATACACTGTGATGGACAGACTAGGGAATGGTGACCAATATGTGGTACAGTTGAGATGGTATATGATGTCATGACATGTTTTGGCCATTAAAAATAATCTGTTGATTATACTCATGAGTTATGGTACAGGGACAACCAAATGGGAAGCGTTTGAAATGCATGGAAAACAGGAAGTGTTTTATATTGATTATGCATTTACGCTTTATCTTCATATTGTGTTGAATATGAATGATTATTATTGCTCATGTTTGGGGGTTGTCCTTGTAGGTACCTTTTTGGCATGATAGAAGGGCTTGAACGGGTTGAGACAGTGAGCTTCAAGAGCATCTTTGGTAGATGAAAGGACAGGATTCTTTTGTATAGTGCCTACTCTAGGAGTAGCGTAAAACTATAGTGAACACATTCATTGACTGGAATGTAATTAATCCTTTTGGTAGTCCTTTATTTTGGCATGTAAATACTTAAGCTCATAGACTCCACTTGTTTGTTATACTCTGATCATTGTTATTAGCTCTATTATGCCTTAATTCCGCATTTAAGGATTTGGGTCCCTACATTAGTGGTATCAGAGCAGTGGTTAGAGAACCCGGGAACGAGTGAAGGGTAGCCTTAGCATGTTTGGCTAGGTGCTTACATTTGAAGCATGTTTATGCATGTGGTGCATATTTTGTATATGTGGTTATACTAACATGCTTATATCACTCCTGTTATCTAACGACATGATATATATATTGCTTTGGATTGTTGTTAACATTTGTGTTACAGCATGGCTGCTAATGAGGAAGTCGGAGATGTTGGGAGTGTAAATGCGAGTATTGGACAGGCTAATCCTCTACCCCCACCGGCTGTGGGAATGGAACCAGTGGTCCAGTTATTGCTACCGGGTGAGATTAGCTTGACGCAGTTTCTGTCTTATCATCCGCCCCGGTTTGAGGGAACAGAGTCCGGAGAAGAAGCTGAAGAGTGGTTAGAAAGACTTGAGCAGATCTTTGTATCGGCTCCTTGTGCTGTGACGGCTTGGCTGAGGCTAGCGGAGTTTCAATTAGCCAAGAAACCACTGATGTGGTGGAGGAGCACAGTAATGGAAATGAGAGCACTGGGTGCTGTGATTGACTGGACGCTCTTCAGGACCAGGTTCTTGAACCGATACTTCTCCGCGGCAGCAAGGCAGACAAAAGAGGATGAATTTACCAATCTGAGGCAAGGGAACATGACAGTAGCAGACTATGCCACACAGTACTCATCACTACTGAGGTATGTCCCCCATATTGCATCTGATGGACGTGCCAAGATGAGAAATTTCATGAAAGGACTGCGACCGGAGCTCTATGACCGGGTTATCATCAATAACCCAACTTCTTTTGATGATGCTCTCACAAGAGCGGAGCTTGCTGAGCTAGGAGTGGGAGCTTATGCCATGCCACCACCGGTACCGCAACAGAGGCAGACTAGTGACAGTTTGAGGCCTCGGGGTGAGCCATTTAAACCCCGTGGTGCCTCTTCATCTTCGCGGTATGGTGGAAAGAAATACTATGGTCAGAAACAAGATGGCAAGAAAGGAAATTGGTCGGCCAATCGAGGATCTTCACAAGGGGAGAGGCCGGGAGAGCCTAGGTGCAACAATTGTGGAGGACCGCATTCTTCAAATAAGTGTCCTGCATGTTATGTCTGTGGCAAGATGGGCCACATTGCTCGGTATTGTCCCACCAGGGGAGGCCAGTCAGAGTATCAGGGCAGCAGGCCAAGGTTTGAGGACAGGACAGTGCAGCAGAGGCAGCAGTTTGGGCCTCGTCCATCGGGAGGTCAGACAGTGGGACCACCCCAGGGACAAGTATATGCACTGACCAGGGAGCAGGCTCAGGCAGCTCCAGAGGAGGTGATTGCCGGTACGTGTCATTTATTTACGTACCCTGCTTTTGTTTTGATAGATACAGGTGCCTCCCATTCTTTTGTGTCTGTGGGATTCGTGGAGAGACACCATATGCGCACGTCTTCTTTGCCCACGCCTCTTTTGGTCTCGACACCCACTGGAAGAAATGTTGTTGCTGATCAGTTTATGGCAGACTGCCTCATTTATTTTGAGGGCAACGAGTTGAGATCAGACTTGATTGTGCTGGGTATGTCAGACTTTGACTGCATCTTGGGAATTGATGTTCTGAACAAATATCGGGCAGTGGTAGATTGCCGACAGAGGACAGTGAAGTTCAGACCTGAGTTGGGCAGTCAGTGGACTTTCTTTGGCAACGGGTCTCATGCGAAGATTCCGTTGATTTCAGCGATCAAGATGTCTCAGCTGTTGGAACGTGGGCACACGGGCTATCTTATTTATGCCGTGGACACGTCTGAAAAGAGTAAAGAACTGAGGGTTGAGGATGTACCAGTTGTGGCAGAATTTGCTGATGTATTTCCAGAAGAGATCCCAGGATTTCCACCGGCCAGGGAAGTTGAATTTGGGATCGAGTTGCTGCCAGGGACATCCGCTATCTCTCGTGCACCTTATAGGATGGCACCGGCAGAGTTGAGAGAGTTGAAAGAGCAGTTGCAGGATCTCTTGGACAAGGGTTATATACGCCCGAGCGTGTCGCCATGGGGCGCACCAGTTCTCTTTGTGAAGAAGAAGGACGGTTCGATGCGGTTGTGCATCGATTACCGGCAGCTGAACAAGGCTACAGTGAAGAACAAGTATCCTCTCCCAAGGATAGACGACTTGTTTGATCAGTTGCAAGGTACCAGGGTGTATAGCAAGATTGATTTGAGGTCCGGGTATCATCAGATTCGGGTCAGAGAGGAAGATGTGCAGAAGACAGCGTTCCGGACTCGATACGGGCATTATGAGTTCCTAGTAATGCCGTTCGGTGTGACGAACGCCCCGGCCGTCTTTATGAGTCTGATGAACAGAGTGTTTCAGCAGTATCTTGATCAGTTCGTCATCGTGTTTATTGACGACATTCTTATCTACTCCCGGAGTGAGGAAGATCATGTGAAACACTTGAGGACAGTGCTTCAGATTCTTAGAGAGCATCAGTTGTATGCTAAGCTCAGTAAGTGCGAGTTTTGGCTGAGCAGTGTAGTGTTTCTGGGGCATGTCATTTCGAGCAGTGGGATATCAGTGGACCCCAAGAAGATTGAGGCCGTGATGGAGTGGGCTGCCCCCACTTCTGTGCCTGAGATTCGGAGTTTTCTTGGTTTGGCCGGGTATTATCGGCGCTTTGTCGAGGGCTTTTCGAAGATTGCCAAGCCGCTGACTCAGTTGACTCAGAAGGGTGTGCCTTTCTTTTGGTCAGAAGCTTGTGAGGAGAGCTTCCAGGAGTTGAAGCACCGGTTGACGACGGCGCCAGTATTAGTGATTCCGACGGAGAACTCCAGATTTGTTCTGTATACTGATGCATCACTGCAGGGCCTTGGATGCGTTCTGATGCAAGATAAGCATGTGGTAGCTTATGCATCGAGGCAGTTGAAGCCGCATGAGACCAGATATCCAGTTCATGACTTGGAATTGGCGGCTATCATCTTCGCCCTGAAGATCTGGAGACATTACTTATATGGCACTTCATTCACCATATACACGGATCACAAAAGCCTCAAGTTTCTATTCACTCAGGCGGAACTGAACATGAGACAGAGGAGATGGATGGACCTACTCAAGGACTATGATTGCGAGATTGAGTACCATCCTGGGAAGGCCAATTTGACAGCAGACGCTTTGAGCCGGAAAGTGAGGAGTTCTGCTGAGGACGTCATCCATTTGTCGGCTCTGATGACCTCCTATTGCCATCTCGGCTATGATTTTGATATAGATGCATCACCAGTGTATGTCTCTACCTTATTAGCTGAGCCAGATATTTATGAGAATATCAGGAGAGCTCAGAGATCAGATGCTGAGGTTCAGAGATGGTTGTCTATAATGCATCTTGGTCAGCCGACGAAGTTCAGAGTGGCCGACGACGGATCTTTGAGATTGGGTAACCGCTGGGTAGTTCCGAGTACGCCGGAGTTGCGTAAGGGGATCTTGGAACGAGCTCACAGTAGCAGACTTAGCATCCACCCAGGCGGGAAGAAGATGTACAGAGATCTGCGTGGTCAGTTTTGGTGGAAGAAAATGAAGTCCGATGTCGTCGCCTTTGTAAAGAGGTGTTTGATCTGCCAGCAGGTTAAGGCAGAGAGACAGAGACCTGGCGGCGAGTTGAGAAGCTTGGAGATACCGAAGTGGAAGTGGGAGCACATTTCCATGGACTTCGTGACTCATTTGCCGAGGAGTGCTTCAGGCTTCGATGCTATTTGGGTGATTGTGGACAGATTGACTAAGGTAGCCCACTTTATCCCCTATAGCATGACATTTACATTCTTGAGGATGGCGCAGTTGTATGTTAGAGATGTGGTGAGATTGCATGGGATCCCCGTTTCTATTGTGTCAGATCGAGATCCGCGATTCACATCTCATTTTTGGGAAGGCCTTCAGTCAGCTTTGGGAACTGAGGTCAGATTGAGCACTGCTTATCATCCTCAGACAGATGGCCAGACCGAGCGCACTATTCAGACGCTCGAGGACATGTTAAGAGCTTGTGTTTTGGAGTTCGATGCTTCTTGGCAGGATTCAGTGCCTCTGGTAGAGTTTTCTTATAACAATAGCTACCAGGCAAGTATCCAGATGGCTCCGTTTGAAGCTCTTTATGGCAGACGATGTAGATCACCCTTATGTTGGGACGATTTGGACAGTAGATCAGTCGGAGGGCCTGAGTTGATCCGGGAAATGGAAGAGAAGATAAAGACTATAAGGCAGAAAATGAAAGCAGCCCAAGACAGACAGGCAGCTTACGCAAATAAACGGCGGAGACCGTTAGAGTTTCAGTTGGGAGATAAGGTCTTTTTGAAGATCTCGCCTTTCAGAGGCGTTGTGCGGTTTGGGATGCGCGGGAAACTGTCTCCGAGGTATGTTGGACCGTACGAGATCTTGCAGCGCATTGGCACATTGGCTTACCGACTGGCTTTGCCGCCTTCTTTATCTGGTATACATGATGTGTTTCATGTATCGATGCTGCGGAAGTATGAGCCGGATCCGTCTCACGTGTTACAGCCTTCCGAAGTTCAGTTAGAGTCAGATGTATCTTATGTGGAACGGCCTGTTAGAATTCTGGACAGAGCAGACCGTAGACTTCGGAACAAAGTGATACCGATGATCAAAGTTCAGTGGGATCGCAGGGGTGTCGAGGAGGCTACGTGGGAGACGGAGCAGCATATGGTGCAGCACTACCCGGAACTATTCTCTGGTATGAGTTTATGTTTAGTTTCTGTTGGGGTAAGTGCATGTGATTTCGAGGACGAAATCTTATAAGTAGGGGAGTATTGTGACATCCCCGAAATGGTTAATTGCTAATTGGTGCATTAATTGTGATTACATGATTAATTATGTGGTAATTGATTATGTGTTGGGATTTATTTATCTTATGTGGAAATGCATGGTCATGTGGATAGGGTGACCCGGGATTGCATTTTAGGGTGCATGTGGTGCATGTTGGGTAAATATTATTGGAAGCATGATTTATTTGCCTTGGTGAGCAATTTATTAGAAATCATGTGTTAATTGATATTATAGTGCATTTTGAGTAAATGCTTTGAAAATATCATGTTGGGGTGTTTTATACACCATTTATACACCATGGAATTGCTTTGGTTGGCTTTTAATTAAATATACTCATTTTATCCCCAAACCCCACTTTACATCCCTCACTCTTACTTTACCAAAATATCACCCAAACCCTTCCCTTCCCCTTAATTTTCGAGTTCCACCTTTGAGGTGAAGAGGAGACCTTGCAAACTTTGATTTGTGGAAGATTATTGGGTGATTTGAGATCCCCAAGAGGTATGGGTACCTCATGTTTTAATTTTGTAAGGTTTTATTTGAGTTTGGTTTGGTTTTGAAGGGTTTAAAATGGGTTTGTGTTGGGTGTTATGGTTTTGGTAATATTTTGGTTGGATGTAGTATATTTGAGTTTGTTATGATGTTTAGTGTTGGTTTTGAGTTATTGGTATTGGTTGATGTTGGTGTATGTGGGTTTAGATGAGTTGGGGTTGAAGATGGGTGAATAGTGCCCAAACCCCGCTTGACCACAGCTCGGCGATCGATCGGCGTTTTTCTCGCGATCGATCGCGAGCAACAGGGCTGAGGCAGTAAGCCTCAGCGATCGATCGCGAGCTTGGCGCGATCGATCGGCGAGGCCGCGATCGATCGGCGCTAGCTCCGCGATCGATCGCGGATTGTTTAAAAATGTTGGGCGAGGCAGTGTGTTCTCGCGATCGATCGGGGCTTGATGGAGATCGATCGCGAGACACCAAAATTAATGTTTTTGGGTGTTTTTGTGGGATTTTTGGTATTGGACTATTATTGGGTTCTAATATTGGTATTTGTGAATATGTAGAACCAACCCAGGTGGCAACACAGCCAAGGAATTGAGGTCCAACCACATTCCACATTTTGGAAAGGTACGTAGTGGACGTACGGGCACCCAACGGTAACATGTATTTTATATACTCTTTGTTTATGCATTGTGGATGCGAGTATATATGTGGTATTGCATTGTGGATGCATATACATGTTGATTTATGCCATATGAGGTATTGCATTGTGGATGCATATACATGGTAATTTATGCATATTGATGTTAGATGCATATTATGATTATTGGATGCACATCCCATGAGTCGTGGTCATCCTTTGATGATTTTAATGCTTGCCGCTTTTTGTATTGGTTCCGCTAAATGTGAAGCGAGGGGTGGGAGCGCCGCATGTCACATTTGAGCGTGGTTATCATATGGGGCGAGGAAAGGGTATTTGCCGCTCTCTGTGAAGCGAGGGGTGGGAGCGCCGCATGTCCATTGTAGCGAGGTTATCCTATGCCGCCCATATGAATATAAGCGAGGGGCATTAAAATACACTGTGATGGACAGACTAGGGAATGGTGACCAATATGTGGTACAGTTGAGATGGTATATGATGTCATGACAGGTTTTGGCCATTAAAAATAATCTGTTGATTATACTCATGAGTTATGGTACAGGGACAACCAAATGGGAAGCGTTTGAAATGCATGGAAAACAGGAAGTGTTTTATATTGATTATGCATTTACGCTTTATCTTCATATTGTGTTGAATATGAATGATTATTATTGCTCATGTTTGGGGGTTGTCCTTGTAGGTACCTTTTTGGCATGATAGAAGGGCTTGAACGGGTTGAGACAGTGAGCTTCAAGAGCATCTTTGGTAGATGAAAGGACAGGATTCTTTTGTATAGTGCCTACTCTAGGAGTAGCGTAAAACTATAGTGAACACATTCATTGACTGGAATGTAATTAATCCTTTTGGTAGTCCTTTATTTTGGCATGTAAATACTTAAGCTCATAGACTCCACTTGTTTGTTATACTCTGATCATTGTTATTAGCTCTATTATGCCTTAATTCCGCATTTAAGGATTTGGGTCCTTACAGTGGGAGTATCATTTAATATAAGACCATGTTAAATGATTTAAATCATAAACTTATTTTGCATATTTATATTGTAGATATCCATGGCAACTAACAACATTACTAGCACTTTATCACTGCGATCGGTCCTTGAGAAGGACAAATTAAATGGGACGAATTTCCTAGACTGGCATAGGAACTTGAGGATAGTCCTCAAACAAGAAAAGAAACAATATGTCCTAGAGGAACCCTTGCCCGCTGAGGAACCTCCCCTAACAGCTATAAGAGCTGAAAAAGATGCTTACAAGAAGCATCAGAGTGACGCACTTGATGTTGGGTGCCTCATGCTTGCCACCATGAACTCTGAGCTTCAGAAGCAACATGAGGAAATGGAGGCGTTCGATATGATCGAACACTTAAAGCAGTTGTACCAACAGCAAGCAAGACAAGAGAGGTATGACGTCTCTAAGGCGTTATTTCAGTGCAGGATGGTAGAAGGAAGCTTAGTTGGAACTCATGTGCTCAAGATGATTGGGTACATTGAGAATCTGGACAAGCTGGGTTTTCCATTGGACCAAGAGTTGGCCACCGATGTGATCTTGCAATCGTTGCCTGAGAGCTTCAGTCAATTTGTAGTTAATTACAATATGACTGACATGGAAAAGACTCTACCACAATTGCTTGGTATGTTGAGAACATATGAAGCAAATACAAAGAAGACTAAGGCCACAAATGTTCTTATTGTGAATAAGGGCAAAGGAAGGGCCAAAGCTAAAGGCAACAAGAAAGCAAAGAAGGTCTTTGCTAAATCTAAGCCAAAGTCTTCTGCACTAAAGCCAAAGGGAGGGATAGCAAAGGAAGGGAACTGTTTCCATTGCGGTGAGACCGGCCATTGGAAAAGAAACTGCAAAGTATATCTGGAGGATCTAAAGAAAGGAAGTGTGACTTCCGCTTCAGGTATTTTTGTTATAGAAGTCAATTTATCTACTTCTTCATCATGGGTATTAGATACTGGATGTGGATCTCACATTTGTGTAAATGTGAAGGATCTCAAAAGGAGTAGGACATTGGCGAAAGGTGAAGTTGATCTCCGAGTTGGAAATGGAGCAAGAGTTGCTGCATTAGCTATAGGAGATTATCATTTAGCTTTACCTTCTGGTTTATCATTGATTTTGAAAGATTGTTATTTTGTGCCTTCTATTACTAAAAACATAATATCTATTTCTTGTTTGGACAAGTATGGTTTTTCATTTATAATAAAGGACAATTGTTGTTCTATTTATTTAAATGATATGTTTTATGCAAGTGCACAAATGGTGAATGGTCTTTATGTATTAAATCTTGATATGCCTATCTATAACATAAATACTAAAAGGATTAAAAATAATGATTGTAATCCGACTTATCTCTGGCACTGTCGCTTGGGCCACATAAACGAGAACCGCATATCTAAACTTCATAAGGATGGAGTATTAGATTCATTTGATTTTGAATCATATGAAACTTGCGAATCTTGTTTAATGGGCAAGATGACTAAAGCCCCTTTCAAGGGACATGTTGAAAGGACAAATGTTTTATTGGGACTAATACATAGTGATGTATGTGGACCAATAAGTACACAAGCTAGAGGCGGTTTTCAATACTTCGTTACATTTACTGATGACCTCAGTAGATATGGGTATGTGTACCTAATGAAACATAAACATGAAACCTTTGAAAAGTTCAAAGATTTCAAGAATGAAGTACAAAACAAACTTGGCAAGAGTATCAAAATCCTTCGATCAGATCGAGGAGGAGAATACTTAAGCCAAGAGTTTCATGACTATCTAAAGGAATGTGGGATAGTCCCACAACTCACTCCTCCGTATACTCCACAATGGAATGGTGTATCCGAGAGGAGAAATCGAACATTGTTAGACATGGTTAGATCAATGATGAGTCATGCAGATCTTCCGATATCGTTTTGGGGACACGCTCTAGAAACAGCGATTTTCTTACTGAACCGTGTTCCATCTAAATCAGTGGAAAAGACACCATATGAGATATGGACTGGGAAGCGTCCTAGTATGTCTTTTATGAAGATTTGGGGTTGTGAGGCTTTCGTTAGACGTCACGCCACTAACAAACTTGGACCCAAATCTGATAAGTGTTTATTTGTGGGGTATCCTAAGGAAACGAAAGGATACTATTTCTATTATCCCACCGAGAACAAAGTAGTTGTTGCTCGGACTGGTGTATTTCTTGAAAGAGAATTTATTTCTAGAAAAACCAGTGGGAGAAAAAATAGAACTTAGTGAAGTTCAACCACAAGAAAACATTGAACCTGAGATTGAGATGGAAACAGAGCAGGCTCCGCAAGCTGTTGTGGAAGAAGCACCTGCTCAAGAGACACAAGCCCAGCGTAGGTCTGTAAGAGTACACCGGGAGCCACAGAGATATGGATTTCTTGTGACTCAACAAGGTGACTTACTACTTATTGATGAGGATGAGCCGTCATCTTATCAACAAGCTATAATGGGCAATGATTCTGAGAAATGGCAAGAGGCCATGAAATCTGAGATGGAATCCATGTATGCAAACCAAGTATGGACTTTGGTTGATCCACCTGAAGGGGTACAACCCATAGGGTGCAAATGGATTTTCAAGAAAAAGACCGATATGGATGGCAACGTAGAAACCTACAAAGGTCGGCTGGTTGCAAAAGGATTCAAACAAATTCATGGTATTGACTATGATGAAACCTTTTCACCAGTGGCCATGGTTAAATCCATAAGGATCTTACTTGCAATAGCTGCATTTCATGATTATGAAATCTGGCAGATGGATGTCAAAACTGTGATGCCCCGAAATTAATTAATGGTAACTTGGACATTAATTATGTTTATATGTTGGATCATGGTTTCATGGATTTATGTGTTGGGTATTAAGATGTTAACATGATTAATTGTGTTAAATTATCAATTATGAGGAAGATATGATTTTAAATGAAGTTTAGAGCATTGTTGTAAAGTGCTTTTAAAATACCAAGTTGGGTATTTTATACATCATGTTAAGTTTGGGGTACAATTTTAATTAAGAAAAAGTAAACCCCCCTTTTTAAATCCCCTACCCATCACTTTAACCCCTTTACCTTTCACTTTATTAAAAACCCCCAAATCACTTCCCAACCCCAAACCCTACCCCATTTTCGAAACTCACCAAAAGAGGAGGAGAAAAGTCCCACAAAATCCTTATTTGTGTGATCTTTGCTAGGATTTGGAGCCTACAAGAGGTATGGAACCATTCCTACAAGTTTTATGATGTTTGGTGTTGAAATGGGTTAAGTTTTGATGTTTTATGTGGGTTTATTTGGGGTATGTGTTGTTTATGGTTGGGGTATGATTTTTGAAGTGTTTATGTTGGTTTTAGTGGGTTATGTTGTTATTGAAGTTATGAGGAAGTTTGGTTTTGGGGTGGTATGTGAAAGAGCTTGAAAAATGAGCATTAATGGCGAAAATTCGATGTACAGCACTCGGCGATCGATCGCCCGTCCTTGGCGATCGATCGCGAGCGTCCAGTACCAGCCAGTAGCATTTGGCGATCGATCGCCACTTTTGGGCGATCGATCGGCGGGCCTGGCGATCGATCGCGCCAAAAGTGGCGATCGATCGCCAAGAAGGAGATTTTGGCCCCTCGTCCAGTGCGATCTCGCGATCGATCGCGCCTGGGCGGCGATCGATCGCGAGCTGAAGAAAAGTGGATTTTTGATTTTTTGTGGGATTTTTTGGATATTGGACTATGTTTAGCTTCTAATATCAATTTGTATGGTTGTGTAGAACCATCCCAGGTGCCCACAACATCCAGGAGATAAAGCTCTCCAAATTCTCCACTTTTGGGAATTAAGGTACGTAAGAGACGTACGAGCATCGGACGGTAAACCATGCCCTTACATATTATGATGATGTTTAAGATGATGTTTACGATGATGACGTTTAAGATGATGTTATGATGATGATATCTATGATGATATTTATAATGATGATGTTTATGATGATGTAATGATGATGATGCTTATGACGATGTTATGATGATGATGCTTATGATGATGTTACGATGATGATGCTTAAGATGATGTTTATGATAACGATGTTATGAGGACGTCTATAATGACGAAGTTTATGATAAGGTCATACGATGTGTATGATTGGGTAAGACGCCCATGTGGTAAGACACCACCCAAGGCATATGATTGGGTAAGATGCCCTCGTGGTAAGATGCCACGCAATGTCATGATATGGTAAGACGCCATATGATTGGGTAAGATGCCCACAGGGTAAGATGCCACGCAATGTTTATAATATGGTAAGACGCCATATGATTGGGTAAGATGCCCACGTGGTAAGATACCACGCAATGATTATGATATGGTAAGATGCCATACAATGGGGTAAGACGCCCCAATATATGAATAAGAGTCAGGGATAACCAAGGAGGTCGGAGGACGACCAATAACTTTTACTTAACTAAGATGTTATGCATTATTGTATGCTTTTATATAATGTTAAGTAAATATACGAATGCTCATGATGTGTTATCCCTGTAGGTACACTTTTGGACCAAGGGCCTAGGGTCGGGTTGAGGAAGTGAGCTAAAGGGAGCATGATGAACGTAGGATGCAGGAATTTTGATAGTCTCTACTCTAGGAGTAGTGTAAATCTATAGCTTTAACATTCTTTATTGGGAATGTAATTAAATAGCTTTGAAAACTTAATTTTTGGCCTGTAATCTCCCTAGCTCAAACTACAACCGGAACCCTTAAGAGGTTTTAATTGCATGTTCTGTCCCAATTATGTGTACTAAATGATATTAAGGTAGGAAGACCCTACAAAAACAGCTTTCCTTAATGGAAATCTGCTCGAGGATGTGTACATGACACAGCCCGAGGGTTTTGTCGATCCAAAGGATGCTGGAAAGATATGCAAGCTACAACGATCCATTTATGGATTGAAGCAAGCTTCTCGGAGTTGGAATCTTCGTTTTGATGATGCAATCAAAGAGTTTGGTTTTATCAAAAAATGAAGATGAACCTTGTGTCTACAAGAAGGTCAGTGGGAGCGTAATCATTTTCCTAGTGTTGTATGTAGATGACATACTTCTTATTGGAAATGATATCCCTGCCTTGCAATCTGTAAAGATTTGGCTAGGGAATTGCTTTTCGATGAAAGACTTAGGAGAAGCCACCTATGTATTAGGAATCAAGATCTATAGAGATAGATCGAGAAGGCTTCTTGGTCTAAGTCAAAGTACATACATAGACTAGGTGCTTAAAAGGTTTAGCATGCAAGAATCCAAGAAAGGATTCGTGCCTATGACACATGGTATTTATCTCTCGAAGGAACAGTGTCCTTTAACACCAGATGAGAGACAACGCATGAGTAAGATTCCATACGCGTCAGCTATTGGATCTATCATGTATGCCATGATATGTTCTCGTCCCGATGTATCGTATGCTTTGAGCATGACGAGCAGATATCAAGTTGATCCAGGTGAAGGTCACTGGATTGCTGTCAAGAACATCCTGAAGTACTTGAGAAGGACTAAGGATACATTCTTGATTTATGGAGGTGAGGTAGAGCTCAATGTAATGGGTTACACTGAGGCAAGCTTCCAAACCGACAAAGATGATTTTCGATCGCAATAAGGATATGTGTTTTGCCTAAGATATGCAAAATACCAACAGATGATAATGTATCTGACCCATTGACGTAGCCACTGTCACAGCAGTAGCATGATCGTCATACTAGATCTCTAGGCATTAAGTGTATGTCTGATTGGTCTTAGTGCAAGTGGGAGATTTGTTGGGATATGCCCTAAGACAAGTCATTAGATGATTGTTTATGACATACAATGTAATATGATTTTATTAATGGCAAATCATTAGTATATATTATTCGAATATCTGTGCAATATGAATTGATATATAAGTTAATGTCCCTAGAATAATATAGTATTATTCTTAAACATTGTCCCTAGTCAAGTATTATCATGAATTGGGATAATGATAATACGTAGAGACTAGTATATGTTGATCGATGAATTGTTCATTGATATGAGATATCAAATCAGCATATGGGTACATGTTAGAGAACGATGTACTGGACAGACCCACCATGAGAATGCAACATGGATAGTTATATGATCGTCATATGTAATTCTCATAGTGATAATAATGTATGAAATCCTTACGACTTGTGATCATCAGAGATCCCAACATAAGGAGTTATGTATCTTGATATCGTCAAACGTTACCCGTAACAGGGTATACTATAAAGGCGACTATTGGATACACTACGAATTATGTAGAGGGATGTTGACTGATCGAGATAGGGTTTGTCCCTCCTATATAACAGGAGATGTGTTTGGCCCTTGATCAAGTGAGAACTAAAATGCATGGCCATGCTCGAATGAGTCGATATGAGATATCGAGCTTATTCGTTTATTCTAGTTCTACTTGGGGATCAAGAAATAAAGATTGGATATACGAGTATGACTATTCCATGACTCGTGTTCAATCTAAACACAAAGGACAAAGGGATTAAGTTACATGGTTAATATTATCACAAGTTCTAAAGGTTATGTCGAGTCATTGACATTCTTGTAATTTGGGTAGCATTGATGTGTTGCTAGATACCGCTCAATGCTTGAGACGTAAAATGAGATTTTATGTCACTGCCAACATTACAAGATCCTATCGGGTCGCACAAAAGATTAAATCGAGAAGGGAAATTAAATTCATGGGATTATTAAATAATTAAGAGGAGTCTTAATTAATAATCATAATGATTAATTAAATCATGGGCTTAAGCCCATGAGGCTTTATGAAAGCCTTTAATTAATTATATAAAATATGATTGCAAGGGGTTTAAGGGGTAAGACAATTTTCATATCACTCAACCTACACACAAAAGTTGGTCTCGGCCGCCTCTTGACAATTTGCTCTCGGTTTTTCTTTGATAGCCGAAGAGGGATTGTGATTCCGGCGAGTATTCGATTGAGAATCGAGTGTGTGTTCCTTGTTCTGGTTTAATAACTTGTCTAGCAACTTGTTATTAAACTATCCCTTCACCTGATTTGATCGTGTGGATACCGTTGAGGCAAAACTCATTGAATTTTGCTAGTGACTCGGAGAAGGCGTTGGACGTTTGTGCTGCTCCGTGGATTCTGCTTCAAACACGCTACAAGGGTAAGACCTTCATAATACCTTAATCCGATATGATAACCTATGTATAGATCTGCTGGTTTGTAATCCTATAAATTTTATTCCGCTGCGTTGTATGCTCAAGGGATTACTAACAGGATATGTTATATTCACCAAGCTCAATCATCCACTGGACCAGCCTTCCTGATACATTGGGTTGTGTCATGATCCTCCCCATTGGACTATTTGTTAATATCGTGATGGGGTGGGACAAGAAATACGTCTCAACCTCCTTGCAGTTATAACCAGAGCTAATGCCAGCTTCTCTACCTCTGGGTACCTGAGCTCCGCCCCTCGATGAGCATGGCTGACATAATAAACCGGTTTCTGGTCTGCTCCTTCATGTTTGATCAATACAGAGCTGATTGCATGCTCTGTGACCGAGAGGTAAACCCACAACTTTTCTCCGGGATCAGGTTTGACCAAACAGGTAGCTCGTCCAAATGCCTCTTTAAGTCGGCAAAGGCCTTCTCACATTCTTCATTCAACTCGAATTTCTTAGCTTCCTTAGTAAATGATAACTCCTATGCGCTGACCTGGAAATGAACCGTGCTAAAGAAGCAATTTGACCTGTCAATTTTTGGACCTCCCTTATGTTTTTAGGGGAAGCCATGTCTTGTATTGCTCTGACCTTTTTTGGAGTGATATCTATTCCTCTGTCTGTCACCATGAAACCCAAAAACTTCCCACTCTTCACCCCGAACACACATTTAGCAGGATTCAACTTCAGCCCGAACTTGTTTAGGGTAGCAAATGTTTCCTCCAAGTCAGGTATGAGATCTGACATGCTCCTTGATTTCACTATTATATCATCGACATATGCCTCAATATTACGCCCCGCTTGTCCTTCGAATACCTTATCCATCAATCTTTGATACGTAGCCTCGGCGTTTTTAAGGCCGAAAGGCATGACTACAAGCAGTACGTTCCTTCTGAGGTGATGAAACTGACTTTGTCCTGATCCTCCTTGGCCAAGGGGATCTGGTGATACCCTTGATAAGCACCCATAAGGCACAATAACTCATACCCCGATGTGGAGTCCACGAGCTGATCAATGCGGGGCAATTGGTAACAATCTTTGGGGCAGGCTTTGTTCAGATCTCTGTAGTCAATGCACATCCTCCACTTTCCGGATGACTTCGGCACTAAGACTACGTTGGAGAGCCAGGTTGGAAACTGCACTTTCCTAATTTGCCAGCTTCTAACAAGGTTTGGACTTCCTTGCTTATAACTTTGCCTTTTTCGGTCAGAAATGTCTCTTTTTCTGCTTGGTTACTTTGACCTCCGGATCGACACTCAGTCTGTGCTGCGAAACATCGGGGCAAATCCCAGTCAACTTGACTGAAGACCACGCTAACACCCTAGCATGCTTTGACAGGAACCTCAGCAGATCTTGCTTCAGATTCACACTTAGGTCCGAGGCCACCCTTGTCGTTTTCTCAGGATGACCCGGGATCAGGATAACCTCATCCTCTCCTTCCAACACTGCATGTACCTCTTGTATTCTTTGGGCTCTCTGTATGAGGTTAACCCATCGATCTTCCTGATCACCGCCGCCTCCTTCATGTCTTGACCTCTTTACTTCTACACTTACTGTGTCAGTGTAACATCTCTTTGATGACGGCTGGTCCCCCTTTACTTCTCCGACCTTCTTCCCGACTGGGAATTTGATTTTCTGGTGGAAGGTAGATGTTATAGCCCTGAACTCGTTCATGGACGGCCTTCCTAAAATGATGTTATAGGAGGACGGGGATTCCACAATAGTGAAGGAGGTCAACCGGGTCTTTCTGCCATCCCCACGCCCATGGATAGGGGTAGGGTGATCTGCCCTAGAGGGTACAATGTATGTCTTGCAAAACCAAAAAGAGGAGTATAGATTTGCTCAAGATGATACTCACCTAACTCCATCTGCTAGAAGGCCTCCTGGAATAACACATTTACGGAGCTCCCGGAGTCTACGAAGACTCTTCCGACCTCGCGAAGGTCGCCCTTATTACGAAGGCATCATTATGAGGCGTTTGCACACCTCCACATCTGGGGGCCGAAGCTAATAACTACCTCCTCCTCGACATTGATAGCCCTTCCTACGCTCATCATTTCTCTCCTCCTCATAACTTTCCAGGCTCTGTTGGAATCACCATCATTAGCTCCCCCGGAGATCATGTTGATAAAACCCCGGGGTGGAGAGTTGTTCCTAGGTGGCTCCTACTCTTCTGGACTCCTTATCGGTCTACAGCCTCGTCCCCGATCTTGAAAGGGGACATGAAAATTAGCACGTCCACCTCTACCCCTTTGATGTGACTAGAAATAGACACATCTTTAGTGCTTAATTGTCTACGATTTGGTAGGTTTTGATGGATAATTTGATACGTATGCTACCTAATCGTATATTTGTGTAATTGTAGGTACAATCAACGAAAACGAGCTAAAAATGATGTGTAAAGACCAAGAAAAGACATGAACATGACAAAGACTCAAAATTGATCAAGAAAAGGGCAAAAACGTAAATTTGGAGGAGGCGATCGACCGCATGGAAGAGGCAATCGATCGCCTATGGACAGAAACTTGAGCAACAAATTTAACGAAGCAGCGATCGATCACCACATTCTAGGCGATCGATCGCCTGAGGCTACTGGAGGGAAGCGATCGATCGCCATATTTTAGGCGATCGATCGCTGAAGAGTCCGAAATTTTGGAAATTAAGTCTTTTCCATGTTTAAAAGATTGTAACCTAGTTTTAAGCCTCCAAGACCTTGGAACTCAATTTTTCACCTCCTCTTAGACAGATTTTCGAGACTTTAGAATAGTTTTAGGTTTTTAGAAGATTTTTCTTTCAAGTTTATCGACAAGCCGGAATCGTGATTCGTCTTAGTAATTTCTTTTTCTTTGTTTATTTAATGTTTTCGAATCATATTTTATTATTTTTAGATTCAATTATGCTAGGCTAAACTCCTAAATTCTTGGTTTAAGGGATACTTGCTTTTGGATTCAAATCTCTTGTGAGAATTTTGGTTTGTTTATGGAATTTAATTTCGATTTCAATTCTGTTTCTTGGTATCGATTTCAATGATTATTGTGTTTGTTTATTAGATTGATCACCTGGTATTCACATGCATAATCGGTAGCTAATTAAGAAGCAACTAAAATTAATAATTACTGGTTGTAAGTGTTATTGAATTCTTAGGAGAAACAATTGGGTTATCAATCATTAACGGCTGTAGTTTTGATTGATTAGATTTATCGAACTCACTAGTTTTGAAATCTATCATTGATTTAATCACTAACGGCTGCAGTTTTGATTAAAGATTTGATAAGGGTCGGATTGAATGCTGTTTTCTCTTTGACTACGATTAAGGCAGGTAGGAATTCAATTTCCAATCGATGAATAATTGAAAGAATTCGAATGTTAGTGATTTGATGATCCCAAAAGTAAAGTTGACCGGAAACCAAGAATCGCTTCACTCTCATAAGTTTTAACCGTATTAGTTAATATCGTTAATTAGTTTAATTCTTAAAATTTGCTTAGTAGTAATCACTCAACTCAAAACCCCCCTTTTTATTATTCGTTTTTAAATTGACACGAAAAAAAGACTACCTTCTCTGTGGGATCAATCCCTACTCTCGCTACTACGTACTTTTGCTATTAACTTGAGAATGGTTAATTTGGGCGTACGCGATAAGCGCTACCACCCTTCCTTGATACTCACCTCGACCCCTTCCCCGTGAAAGGTTCCCGGAAGGTACGCTCGGCTGAGGCGCTGTCTGCCTAGCGATCGATCGATCGCCGAGCTCCAGTAGACTTTGGCGATCGATCGCCACTTCTACGCGATCGATCGCTGACCCGTAATTTTTGATGCAAATGTTTCTGTCCATAGGCGATCAATTTCCTCTTCCGGGCGATCGATTGCAAGCTCCAAAATTACGTTTTTGCCCTTTTCTTGATCAACTTTGAGTCCTTGTCATGTCCATGTCTCTCCTTGGTCTTTACACATCGTTTTTAGCTCGTTTTCTTCGATTGTACCTATAATTACACAAATATACGATTAGGTAGCATACGTATCAATTTATCTATCAAAACCTACCAAATCGTAGACAATTAAGCACTCAAGATGTGTCTATTTCTAGTCACATCAAACTCCCCCATACTTACTCTTTACTCGACCTCGAGTAAACAAACAAAACTACAATATTTTTGTTTGGCTCATAGGTTCATAACAAAGCAACTTGTCCTCACTTTAATGCCTCAACAATTTTAACATGCATAATAATGAACGGCGGTGAAAAGTTAACAGTGGAACAAGTTCAACCCCTAAACATTTCGTACCCAACGAAGTAGTGAACGTGTGTGTGGTCATAAACAAGTGTTGTGTACAAATTATAGATTCAAAATATGCAAAGCCATGATAGTTCAAGTCATACACTAACACAAGTATAAGCTCACTTGCACACTCTTCTCCACTATCTTAGCTACTTTGCAAACACAAATCAAGTAGGTCTTTATTAGCTTGTAGCTTGGCCTAGGTATTGGCTTATGAAAGAAAGGGTAAGGATATTCAAACGAGAGAGTATGATGAAATGCACACTAAAAGCTTCTCTTCTTGTATGAATTTTTCAACTTCGTTCTTTTTCACAAGGTTTATTTCAACACTTTTCTTCTTTTGTGCCTTGGCTCCCCTTGGAGTCATATTTTTATCTATTTTTTTCAAGGCATCCCTTTTTCTTTCATGCATTCCATTCTTTTGACAATTAAGCTCATAAATATACTTCAACGATTCCCAAGTGCATTTGAATGAAATACATCATACTCCCTTAAAAGGTATGGATTAAAATCACATTTAGGCTTAAAGGGTAGGATGATAAGCTAGTCAAGAAATGTTGAATGGGGGTCTTTAGTATGCTTAGCATACTACCATTCTTTTACAGTTAAGGCTCAAAATAGGTACTAGAGAATGAACAAGTTTACATGGTAGGCTTGAAAGGCTCAAACGCATCAAAGATTGCCTATATCACTTTCATGTTTGCAAGTAGTCTAGACATACGCCTCAAAGAGCATGTAGTTAAGTTCTAGCATGTATTAGAGACTTCTTAAGACTATCACAAAGTTCACACAATCTTCACTAAGTTATGCACACTTCACAAGCCATGACAATAATGTGCTCAAGATATTCACTTACTAAGTTAAAGTACACTTTGCATTAGAGTTCAAAGTGTTCCAAAGTTAACGATTCACCTATGTTCAAAAGCATGCATGATATCAATTAGGTTTCATCATGGGCTAGTGATTCTAAGCATGTGTTCATTACTAACTATGAGCTCAAATTTTTTAAATTTTTCGATTTTTTTGTATTTTTGCAATAAGAAAAACAATAACACACTACTAATCCCTCCCCCATACTTAAATCCTACATTGTCCCCAATGTAAGGCAAAAGACAAGAGAAAAGAAAAGTCTAACTAATAAAGCAATAAAATAAAATAAAAAGAAAGGGAACTAACTCCCCTTGGGTTGCCTCCCAAGCAGCGCCTCTGTTTAACGTCGGTGGCCCGACGCCAGTCCTCTATCAAGGTGGTGAATGTGATGTCGCTCGATCCTTCCTTAACCACCTTAATTCTTCACTCCTCGGTATTTCGGTTTGTTGGTCTTTGAATGGTTATGCCCAGTCCTTACTCTTTCACCAGTTGCTTAACATGGTTTATCCGGAGGATGCTTCTTTCCATTGGTACGATCCTGCAAGTGAGAAATAAGAGAATCAGAAGTATCATGAGTAGACAGAGTAGCAATCGTATGAACGGTAGGAAAAGAGCTTGAATCTATACCTTTCTTATCGTCAAGGCCATCAGTAGCCTTTCCCATTTCCCACAACTCATCATTATCAAAATCGGAATCATAGTCATCATGTACATCAATAGCGTAACTAGAATGCTCAAGAGGTTTAATGGGTTCATACATGTTGAATTTTTCAATTTCACCATTAGACTCCATGGTTATCAAACCGCTATTCATATTGATTACTGAATTTGATGATTTCAAGAATGGTCTCCCTAAAATAATTAGACTAGAAGGATCACCATTTCTCATGTCTAAGACATAGAAATCGGCTGTGAAGACCAAGTTCTTTACATGCACAACTACGTCCTCAATTATCCCCTTAGGTATGACCGTGGATTTATCAGCTAAGTGAATAACTGCGCTGTTCCTTTTTAAAGGTCCCATTTTCAGTTGAGAGTACATTGAGTAAGGCATGACATTTATGGACGATCCTAAATCGAGCATAGCCTTCTCAATCCTAATACCTCTAATCTCACATGGGATAAAGAACATACCTGGATCCTTGCATTTAATGGGGATGTTTCTTTGGTTATCCGCCGAAACATTGTCATTGAGCTCGACCTTGGGCTGCCCCTTGTGTTCCTTGCTTTGATCCTCTTTCACGGTCTCATGCAATGGGGCTTGCTCTTTGCAGCGTGTACTCATCTTGTAGAGCCCTTTGAGTCCGGCATCTTTCCTATTGTCCTTCAATGCTTGGGGGAAAGGGGGTGGTAATTTGTATTCAGAAAGTTTAGGGAACTCACCTCGTGGTTCCTCCCCTTGCATTGGCTCTTCAACACCTGTCTCTGTCTCCGTCATCTCTTCTTTCTGGGGTGGCGTCAGTACCACCTTCTCTTCAGCTGCATCTTCATTCACATTCACTGTGATAGCACTCACATTTTCCTGGGGGTTCATCTCTGGTTGTGATGGCAGTCCATTTGAAATACTTGCTTCGATCTTGCTGATTGAAGTTCCCAATTGTCCCATCTGTGTAGTCAGGCTCTGGATGCTTGCCCTCGTCTCCTGTTGAAATTGTAAACTATTTTCAGTAATAATTTTAATGCTATGTTCTAACCTGTCAGAAGGGGGGTGCACTGGCGGTGGTGGAGGTCTCTGATATGGCGGTCTGTAAGGTGGAGGTTGGTTCATCTGTTGGTTACCATAGCCTTGGTTCGGATGATCTCTCCACCCTGGATTGTAGTTGTTTGGTGGATGGTCATAACTCCTTTGTGGGGGGCCAGGGAATCCTCCTGCAGCATATGAAAGTTGTAAGCTGTTTTCGGGGGGGAGTTATTGTCTATCGTTGGCCTCTATGGTAGAATCAGTCGGGATTTACGTTCTCTGTGGTTGTCTCTTGTAGTGAGGGGCATGCGTCTGTGGAATGGTTCGCAACCAGACAGATTCCACACGGCTTTGTCTTTCCTACATTTTCACCTGCCATACCACGCACAAGAAAAGTGAGGTCTATCAGTTGTTGTTCTAAGTTTGATACGTTTACCTCTTTTCTTTGCGGTTGTCCATGGCGCACAGATCCGAATTGTTGGGAGTTGGCTGCCATGTTAGCTATCAACCTTCTAGCTTCCTCCGCTGTTTTATCAATAAATGCTCCTCCGCTTGCCGCATCCACTAAGTTCCTGTCAGAAGAAAGTAAACCTTCATAAAAGTATTGGATGAGAAGGTGTTCACTTATCTGGTGTTGTGGACAACTTGCGCACAACTTCTTGAATCTCTCCCAGTACTCGTGTAGTGATTCCTCGTAGAGCTGCGTCACACCATATATCTCTTTCCTCAAGTTCGTTGCCCTTGAAGCTGGGAAGTACTTTTCTAGGAATACTCTTTGTAAGTCAGTCCACGTGGTGATCGATCCGGATGGTAAGTAGAAGAGCCAGTCTTTTGCAGCGTCCTTTAGAGAAAACGGGAACGCTCTTAGCTTTATTTGATCCTCAGTGATTCCGGTCGGCTTCATGGTAGTGCACACCACGTGGAACTCCATCGGATGCTTATGTGGGTTTTCTCCTGCAAGACCATGAAAAGCTGGCAATAAGTGAATTAAACCAGATTTAAGTTCGAAGTTTACTTTATTGGCCAGAGCAGGGAAACTGATGCAGAGCGGTTGTTGATCCAAGTTAGGATTCGCCAACTGCCTCAAGCTTTGATTTGCAGCCATATTGTTCCTTTCTTCCTCTTCAAGCAGCATTGCTTCTCTCCTTCTCTGATGTAGCGTCCTTTCAATCTCAGGATCGTAGTGAAAGTTATCTTCGTGATTGAACGATCCACCTGTACTCATTAACAAACCAAAGTAGTAATGCGGGATAAAAATAAAAAAATCGACACAAATAAATGTTGCCTTCCCCGGCAACGGCGCCAAAATTTGGTAGCGTTTATCGTGTACGCCCAAATTAACCCTTCTTCAGTTAATGACAAAAATATGTAGTAGTGGAAGTAGGGATCGATCTCACAGGGAAGGTAAATTTATTTTGTGCCAAAAGTGAATAGTAACGAGGGGGTTATAGGATGAATGATTACTACTAAGCAAATTCTAAAATTAAACTAATTAACGAGATAACTAAGATGATTAAACTTATGAGAGTGAAGCGGTTCTTGGTTTCCAGGTAACCGTACTTTTGGAAAATTATCTTTTAGTCATCAAATCAAAACATTCGAATTCTTTCAATTATCTATCGATTGGAAATTCAACTCCTACTCATCTTATTCGTAGTCAAAGAGAAAACAGCATTCAATTCAACCCTTACCAAATCTCTAATCACCACTACAGCCGTTAATGATTAAATCAATGATAGTTTTCAAAACTAATGAGTTCGATAAATCTAATCAATGAAAACTACAGCCGTTAAAATTGATTACTCAACCGTTTCTCCTAAGAATTCAATAACACCTACAGCCGGTTAATTATTGATCTTAGTTGTTTCTTAACAAACTATCGATTATGCAATTGAATATTAGGTGATCGGTCTAATACACAAACACACAATCATGGAATTCGAAATCTAAGAAACGAATTGAAATCGAAATCTAATTCAACAATCAAACCAAATTCTCATAAAAGATTTAAATCCAAAAGTAGGTATCCCTTCAACCAAGAATCAAAGGGTTTTAGCCTAGCATAATTAAATCTAAAAACAATAAAAATTCAATGGAAAACATTAAATAAATAAAGGAAAAGAAATTACTATTATAAATCACGATTCCGGCTTGTCGATTCCGGTTCCGTTCTTCGTTGTTCTTGAAGAAAACTTGAAAGCAAAATAATCTAAAATCTCCAAAATATTCTAAAGTCTGAAAAACTATGAAAAACTATGCCTAAGAACTGATTATTCGAGTTATGGGGGTTGGTGGTTGATAAAATAGGTTACAATCTTCTAAACATGGTAAAAGACCTAATTTCCTTATTTTCGGACTCTTCGGTGATCGATCGCCTGATGTGTGGCGATCGATCGCGAGGCTTTTATTTTTCGGAAAAATCATTGAGGCGATCGATCGCTATAAAGTGGCGATCGATCGCCGAGCTCCAGTAGACTTTGGCGATCGATCGCCACTTCTTCGCGATCGATCGCTGATCCGTAATTTTTTATGCAAATGTTTCTGTCCATAGGCGATCGATTTCCTCTTCCGGGCGATCGATTGCCACCTCCAAACTTACGTTTTTGCCCTTTTCTTGATCAACTTTGAGTCCTTGTCATGTCCATGTCTCTCCTTGGTCTTTACACATCGTTTTTAGCTCGTTTTCTTCGATTGTACCTATAATTACACAAATATACGATTAGGTAGCATACGTATCAATTTATCTATCAAAACCTACCAAATCGTAGACAATTAAGCACTCAAGATGTGTCTATTTCTAGTCACATCAGCACCACCGTGTAGGAGACACATCCCTGCCATTCTCCTATCGTGATCTTCACTCTCTTGGCCGCTCCACTAATTGGTTTGGCCGTTGTATTTACCAACTTGATTGATCCACTGGTTGGGGTGATGAAAAGCCCCAGCTTCTTCCCCGTCTCCTCTCGGATGAAGTTGTGCGTGGCTCCCGTGTCCACCAATGCCCTTACTCGTCGGCCCCTGACCAAGACATCTGCGAACATAGATCCACCCTTGGGTTCTTTGGTTGGATCCACCTTTGCCTTGACGGCATTGAGAAGTTGTAGAGATCCGATCTTTGTGCCTTCCTCCCGTGGCTCCACGTCTTCGTCTGTCAAGGCTGCTAGTTTGTTCACCATTGAGCAATTGGCCATGATGTGGTCGGCCTTGTGACAAAGGTAGCAAGTCCGACCTCGATCATTGTACTTGTTGCCCAGCGGTCTCGGTGCATTGCCTTTGTTGTGGTTTTGGTTTGAGTATGACTGGTTGCCTCCCACAACTTTGTCCTCATCCTCCTTTCTTCTGTTATTGCCGGTATTGGAGGGCCGCAACTCAATAAGGCTCTCGGCATATGCAATTGCCGTAGCCAAATCCTGCACCTGCCGACGTTGGAGCTCTTGCCTTGCCCATGGCTTGATACCATCAAAGAATGAGAAAAATGCTTCTCGGTCAGTCAGCTCCGGGATCTCCAAGACGATCTCTTGAAACTCCTTGATGTACTCCTTAATGGTTTTGTTGTGTGAGTCGACGTAACCTACCACGAGCCTCATACTCCACATTCTCGGGGTAGAATTGACGCTTGAGCTCCGCCTTAAAATCCTCCCAAGTCTCCATGCGTCATGTGCCTCGCTCAATATCAGCGTGACACCTCCTCCACCATAATGTTGCCGTGTCGGCCAAGAATAGAGGCGCCGTGGGAATCTAAGCCTCGTTGTCTCGCACATTCAAGGCAGCAAAGTATTGCTCCAAGTTCCACAAAAATTTATCGAGTTCCTTGGCATTTCAATCCCCATTGTATGGTTTTGGCCTTGGAACATCGATCTGTGCTGGTGTCGTGGCCACATGATCCCCTGCATTGGCCATTGCCCACTTGCATAGCACCATATCGGGCCTTGAGTGTTTTGAACTCTTCTTGCAAGGCCTCAATCATGCCCCTAAATTCATCAAATTGATTCTTCACATCAAAATTGAAAGAGTTAATTTGTTGGAGTGCCTGGCCTTGAAACTCCTCCCATGAGGTGTTCTCTTCAAGTTCCCGCACCCTCTCGGCCACATCCTCGAAGGCTTGGGAGTGATCCGCCATGTATTGTTCCAGTCGGATCATCCGATTCTCCATGCCACCCATAAAGTCTACCGATGGTTCCCTCGGCTGGCCTCGGCCCTTCCTCGGTGCCTTCTCCTGCTTCTCGGGTTGTTCACCCCTGTGTCCGACATTCTTTCTTCTAGCAGCACCACCAACGAACAACCTTGAGTGCGGAAGCTGTAAGAGCCGACCTCGGCTCTGATACCACTTGTCACGGGATGAGAGTTTCACCCAGACTTTCTCGAACCCATGTGGCACTTGACTAGTAACCCCGCGTTGCTAGCAAGTCAGCCTTTCTCCCAAGTTAATTGCTAAAGTGCTAGAAAGAGAAAGAACACCAAGAGAGTTGTGGAGAATGCTTTGTATTACTTGAATGTTTGAAACTTGGATACTTGCAAATGAACTCCTACATCCTATATATACATGTCCACCTCCTCAATGGATGGTGGTGATCAATTTGATCTAATGGTTGGGAAAGACCTTCTAGGATCTTCTTCCCTTCTACATGTTTCTACCATATTCTATGTACAAGATTCTATAACATCTACATGCTTCTATAATGTCCTATGTATGCTCCACAAGATTCTAGAATCCTACAGAATGTGCAAGTGAAGTTGCAAGGGGTTGCTACAAAGTGTTCTTCAAGCTTCCGGGAGCTTCCGGAATGTCCCAAAGCCACAAACTATGTGAAATTACAATCTTGCCCCCAGTTGGAAATAAATGAGTTTGAACATCCGTAATGCTTGGCCGGCAAGATTGGGTGCAACAACGCGGGTCTTGACAATGCTGACCTCTTATCGGGGTATCAGTAGTTTTTAAAAATTCAAGAATATACTATTGAACAAAAAATTGAATGCATTCTAATTATTTTTGTGATGCCCGGGGATTAATGGTGTTAATCCCGGTGTGGTAATAATCCTTAATGGATTTTTATTGTGGCAATTATGAATTAATTGTGGTTTTGGGACTCCCGGGGATTTTAAATCGGGTTTTTGGTGTCGTTGGACCCAAGGGATGAGATTGTATTCTCGTCGTGGTGATACCCTTGGAGTTGGGTCTTTGGTGGAATTTGGGGTCCGGAGTACTTTGTACTGGCGCAGATGATGGAGATAGAGATTGGGAGGTAATTATTGAAAACAGATGATTTTTAATGAGTCATGATGTATTTGTGGAAGGATTGGTATTTTCGAGTTTTGGTACTATATATACCAAGTGGACTCGGTATTCAGTCATTTGGCACGGAACCCTTCCCTCTCTTCTCTCTCCCTACGCTCAAACCCTTCCCCCATTTCCCTTCTTTTTCCCTTGGTGGAAGAATCGTTGGTAGCTTGGCCGGGCTGGATTTCTCGAAGATAATCAGGTATTCATCTTCCCCTCACCATTGTCTTCGATTTGGTAGTAGTACGGTAGAGTTTGGTTGGGTTTTGAATTGATTATGGAATTCGGGGATTTTTTGGTTAAAATCCAATGTTGAGTTTTTTTGGAGTTTTTATTGGTTTTAAATGGAGTATTTGAGGTGTTGATGGTGTATGGGGTGTTGGTTTTGAGTTTGGGTGTGAAAAACACCATGGAAGCTCGAATTTTTCAGAAAATCGCAGGTCGCGATCGATCACTGAGGAAGTGGCGATCGATCGCGACGAGCAGCAGATTTTTGGTGACGATAAACAGTGCGGGCGATCGATCGTGAGGTCTCGACGATCGATCGCGAGCGGGTTGGCGATCGACCGCGAGGATTGGCGATCGATCGCGAAGAAGCACTGGTTTGGCCACTGGACTGCGGCGATCGATCGCCACCCGTTGGATTTTGTTTTTTTGAAAATTTTAGAAAATCGGGATTTTGGAATCGAGGTAAGTGGCCCGTTTCCGGGCAATGTCTACATTCCAATGGGAATGCTATACTTTTAAAATGGATTGGTTGGAGCCAAAGTTTAATAAAACGGAATTCTCAGTCGGGTTTTTGGCTACCTTTTAAACTTATAAAATGGAATATTTTGGGTATTATGCATGCTTAGCCGGAGGGCTTTTATTTTGGTAATCATCATGGATGGACGATAGGTTTGGAAGTTGTGAACGTGCTTGGGCACGTGATTGCATGCCTATGTTTAATTGAAGTTATTTACATGTTAGCACTTAACTCATCGGGTCGTGGGACTCAGACAAGGTTGGACTCGAGCTACGGAATTATAAGGTACGTATAACGTACAAGCATAGCCTGTTATAATATTGCAACTGTGAAATGCATGGTATGTGGTAATCGCAATAAATGGATGTTAAAATGCATGATATGTGGTACTTGTAATAAATGGACTATGAAATGTATAGTATATGGTAATTGCAACAAATGGAAATACGTTGGGAATTATATAGTGCCGTTTTGAACGAGCAATGATTGGGATATTGTCACCGTTGAGCGACCATCGGTTATGCCGCCGCTGTTGTTGAGCGTGCGTGGGGTTAAAATACCGCTATTGTGGAGCGAGCTATGAAATAGAACTATGGAATCATGGCTAGATATATGTGATATCTGTAGTACCTTATTTGATGATTTAATCATATTTGATTATGGAACTGGTATAGCAGGGATGGTTTTAGTTGATACCATCCAGGGATTATCATTTAAATTCATAGCATTTACATTCTGTAAATTATGAACTGTAATATTATTGTAAGGCCCCAACCCCTTAACTCGTCATTAGTGCATTTATGACGTCGTATGAGTATAAAAAAATTTCATTCTTTAAAAGAATCATTACATGCTTCACATATTCTCCATGACATAAATAATACCCAGCATGGATTGATCATTTCTACCACTAATCAAGGTTCACCCATTATCACCACCATTTCACCCCTTTTACATTGTGGTTTTTATAAAAATTTGGGCAGAGTCTCGCCATAAATTGAGCTATCCGAAAATGAAACACATCACAAAATAACTCCCAGCCAGGGAAAAACACAATACTTAAAAGAAACTAAAACCCTAAGTAAGTTCCCAGCCAGGGAAAAGACCATACTAAGAAGACATCAACAGTGGGCTTCAACACCCTTATACAGTCCATATACATGCTTCCAGTTGTTCACATACGAGCAACAAATAAATGAATAGCAATCTAACTGGATAAATAGCGTATACTATTTACCCACACTCATATACGCTTCTGGAAGCGGTATGATTCAACAAAGCTCGAACCAATATCCCAAAATAGCTTAGTACCTGTTGTACATGTTTCAACAGAAACAGCCCCCACACGGGTGAGCATACCCCATCACAATACTCATACTCATAACAATGCTTAAATGATTATAATGAGATCGTAATATCATAATTAAGATTATTGAAAATCTATATGAAGATGTACTCCCTGTAAAATTTTGAATCCATAGCTTTCCACGAATTGTCCCTGTTTCAATCTCACACACTTTCATAACAACAAGTTCAATATCGTTATTCACATTATGATACTCATCAACACGATAATTTCAATACAACTAGAATTTAGTATATATGCTTAATCATGAATAATTCCATGATTCAAATAATCCTCCTATCAGTCTATCTCATTGTCAATATTCACATTGATCATGCCCAAGGCATTGTTACCCAACTTCGTATACTCGGATCACGTACAACTACGTATCCCACTCAGATCACGTACAACTACGTATCCCACATACCACATATATGTACATATTCATTTCTTTACTCATATATTCGGATTACATAAAATTACGTAACCACCATACTGCATATGTCATACTCAACACACAATCATTACATTCAACGATACATGATATACGAATATGTCATTATTTCATAGTATATATATATACCTTCTCGTACGTCAGTACGTACCTTAAAACCTGTGTTTTTACCAGCAAGTCACCTTCCTCGTTGTCCGAGAGCTCCAGAAGGCTCTACATGAACTCAAATATTTAAGGGTTATCTCATAACCAATATTTGATGCACAAAATCTCATATTCATAAAGTTATGCCCATAATATCACATAAACCCACCGCCCAACAACGAAACTCAATTTAAACAACTAGCATGTTACATACCCCCAACCCAACAACGAGATGCTTCAAACAACAAGCTATGAAAGAAAGAATCCGTGGATATAAAATATTCTACTTTTATGTCCAAACCCCTTAATCACAATATAAAGTCCTTCATTTGTATGAATTCAACTTAAACAAATTAAACATGCATTGAGTTTCATATTTCTCAATTAAAAACTCATATGATGTCCATTCAAGCATATACCTCACCACAATCTTTATTCCATGTTATAACATACTAGCATGTATCTAACCCATTTATTTACACACTACACATGCTTCCAAAGATCACACATCTCATATCATAGGCCAACACCCACCAAAACATTACAATGCTACAAGTCCTAAAAGTAGCTTCTCACCACACAATTGGCAAAAGTTTTGACCAATCCCTGAACCACATTTAAGCATATTATCAAACACATTATAAGCATGATTTTCAAGCCCCAATACATCCATTAAAATCGTCCATTACAGCTATATGCACTAAATTCAGCAACTATAGAAGTGAGAAATCGAATTTAGACAATACAATGAAGGATATACAGAAAAACCCAAATCCTTAGTGCAGCGCACGCTCGTCTAGTGATAGGGATTTACTCACAACTGAAACTCAACTTCACCTTCCAACTAATGATTAAACCAAGTTAGAACACCACCTAAACTCACAAGCAGCCACACCCACACACAACGCATGCACAGCTCTGCACACACGCACAAAACGCTACAATCTCTATACCCAAACCAAATAATGTTCTAAATTAAGCTAGAACAAGACCCAAAAGGTATGAATCGATTAAACAATAACCAAAATTCCCTTTGGACAAAAAAGCTACCGATCGCTTCTCCCTTCTCCCTTGGATAGAAAAATATCGAACAAAAACTCCACCAAACTTCAAGGAAAGTTCAAGCAAGAAACAAGGCGAGGATCTAAACACTAACCTGTATAAAATCGCACTTGAAACCAGGGGAAAATTGCTATGGCTGCGCTGGAACAGGGCGACGGGAAAGGGGAAGAAGAAGCGGGTCGATGGTTGAACATGAGTGGGAAGGTGGTGTTGTGTCTTTTAGTTTAACCCTAGCTTAAATAACAACCCTTCAATTAAATCCACACATTTCAATTATCATCTCATCTTTAATAAATTAGTTTACTTTCATTTATATTTCATCAATTAGTATTGACAGGATCCTCTTTGAATTTAGTTAACATTATAATTTCAATCCCGGAATCATTTATCCCAACTCCGGGCCAAAGTCCAGTACCCAAGAATTAAATCCTGACATATCATATAAACACCATAATTAAATCACATGAACGATTATTAATTATTCTGGACATCACAATTCTCCCCAACTAATAGAATTTCTCCTCGAAATTTAAATACATGCTTACCATAAAAGCCAACGGTAAAATTTACGTACCGTTATACAGCTCAACATAGTGACTTGATTATCTGTAAGATGCGGTCATTCGAATCATCACGGCTCACACATGTGCCACATTACACCAACGATCGCAAGGCTGTGTGGTTGCAGAAGTATGCAATTTATATCAACATCGTCATAACGCACTCCACCCTTGTCCATATGAAATAATGGTATTCTTGAGCCCTTAAACACCAACTTCTCATATATCATCTTCTGACTATTATCTGGTGCAAAGTAATTACTAGAAAACCCATTAGTAATTCTCACATACATATGTCCACATTATACGCACCAACAGCCACAGATCATCAATATCAAATCATGATAAATGGTCTAACATCAATATTCCTATGTCACGATTATACTCCATCTAAAACAAGGCGTCAACATCAATATCGAATAATTCGTATCATACCTTTGTAGATGGAATCATCTACAATTCACAATAGTATCATAATATCATGCTCATCACAGTACTCACATGCTCAAAAGCATCAACTTCCGCATTTCATCACCCAACTATCATCTGTCATGGGACCAGTACAAATAAACTCATTAGCATTTCTCCAATACTCATAACATAACCACGTACCTCGTCATTTACGCATTATTGATATTCATAATGTTTCCGTCATCAAACATTAATATCCCCACATCAAAAGTTTCACGCAATCCTGTACACATCATGCTACAACAACTATCACATATCTGTGTGATTGAAATTCAACATAAGAATCAATTCCATGCCTCAATGACATAATTAATTTCGATCCTTAATTCAACAAAGTACTATTTCATGAATGAATAACATATCATAGTGTAGTATGTATTCATGATTTCTCATACATCAGTCGCATCGCATATATCATCATTTATATGCCTCCCAGTTTCTAACACAATATCGAAATGATCAATCATTTAAAGTGAATGCTCATATATCCCATGTATTCTCATTATGACATCATTATATTGTCTATCACATCATGTATAACTCATCATTAATCACTTCATGATTATTATCAGTGTTGTCATTATATACCAGAGAATAACATTATAATTTCGTACTTACTACGTCTACCCGCACGTTCACAATGATCACACGTCCACACATGACATTCGTAGCGATCTCACGTCATCCCGTGACGTTCCATGTCATCTCATGACCTGTTCATTAATCTCATTCCAACATTGTTAAATTTAACTCAACATAACATGATTAACAGATCCTAAATCTCACAGTATACAAAACAATCATGTTTTTATAAACTAATATCATTTCAATCTGATCATCATTACCCCATTGTTATATCGTCTCTGCACAATTAATCAATGAACATATCAAGACTATACGTCATTTTAATTTCTTTCTCAATTATTCCTCATTTTATTTTTTATTTTTTTAATTGGTTATCATAAATCATAGTAATCAATCACGATATTTAACAATCCACATATATCAAACATATTAAACCAAACGAAATGGTTTACCTCAATTCCTCGTTCTTCTAGAACATTCCAATATCCTCTTGGGCCTACATCTCATGTACCCAAGGAACAACAATAACACAATGTCCACAGCTATCTGAAATGAACACATCATCAATATACATCGCTAGCACAATCACAGTATATTAACACTCATGCTAACATAATAGTAGCACATCAATATTCATCACCCAATGACGGCTCTCTAATATTCATTGCTAACACACTAGCAGTATAACGATATTCATTTCACTACTATCTGCAATCAACAAATCATTAAGACTCATCGCTAACACAATAACGGTACAACAATAATTATTGCTAACACAATAGCAATATATCAATACTCATCGCCAACACTGGCATGCATCATCGCATCGCCACTATTGGCATCCGTATAATATCCATAATCATAATGAATAAAATTACATTCTTAAAACAATAAGATGTAATAACACTTACTGTACACAGTGGATCCACACTCGATCCTTAAACTGCCCCTGTTCTCAACATAAATATTCCACAAAATATAATTTCGTATCAATAGACAATTGATATACTCATCATCTCGCCAATAGATGTCATCAATATATCGGTATCAATCACGCCCCGCTATTGCATCCACTGCAATAAAAATGAAAGAAAACCATAATGTCTCTTCATCCACTCTCTCCATGATCAGTTTCACCTGTACATTTGATTATCACAATACGTCAAATCAATAAGGTCAATTTAAATCAGCGAATATTCATCGCCCTCCTTCTATAGTCGAGGCACATAAAATACATTGCACACTCTCAATAGTGTCGATCCCGACAATAATCACATCGCATGCTCTCCCTAGCACCGACTCAATATCAATACACGTCACATGCTCTCTCAGCATTGACCCAGAAATATATACGTCGCTCGCTTGCCAGCAGCGACCACATCACTCACTTGTCAGTGGTTACCCGAATCACATCACTCACTCCTCAGTGGCGACCCAATATCACATCGCTCGCTCGTCAGCGGCGACCACATCACTCACTCGTCAGTGGTTACCCAATATCACATCGCTCACTCATTAGTGGCGACCCATATCACATTGCTCACTCGTCAGCGGCGACCACATCACTCACTCGTCAGTGGTGACCCAATATCACATCGCTCACTCATCAGTGGTAACCCATATATCATATTAACACGTCGCACGCCTCAGCGGTGACCCCACTCTACATTCACACAACATGATCACATCGCACACTCTAGTGGCGACCTCTAAATAAACACATCACTCGCCTCAGTGGTGACCCATTTTATCTTATATCACTTCGCTCGCTTCATGACCCACATCACTCGCTACATGCGGTGACCAACATTACTCGTTACTAGGCGGTGACCCTTAAATATATTAATTCGTCGCTCGTACCCACGGCGACCCACATATAATAATAACACGTCGCTCAACATGAAGGCGAAACACATAATAATAACACGTCGATCAACCATAAAAGCGACCCTAAACCTAAGCGACACTTCACTTTTCAATAATACAGTGGAAAATATATTCATCCATGCTTATACATCATTACGTACCTGTGTCATCATGTAAATGACATACACATACCCGATTGTCACATCATCTGTTGTCATAATCCAACAGTACAGTACTGCTTACCATTTCCCATCCTTAGATATCATATCACATTTTCTGATTTCTCTTGCAAATCAGATTTCTCAGCACTGCACATATATATACATAACATATACACAAAACGATGTCATTCATCACGCACCTTAAAAGGCATTATCATTTTTACCATAGACAAGCTAATGATATAAATAAAACGAGTTACCATACTCGAGGCTTTTCAACCATACCACCCTCATTGTGTATGTTCATTGGTATTTGTTGGTCATTTATCAATATCATGTTCTTCGTATCTCATACGATCCTGCAATCACGATGGTTAGCAATAACACCAATTTTCATTGCTTCATATCATAAAATGCACATAGCAGGCGTCATGTCACAATGACAGAAAACTACAATCATGCATAAAAGTATATGATATACATGTCTATCAACACATCCCTAGGCCATTAAACATCGCTAACAACTGCTCTGATACCACTAATGTAAGGCCCCAACCCCTTAACTAGTCATTAGTGCATTTATGACGTCGTATGAGTATAAAAAAATTTCATTCTTTAAAAGAATCATTACATGCTTCACATATTCTCCATGACATAAATAATACCCAGCATGGATTGATCACTTCTACCACTAATCAAGGTTCACCCATTATCATCACCATTTCACCCCTTTTACATTGTGGGTTTTTATAAAAATTTGGGCAGAGTCTGCCATAAATTGAGCTATCCGAAAATGAAACACATCAAAAAATAACTCCCAGCCAGGGAAAAACACAATACTTAAAAGAAACTAAAACCCTAAGTAAGTTCCCAGCCAGGGAAAAGACCTTACTAAGAAGACATCAACAGTGGGCTTCAACACCCTTATACAGTCCATATACATGCTTCTAGTTGCTCACATACGAGCAACAAATAAATGAATATCAATCTAACTGGATAAATAGCGTATAATATTTACCCACACTCATATACGCTTCTGAAAGCGGTATGATTCAACAAAGCTCGAACCAATATCCCAAAATAGCTTAGTACCTGTTGTACCTGTTTCAACAGAAACAGCCCCCACACGGGTGAGCATACCCCATCACAATACTCATACTCATAACAATGCTTAAATGATTATAATGAGATCGTAATATCATAATTAAGATTATTGAAAATCTATATGAAGATGTACTCCCTGTAAAATTTTGAATCCATAGCTTTCCACGAATTGTCCCTGTTTCAATCTCACACACTTTAATAACAACAAGTTCAGTATCGTTATTCACATTATGATACTCATCAACACGATAATTTCAATACAACTAGAATTTAGTATATATGCTTAATCATGAATAATTCCATGATTCAAATAATCCTCCTATCAGTCTATCTCATTGTCAATATTCACATTGATCATGCCCAAGGCATTGTTACCCAACTTCGTATACTCGGATCACGTACAACTACGTATCCCACTCAGATCACGTACAACTACGTATCCCACATACCACATATATGTACATATTCATTTCTTTACTCATATATTCGGATTACATACAATTACGTAACCACCATACTGCATATGTCATACTCAACACACAATCATTACATTCAATGATACATGATATACGAATATGTCATTATTTCATAGTATATATATATACCTGCTCGTACGTCAGTACGTACCTTAAAACCTGTGTTTTTACCAGCAAGTCACCCTCCTCGTTGTCCGAGAGCTCCAGAAGGCTCTACATGAACTCAAATATTTAAGGGTTATCTCATAACCAATATTTGATGCACAAAATCTCATATTCATAAAGTTATGCCAATAATATCACATAAACCCACCGCCCAACAACGAAACTCAATTTAAACAACTAGCATGTTACATACCCCCAACCCAACAACTAGATGCTTCAAACAACAAGCTATGAAAGAAAGAATCCATGGATATAAAATATTCTACTTTTTATGTCCAAACCCCTTAATCACAATATAAAGTCCTTTATTTGTTTGAATTCAACTTAAACAAATTAAACATGCATTGAGTTTCATATTTCTCAATTAAAAACTCATATGATGTCCATTCAAGCATATACCTCACCACAATCTTTATTCCATGTTATAACATACTAGCATGTATCTAACCCATTTATTTACACACTACACATGCTTCCAAAGATCATACATCTCATATCATAGGCCAACACCCACCAAAACATTACAATGCTACAAGTCCTAAAAGTAGCTTCTCACCACACAATTGGCAAAAGTTTTGACCAATCCCTGAACCACATTTAAGCATATTATCAAACATATTATAAGCATGATTTTCAAGCCCCCAAGACATCCATTAAAATCATACATTACAGCTATATGCACTAAATTCAGCAACTATAGAAGTGAGAAATCGAATTTAGACAATACAATGAAGGATAAACAGAAAAACCCAAATCCTTAGTGCAGCGCACGCTCGTCTAGTGGTAGGAATTTACTCACAACTGAAACTCAACTTCACCTTCCAACTAATGATTTAAACCAAGTTAGAACACCACCTAAACTCACAAGCAGCCACACCCACACACAACGCATGCATAGCTCTGCACACACTCACAAAACGCTACAATCTCTATACCCAAACAAAATAATGTTCTAAATTAAGCTAGAACAAGACCCAAAAGGTATGAATCGATTAAACCATAACCAAAATTCCCTTTGGACAAAAAAACTGCCGATCGCTTCTCCCTTCTCCCTTGGACAGAAAAATATCGAACAAAAACTCCACCAAACTTCAAGGAAAGTTCAAGCAAGAAACAAGGCAAGGATCTAAACACTAACCTGTATAAAATCGCACTTGAAACCAGGGGAAAAATTGTTATGGCTGCGCTGGAACAGGGCGATGGGAAAGGGGAAGAAGAAGCGGGTCGATGGTTGAACATGAGTGGGAAGGTGGTGTTGTGTCTTTTAGTTTAACCCTAGCTTAAATAACAACCCTTCAATTAAATCCACACATTTCAATTATCATCTCATCTTTAATAAATTAGTTTACTTTCATTTATATTTCACCAATTAGTATTGTCAGGATCTTCTTTGAATTTTGTTAAAATTATAATTTCAATCCCGGAATCATTTATCCCAACTCCGGGCCAAAGTCCAGTACCCAAGAATTAAATCCCGACATATCATATAAACACCATAATTAAATCACATGAACGATTATTAATTATTCTGGACATCACAATTATGATTATTGGATTGGTGGTATTGGTATGCTCACCCCGTGTGGGGGCTGTCTCTGTTGGGACAGGTGATACAGGTGTAGCAGCAGCTTTGGAGTTGAGCTCGGGCTGTTTATTAGAGGTACTTCCAGGATCGAGGTACCAGAGCTGGTTGAATAAGTAGATAGATCCAGAGTTGAGATTGAGTTGTGCTTGGGAGGTGCTTCCACGATTGAAGTACCAGTAACGGTATCTGGTAGAGTATTTTATACATTAGATACACGCTTATTCATTGGGTGCTCTCATGTGAGTACGTTTTTACGTGTATATGGAATGTATAAATGGTCATGGTTTTCTCTCTTCATTTATGGTTTGCATTCAATTAAATACGGAATTGCTAAATGAACTGAGAGTATGTTAGTGTATTATTAGGGTGCATACTAAGAAAGTGGCTTTGGTTGGGGAAGTTGAATATTATGAGGTTCTAATGCAAGAAATTTTATTGATGGTATATGATGTTATACTTGTATATGGTTTCCTTCCCATGATAATATGATTGATGCACTAATGGCATGGATTAATACACTAATAATGGGTTAATCGCATGGGGGTCCTTACATTAGTGGTATCAGAGCAGTGGTTTGCTCTTTGGGGCTGTTGTTGCCCTAGGAACATGTTAATGGGAATGAGAAGCACATACTTATGCATGATGGTAGTTAGTGTTGTGAGGCACGACTATATTTCTTATGTGCGTTTATGATATGTGTTCATAATTGGAATATGTTGTTGCTAACCATGGTGGTTGCAGGGTCATACGATACAAGTATGTCTCTATCTGGTTAGCGATGAGGTATGGTGTACTACTGTTTTATTAGCATTATTGTGGATACCATACGTTGTAATATACCGTCATGTGTTTGATGATGAGATTATGGATGTCGTGTATCGACATATACCGTCACGTGTTTGACGGTGAGATTGTGAATGTCAGGTTTTGACATGTGCCGTCACGAGTTGACGAGGTTATTTTGGATGTCATATGCTGGCATATACCGTCACGGGATGACGATGACATAGTGGATGTCTACGTAGACGTGTAGCGTCATTTCGATGAATAATACATTTATATATATGTATTTAATCGTATGATTTGAGTGCCGATGGTGGGCACAGGGTAGTGTCGTGGTCACTAGTTGACGGGACCATTATGCCGAGCAGGTTTGCTCGATGGATTATTGGGTGCGCCATACAGGAAGTGTACCGCAACACATATTTGAGGTAAATATTTTACGAGTAGTGGTACCTTTGGGTATACTCGTTGGAATGGCTATGGCCAAGTGACTGGTAATAGGAGTAGTCATTGAGGAAACTACTTGCTTATACCGAGGTGACATGTTGTGGACATGATCACACCCACCCCTGAGGGTGTGGAATAAATCCTACGGAATTAGGATTGCTTTGTGGTTGAGTAAGGACACCGGGATGTCCGTAGTGCTTTGGTGTTTTAGAGAAATATTGGATGATAAACCACTACTCTAAATGGATGTTACGGTATGGTATAACGAGTGGAACGTACGATACGTTGGTAGGCTTGGTATAAGCCTATGGAGGCAGCGACTTGCTAGCCAGGTATTATTGCAGTGTTATCGTGTGCATGTGATAGCCATTATACTGCTCGTTGGATTCGAGTTTGGTAAATCGTACGGTGATACGATGAGGGTTTATGGTAGACTCTTGTTGTCTCTATGTGGCATGATGATTGAGGCAGGGAGTGCCTCACGAGGACGTTTTACGTCAAATGTTAAGGGACTTGTTTTGGGACAGCTCAATTCTGTTGGGAGTACCAACCTGAGTGTCGACAAGTCGTTGTTAGCTCTGGTTGAGCATCCTTGCATGTGGAATGCAATGGGAGTCACAATTGAATTGTGGGATATAGTTAGTGGGGTAACAGTACTATATTGATTTTATCTCTTGGAGAGATTTTGTTGGTACTGTCATGGAGACAGCTGGTACCGGTCGTGAGTTGATTATAAATCAGCCATGGTAAGCATTACTGGTGTTGGACCGAGTAATGGATTACTTACCTTTCGGTGAGACGTTCGAGGAGACGTCTCCGGAGAAATGCTCAAGATTGGGTAGTACTATGGTATTAGTACAGAGCATTGTTAGAATGAGTATACGTTGTGTATGCGGTTTTAGTTTCGATAATAGTGGCATGGATGCACTATACTGGACCAGTTGCGTAATTTATTGGTTCCGGGATATATTTTGGTATCCAGGTTTTTTGAACGGTGGTTCGAGGTTGGAGGGTCATGGGTTCATGACACTTTCCTTGTGAGGAAGGCGGTATTCATACACCTATTGGGAATCTTTGGAAGATTCGCCGTATTGGTTGGTGTGGTGTTGATGTTGGAATCACACCCTTTGGTTTCGGTTCGTCAATCATTATTCTCCACTGGGTAAGAATAACCGAGGATTGACAGTTGTTTTTGGGGCTCATGGGTATGATTGGAGATACCCTAGCCGAGTGCATTGAGTATGCATGTAGTATTGGTGCTTTAGCATGTATACCAGTGTGGGTTTACGAATGCCAGCATTTATTTTGGTCCTCGTCGAGCATCGGGTTAGTATGCTTGGATGAATGAATCTCCGGTGAGAGATTGTACTACTTTGAGATTGGTAATCTCGATGGCACGATGTATTCTGATGAATGATCGTGAGCGTTGGTTGACTTCCCCTGAGGAGGGATTGTCGTATCTTAGGCCATGGTAATTCATTTCTAGGTAATTTGATTACGTCCCTGTGTTAGGATCGTTGGATCCTAGGATAAGCAAGGGATGACCATGTTTTGGAATTGTCAGGTGTCGCGGCTGACACGTGTGGCGGGAATGCAATTGATTGTTCTTGCAAATTCTTTCTAGAATTTGAGACCTTGTAAAGTCTCGTTGATGTGTTGGACCAAGATGTGATTCTTGGAACACCCGGATGTAGACATCTTTAGAGATGTGCTTTGTGTTGATCGGTAGCGGTGAGTTGCCCGATCCGTGTTGCAAAGTGGTGCAACTGCTCCTTTGATGGAGGTGGAATTGGAGATTGGGAACCGTATGTAGGTTAGATACACTGTAGTGTACTGGTGATCACTTTGGTAACAATGTATGTTTAACATCGTTGGCTATATCGTAGAGATATCATTGGGACGATATCTATTTTGGAATCACGAATGATTCATTTGATTTGCAGTTATGTTTGGCTGACTGCTTTTGAAATGGTTAGCATCAGGGAAATGCTGACGTCTTTCTTTGAGTTTGTGATGGTTTGGGAGATTTACTCAATTCTAGGATTTGGTGCGATGTCGATGTCCTCACGGTTGGAGTGTCGTTCATGATATGTTCGTGATTCGACGGTGCAGATCCGTTTTATTATGTGATTTTGGCTGTACATGGAATACGCCTGTGCAAATTTCAGGGATGGAATTTTATTAGTGGGGGATAATTGTGATGCCTGGGGATTAATGGTGTTAATCCCGGAGTGGTAATAATCCTTAATGGATTTTTATTGTGGCAATTATGAATTAATTGCGGTTTTGGAACTCCCGGGGATTTTAAATCGGGTTTTTGGAGTCGTTGGACACAAGGGATAAGATTGTATTCTCGTCATGGTGATAACCTTGGAGTTTGGTCTTTGGTGGGATTTGGGGTCCGGAGTACTTTGCACTGGGGCAGATGATGGAAATAGAGATTGTGAGGTAATTATTGAAAACAGATGATTTTTAATGAGTCATGATGTATTTGTGGAAGGATTGGTATTTTCAAGTTTTGGTACTATATATACCAAGTGGACTCGGTATTCCGTCATTTGGCACGGAACCCTTCCCTCTCTCCTCTCTCTCTACGCTCAAAACCCTTCCCCCATTTCCCCTCTTTTTCCCTTGGTGGAAGAGACGTTGGTAGCTTGGCTCGGGAGCCAGATTTCTCGAAGATAATCAGGTATTCATCTTCCCCTCACCATTGTCTTCGATTTGGTAGTAGTATGGTAGAGTTTGGTTGGGTTTTGAATTGGTTATGAAATTTGGGGATTTTTTGGTTAAAATCCAATGTTGAGTTTTTTGGAGTTTTTATTGGTTTTAAATGGAGTATTTGAGGTGTTGATGGTGTATGGGGTGTTGGTTTTGAGTTTGGGTGTGAAAAACACCATGGAAGCTCGAACTTTTCAGAAAATTGCAGGTCACGATCGATTGCTGAGGAAGTGACGATCGATCGCTACGAGCAACAGATTTTTGGTGACGATAAACAGTGCGGACGATCGATCGCGAGCGGGTTGGCGATCGATCGCGAGGATTGGCGATCGATCGCGAAGAAGCACTGGTTTGGCCACTGAACTGCGGCGATCGATCGCGATAAAATCGACGATCGATCGCCACCCGTTGGATTTTGTTTTTTTAAAAGTTTTAGAAAAATGTAGAGATTTTGGAATCGAGGTTTAAGTGGCCCGTTTCCGGGGCAATGTCTACATTCCAATGGAAATGCTATACTTTTAAAATGGATTGGTTGGAGCCAAAGTTTAATAAAACGGAATTCTCGATAGGGTTTTTGGCTACCTTTTAAACTTATAAAATGGAATATTTTGGGTATTATGCATGCTTAGCCGGGGGGCTTTTATTTTGGTAATCTTTATGGATGGACGATAGGTTTGGAAGTTGTGAACGTGCTTGGGCACGTGATTGCATGCCTATGTTTAATTGAGAGTTATTTACATGTTAGCACTTAACTCATCGGGTCGTGGGACTCAGACAAGGTTGGACTCGAGCTACAGAATTATAAGGTACGTATAACGTACAATCATAGCCTGTTATAATATTGCAACTGTGAAATGCATGGTATGTGGTAATCGCAATAAATGGATGTTAAAATGCATGGTATGTGGTACTTGTAATAAATGGACTGTGAAATGTATAGTATATGGTAATTGCGACAAATGGAAATACGTTGGGAATTATATAGTGCCGCTTTGAGCGAGCAATGATTGGATGTTGTCGCCGTTGAGCGACCATCGGTTATGCCGCCGCTGTTGTTGAGCGTGCGTGGGGTTAAAATGCCGCTATTGTGGAGCGAGCTATGAAATAGAACTATGGAATCATTGGGTAGATATATGTGATATCTGTAGTACCCTATTTGATGATTTAATCATATTTGATTATGGAACTGGTATAGCAGGGATGGTTTTAGTTGATTAATGAGATGATCAACTGGCTTTTGAGAATTTAATGGTTTGGTTATTTTGAGAACAGGGACAATACAGGGGATCCCGGATGAGGATGATACCATCCACGGAGATCATTTAAATTCATGGCATTTACATTCTGTAAATTATGAACTGTAATATTATGATTATTGGATTGGTGGTATTGGTATGCTCACCCCGTGTGGGGGCTGTCTCTGTTGGGACAGGTGATACAGGTGTAGCAGCAGCTTTGGAGTTGAGATCGGGCTGTTGATTAGAGGTACTTCCAGGATCGAGGTACCAGAGCTGGTTGAATAAGTACATAGATCCAGAGTTGAGATCGAGTTGTTCTTGGGAGGTGCTTCCAGGATTGAAGTACCAGTAACGGTATCTGGTAGAGTATTTTATACATTAGATACACGCTTATTCATTGGGTGCTCTCATGTCAGTATGTTTTTACGTGTATATGGAATGTATAAATGGGCATGGTTTTCGATCTTTATTTATGGTTTGCATGCAATTAAATACGGAATTGTTAAATGAACTGAGAGTATGTTAGTGAATTATTAGGGTGCATACTATGAAAGTGGCTTTGGTTGGGGAAGTTGAATATTATGAGGTTCTAATGCAAAAAAATTTATTGATGGTATATGATGTTATACTTGTATATGGTTTCCTTCCCATGATAATATGATTGTATGCACTAATGACATGGATTAATACACTAATAACGGGTTAAGGGCACGGGGGTCCTTACAATTTTACATCATGCTTTTAATTCATAAGCATGCTATTTATTTTTGTATACAAAAAGAAATTTAGATCACAACAATGATGAAAATAAATTAACGATTTCAAATTGTGTTAAAATGGTTGTGAATTGTGAAACCTCGTTTATTATATTTTTGAACAACTTTCACTATGATATAAATTAACGTTTTGGATTTATCATATTGGAGGGAAAATGATTTAAGAAACTTTTACTATGATATTTCTGGAAATGTTATATTGAACAGAAACTTTCAAAATACAAACTAACTGTTATAAAAGTGAAAGTGCAAGTAAGTAAAACTAATATTTGCACTTTCCAAGGCCAACTAATAATATTTGCACTTTCCAAGGCCACCAACACTCTTCATCAAGCTTGGTGGAGATTAAATACACCAAGCTTGGATAACAGAAAATTGTGTTGATTCTTGTTCGATTTTTTTTGTGAAATGTCAGCCATTTGATTTGTTGTTGTAAGGACCCCCTTAGCCCTTAACCCCTAATTAGTGTATTAACCACTATGTGTGGCACATGCTTTCAATAAAAAGTCAATCGGGAAGCTCAGATGATACTTTACCATTGAATGTTAATTACAAAATTCCCTTTAATACTCAATGTTATAAGATCATCATCCTAACAATAAAAGACTCATATGTTTGCCCTTTACCAACCCCTTGGTGCCACTTTTCACATTGTGAACTTTTATAAAAATTTGGGCAGAGTCTCCCCATTAAAAAGAGCTATCCCAAAAAAAAAGCACAACACATAACATAATTCCCTGCCAGGGAACACATAATACTCATCATAATGCAGTAATACAAGTAAAGTCCCAGCCAGGGAAGACACCACACATATGACGACAACAGTGGGTTTCAACACCCACATAATACACAAATGACTCTCATATCATTTAGCAATTTAACCTCTAATTGCATGCAACCTCAAATGAAAGAGAGAAAGGCTCATGCCTTTATATACAATCCATATACAAGTAAAATCGTGCTCACATGCGAGCATCATGAATATGTATAAAATCCTCAGGTGTATATATAGGTACTCTATACGATACCGTGCTCCATCAAGCCCTGGTACCACGATCCTGGGAGTACCTCCAATCAACAGCTCGAGCTCAGCTCCACAGCCATCGATGTACCTGTTCACCTGTCCCAACAGAGACAGCCCCCAACGGGGTGAGCATACCAATACACTCCCATAATCACAATAATGAAATTCATAATTTACAACAAAGGTAAATACAAATGAATTTAAATGATACTCCCTGGATGGCAACCTCATCCGGGATTCCGTGTACTGTCCCTGTACTCATAATCATCAAACTCATCAAATCTCAAAAATCAGTAAATCAACACATTGATTAACTCATCGCATGCCTAATCCTCGAATATCAACAGATAGTGACTGAAAATTCATTAAACATGCAATTATAGATATCTCAATATCTAATACTGATTTCACAACCTCGCTATCAATCACAGATAGCTCAAATGCCTAGCATTTGTTTTACCAATCCTTCATTATACCTAGACATCTCAATGTCTTATAATGAATACATGATTCTACGAACCTAGACATCTCAAATGTCTCATAATGAATACATGATTCTACGAACCTAGACATCTCAAATGTCTTATAATAGATACATGATCCTACAACCCTAGACATCTCAAATGTCTTATAATAGATACATATGAACCCAGTACCCCTTATATCTTGTAAGAGTTATCCTACTCTAGTGTCACGCACGCTACAAGCGGCGATATCAAGATTTGGTCGTTCCTTGGCTATATTAACATATATGTATAACCATACACACAATATTCAATGCAATCAAAAATACCTTATGCATTTCACATATATAGTAATGCTCGTACGTCGCACGTACCTTAAATCTCCCAAGTCCGAGCCAAACCTTGCTCGAGTTCCATGCCCCGAGGAATGATGTGCTAACACGATAAATAATTCACAATTATTTACGAACATGAAACCTATGCTCAAGCACACCCATATCCCTCAAAAAAATTGTCAACACACGACAATTAACCTTTAAAAAGACCCGGGGCAGGGTACATGCAGGGAGGGGAACGAATGAGACAATATCGAAATTTGTTCAAGAATACCCTACAAAAATCGAACCCTAATCTCACAATTTCGAACCCAAATAAATACCATAATTCATCTAAAATGAGAATTAAGATATCAATAGCAAGAATCATCACCCTTGCCAAAAACCCCCAATTTTCGAATTCAATCCCTTAAATTCGAACCCAAACAAGCCCTTAAATTTGAACCCTTAAAATTCATCAAATTCGAACACAATAATGGCAGGGAAATACATGAAAATGACGAAAAAGGGGTAAGGAGGTTACCCAATCGAAAATCGGAAGAAATCGGACGAAATCCGATGAACCCTAGAAATTGGGGATCGACGCCTTCCTGCCAAATCCGACTTCAAAACGCGACGAAACTTCGAATTGACGGAGGGGTTAGCTGCGCCTCGACGAGACGAATCCGGCGGCGGGTCGCACGCGCCGAACGGCGGCGGGACGGCGGCGGGCGCAGCGTTTTAGCGCGCGGAGGAGCTGTAGCAGACGGGATTCGCGTGCGGGAAGAGGGAGAAGAGATTTGGGGCTGAAATGATTTTGATTTTAAAATCTAGGGTTCATTTGGTATTTATAGCAAAAATACCCCGAAAAATTAATAGCCCCACAAATACATCATGATTCATTAAAAATCATCTGTTTTCAAAAACTCTCTCTCTAACACCAAAACCCCCTACCGGTGCTCACACAGCACCCGAGATCCCGAGACACATCAAAAACCCAACTCTTAGGTTTTTCACCCAAATGAGAATACAATCTCAACCTCTAGGTCCAACGATCCCAACTACCCAATTAAACGAGCCCAGAAGGCCCAACACCTCGATTAAATTCCAAATCGCCACGTAGAACCACTTTAGGGATTATTAACACTACGGGATTAACACCTATAATCCCTGGTCATCACAGTTGTAGAGATGTGCTTAGTGTGAATCAATCCATCCTTTATCTTGTCTCGTATTCCATGACAATCGAACTTTATATGCTTAGTTCTATCGTGATATATCTTATTCACAATAATGTGCAATGCAAATTTGTTGTCACAATACAGTAGTGTAGGTCATGTTAATTCAGTTCTCATGTCCTTCAGTAGTCCCATGATCCATAGTATCTCACAAGTTGTGGCTGTCATGGCTCTATGATAAGTGTGATTTTACACTTAATTTGATATAAGATTAGGGGCGTTTTTGTAGTGTGTAAGGACCCTGTTACTTGAAGTGCGGATTAAAGGCATAAGAAGAGCTAAACATACATCTAACAGAGTATAAAGTTCATGTTGATGACCTGAGCTATTAGGATTACAGTGCCAAAATAAAAGCTTTCCAAAAAGGATTAATTACATTCCCACTAATGAATGCTAATTCTATAGTTTTACACTACTCCTAGAGTAGAGACTATACAAAAGAATCCCATTATCCTATACCAATAGCGCTCCTCACGAGCTCACTGCATCAACCCGTCCTTAGCCCTTCATTCCCAAAAGGTACTGTAAGGACCCCAAGCCCTTATCCCTTGATTAGTGTATTAATCATTATGTGTGGCACATGCTTTCAATAAAAATCAATCGGGAACTCAGATGATACTTTACCATCGAATGGCAATTACAAAATTTCTTTAATATTCAACGTTATAAGATCATCTCTACGACTCATAGATTTCGCCCATTACCATCCCCATTACACCACTTTTTACATTGTGGACTTTTATAAAAATTTGGGCAGAGTCTCCCCATAAATTGAGCTATCCCGAAACAAAAGCACATCACATAATATAATTTCCCGGCCAGGGAAAACACAATACTCAACAGAATACAGCAACACTAAGTAAATTCCCAGCCAGGGAAGACACCACACATAAGACAACAAAAGTGGGTTTCAACACCCACATAATACACTAATGACTCTCATATCATTTAGCAATTCTACCCATTAATTGCATGCAACATAGAATGAAAGAGAGAAAGGCTCATGGATTTATATACAACCCACATACAAGTATAACAGTGCTCACATGCGAACATCATGAATGTGTATATAATCCTCAGGTGTATATAAGTACCCTATACGATACCGTGCTCCATCAATCCCTGGTACCACGATCCTGGGAGTACATTCAGTCAACAGCTCGAACTCAGCTCCAAAGCCATCGATGTACCTGTTCACCTGCCCCAACAGAGACAGCCCCCAACGGGGTGAGCATACCAATACACAAAATCCCATAATCACAATAATGAAATTCATAATTTACAACAAAAGTAAATACTAGTGAATTTTAAATGATACTCCCTGGATGGCAACGTCCTCATCCGGGATTCCGTGTACTGTCCCTGTTCTCACAATCATCAAACTCATCAAATCTCAAAAATCAGTAAATCAACACATTGATTTAACTCATCGCATGCCTAATTCTCGAATATTAATAGATGGTGATTCCAAATACATTATACATGCAAATATGGATATCTCAATATCAAATACTGATTCCTTAACTTCGCTATCAATCACAGATAGCTCAAATGCCTAGCATTTATTTTACCAATTCTCCATTATACTTAGACTCACATGTCTTATAATGAATACATGATTCCACGATCATTATCAGGCATCTCAATGCCCTACAATGGTCATATACATCTAGTACCCCATATACCTTATGAGGTTATACAACTCTAATATCACGCATGCTTGTGGCGGCGATATTAAGATTAGGTCGTTCCATAGCTATATCAACACATATATATATAACCATACGCACGACCATCTAATGCAATCAAAATACATTATGCATTTCACAAATACTCTCATATAAAGAAATGCTCGTACAGTCGCACGTACCTTAAATCTCCGAAGTCCGAGCCAAACCTTGCTCGAGTTCCATGCCCCGAGGAACGATGTGCTAACACGATAAATAATTCACAGTTATTTACGAACATGCAACCCATGCTCAAGCACACCCATAACCCTTATACAAAAATATATTGTCAACACACGACAATTAACCATTTAAAAGACCCGGGGCAGGGCATATGCAGGGAGGGAAATCGAATGAGACATCAACGAAAATCGCTCAAGAACCACCTTTCAATTTTCGAACCCTAACATCACAATTTCAAACCCAACCAAGCACCATAATTCATCTAAAATATGAAATAAACGACCCATAACAAGAATCACCACCCCCTGCCAAAACCCCTAAATTCGAACACAACCCACACGCTAGCAGCGATTAATTCGAACCAATAAATCACAAAATGGCAGGGAATTACATGAGAAGCATGAAAAAGGGTAAGGAAGGTTACCCATACGAAGATCGGAAGGAAATCGGTCGAAAATCGAAGAACCCTAGAAATCGGTCCTCAACGCATTTCTGGTAAATCCGAACGCGATTCGCGACGAAACTTCAAATTACCGGTAGGGGAAGCTGCGCCTGGACGAGACGAAGCTAACGGCGGTCCGGACGCACCAGATGGTGGCCGGACGGTGGCGGGCGCACGGCTTGAAGCGGCGAGGGTTGGGAAAAATCGGGAAGCAGACGGGGGGAAAGAGAGAGAGACGGGCAAGGCTTAAAATGGCCTTTTTAAAATAAAATCTCGGGTTCAATTGGTATATATAGCAAAATTACCCCGAAATACTAATAGCCCCACAAATACATCATGATTCATTAAAAATCATCTGTTTTCAAAAATTCTCTCTCTAACTCCAAAACCCCCTACCGGTGCCCACACAAAGCACCCCAGATCCCGAGTCACACTAAAAACCCAACTCTTAGGTTTTTCACCCAAATGAGAATACAATCTCAACCTCGGGATCCAACGATCCCAACTACCCAAATAGACGAGCCCGAAAGGCCCAACACTACGATTAAACTCCAAATCGCCACGTAAAACAACTTTAGGGGTCATTAACACTCCGGGATTAACATCTATAATTCCAGGTCATCACAATATCCCCCACTTAAAGAATTTCGTCCTCGAAATTTGCACCGGTGTAATACGTAACACCTAGGCTATACAACAACATGAAGCCATAGCCTCGATCCTTGACCATATTAGAATCGTATTAATAAACGCGAGGGTACCTATCTCGCACCAAACTCTGGAATGAAATAACCCTTCCAGTCTACCAAAAACAAAAGAGCGTCGGCACAACATAACGCTAACAATCCAAAAGCAGTTAGTCAACTGAAACTGCAAGGATTTGAATCGCTCCCGATTCCATCGTAGATATCATTCAATGACGTCTCTACCATGACTCACGATGTCTAACATACATCGTTACGAGGGAAACACTAGTATACCACGGTGTACACATACCAAACCTGGTTTCCACTTTCAAACCTCCTCCATCGAAGGAGCAGTCGCTTCATTGCAACTCAAATTGGGCAACTCACGGCCACAGATTCACAGAAAAGACATCTCACAAGATGCCCACCTCCGGATGTTCCAACAATCACATCCTGATCATAAATAAACAATCGAGACTCCACAGAGTTTAAAAATTCTGAACGGACATGCAATAAACCCATTGCATCCTCAACGCTTGTGTCGTCAGCGACACCCAACAAATCCGAATTCCTGCCATCCCTTGATAATCCTAAGATTTAACAATCCAAACTTGGGAAGGCTATCGAAAACTCGAAAGAAAACACCAACAAGGAAATACCTTAATCCACACAAGATAATCCCTCCTCAAAGGGAGTCAACTAACTTCACGATTATTCCTCATAATTATCGTGCCATGGAGATTCCCAATCTCAAGGTGTTCCATATCTCTCATCAGAGATTTAACCATCCAAAAATAGCATAACTTTATGCTTGACAAAAAGGAAATCAATAACTGGCCTCCGTATACTCTCCGGTATACCTGCCTAAGCACTAACATCACATGCATACTCAATGCACTTGGCTCGGGTATCTACAACATACCCCTAAGCCCCAAACACAATCGTCAATCCTGAGTTATTTCCTACCCAGTGGAGAATGATAATCGACGATTAACAACACACGGTGTGATTCCCAAAATCAACACCACATGCACCAACTTACCGAATCTTTCAAAGATTCCCAAATAGGTATAATACTACCTCCTTCCTCACAAGGGAAGTGCCATCGAACTCGAGATCCACTAGTCTCGAACCACTGTTCGGAAAAACTGGATACAATAACACCCATTGCATCCCAAATACACGGATTCCCCAGATCGAGTCAACAACGACTTGATGACTCTCTTGTTGGTACTTCAACATCATGAGCTGTCCCAGACAAGTCTCACCAAGATTAAACATAAACGTATATATGTTTCAGTGAGGCATGCACAACCTCAACCTCAAATGACGTGGTGACTACTAGAGTCCACCACAATCCACATCGTATCACCTTACGATTTGCCAAACTTGGTTCCAACGAGCAGTATAACGGCTCTAGCAAGCCCATCATGGTGCTGCACACACGCGACAGACAAACTAGTCTCTGCCTCTTTAGGTTTACCTCAAACCTACCAACAAGACCGACGTTTCCGCACGGCATACCATACCGTGGGAAGAAAAATCAATAGAGTAGTGGGTCTGTACCCAACGTTCCTCTAATGTCGATACACCCTGGACACTCCAGTGTCCCTATGTACTTAACGTAACCTGATCCTAATCCTTTAGGACCCATTCTACACCCTCAAGGGTGGTGTGACCATGTCTACCACATGTCATATCAACAGAAAGCGAGTAATTTCCTCCATGATTACTCCTGTCGTCAAAAACATGGCCAAAAAGCCATTCCAACGAGCATACCCCAAGGGTATCACCACTCGTAATATGATCACCTCAAACATATGCTGCGGTACAATCACATGTACAGCGCGTCCATTCATTCCTCGAGCAACCCGCTCGGTATAAGGGTCACGTCGACCGGTGACGTAGACACCACCTTGTGCTCGGCACTGGCACCCAAGGCATACAACTGAATACGTATACTCAACGCATTGTTCATCGTAACGATGATGCATGTCTAAAAAGACATCGCCTACACCATCGTCATCGTCATCCCGTGATGACACATGCCCACTCATGGCATCTAAGGCATCGTCAACTAGTGACGATACATGTCAACAATGACATTTAAACAACCCAGTCAACTCGTGACGGTCCATGTACATCAACGTATGCCAGCTACAATAATGCTAATAGAATAGCAATATCCCATACCTCATCGCTAACAAGATAGCGGCATACCTCCGTCGCTCGATAATAGTGCGTAATCAGCACTCATCGCTCGAAGGCGGCATAATCCTGTGCTGAGTACATAGTGGCACAATCCATCGCTATAGAATCGACGGCATGATACCTCGTCATATAATAAGTGGCATGAAACCTCGCTATACACCTGAGCATGAATCATCATCCACATAATAGCGGAACGAGGCATCGTTATCAACATATCTGGCGGCACGAATCATCGCCAATCCTCATAGAAGAATGAGTCATCACAGCGGAATGAACCATCGCTATCATCCGTGTCATCATAAAGAGATGAATCATCATCCTCATCGACACAGCGGAATACATCACCGCTATCATCCGTGTCCGACGGTATAAACCATCGCCAATCATCATAAAGAGATGAAACATCATCAATCGACACAACGGAATACATCACCGCTATCATACGTGTCCGGCGGCATAAACCATCGCCAATCATCATAGAAAATGTACATAAATAAAGAAATGCATGAATCTTAATTAAGTATACTTCCTGGTTAAACACATTAACCCACTTTTATTGTCCCTGTTTCAAATATTCATGCACATAATCATTAGATCTTAATGTAACTGATTAACATCATAGCATCATATGGTATCTTATGGCATCCTACCACATAATAATATCGTATGGCCTCTTACCATATGGGCATCTTACCCCGTGGCATCTTACCACATAATAACATCGTATGGCCTCTTACCATATGGGCATCTTACACCGTGGCATCTTACCACATAATAACATCGTATTCAACATAATATGAATGCAAACATAAATGCATAAATCATATATACAACCATAACTCATAAATAATCAACATATGAAATTATGGTTCCTTCTTACTTCTCCACGTAAGCGGAATTCTTCCTTGCTTCTTATGGAAATCCACGTAAGCGGAATTCTTCCTCGCTTCTTATGGAAATCCACGTAAGCGGAATCCTTCCTTGCTTCTTATGGAAATCCACGTAAGCAGAATTCTTCCTCGCTTCTTATGGAAATCCATGTAAGCGGAATCCTTCCTTGCTTCTTATGGAATTGAGTCATTTATCGTTAGTGTATTTCAATGCTTCTTACTTCTCCACGTAAGCGGAATTCTTCCTCGCTTCTTATGGAATTGAGTCATTTATCATTAGTGTATTTCAATGCTTCTTACTTCTCCACGTAAGCAGAATTCTTCCTCGCTTCTTATGGAATCCACGTAAGCGGAATTCTTCCTCGCTTCTTATGGAAATTAGCGTAAGCATTAAAATCCTCACTAGGATAACCTTGACTCGTGAAATACACCTCTTATATTTCACAACATACATATGCAAAAACGAAGCATATCAACATGTATCATATCATCATGCACTATCTTATGCATATCTTACTTTACCTTGTGTTAAACAAATAAACACATAATACATGTTACCGTTGGGATGCCCGTACGTTGCTTACGTACTTTCCTTGCTTGAACATAACATGAACAAACGCATTAATATATTCAATAATAATTGAGACCATACCGGAGTATTCCACTGTCGGTTGTCTACCCAGTCTGTCCTCAGACAATACATCATATCTTTCTTTTCCCTGATTTTCTTACCAAAATCAGATTCCTTGGCACGTAATATATAGAGTGCTAGACATCAATATTAATGCCATCCTATCGTGTTCCACACGATTCCTGCAACCACAATGGTTAGCAATACCACTTTTCATATCATAAAAGCACATAAACAATTAGTTATGTCGTACAACATTAATGCCAACATGCATAAATATGTGCTATCAATAACTTCCTAGGCCCTTAACAGCCCCAATGAGCAACCACTGCTCTGATACCACTAATGTAAGGACCCCAAGCCCTTATCCCTTGATTAGTGTATTAATCATTATGTGTGGCACATGCTTTCAATAAAAATCAATCGGGAACTCAGATGATACTTTACCATCGAATGGCAATTACAAAATTTCTTTAATATTCAACGTTATAAGATCATCTCTACGACTCATAGATTTCGCCCATTACCATCCCCATTACACCACTTTTTACATTGTGGACTTTTATAAAAATTTGGGCAGAGTCTCCCCATAAATTGAGCTATCCCGAAACAAAAGCACATCACATAATATAATTTCCCGGCCAGGGAAAACACAATACTCAACAGAATACAGCAACACTAAGTAAATTCCCAGCCAGGGAAGACACCACACATAAGACAACAAAAGTGGGTTTCAACACCCACATAATACACCAATGACTCTCATATCATTTAGCAATTCTACCCTTAATTGCATGCAACATAGAATGAAAGAGAGAAAGGCTCATGCCTTTATATACAACCCATATACAAGTATAACCATGCTCACATGCGAGCATCATGAATGTGTATATAATCCTCAGGTGTATATAAGTACCCTATACGATACCGTGCTCCATCAAGCCCTGGTACCACGATCCTGGGAGTACATCCAATCAACAGCTCGAGCTCAGCTCCAAAGCCATCGATGTACCTGTTCATCTGCCCCAACAGAGACAGCCCCCAACGGGGTGAGCATACCAATACACAAAATCCCACAATCACAATAATGAAATTCATAATTTACAACAAAAGTAAATACTAATGAATTTTAAATGATACTCCCTGGATGGCAACGTCCTCATCCGGGATCCGTGTACTGTCCCTGTCCTCACAATCATCAAACTCATCAAATCTCAAAAATCAGTAAATCAACACATTGATTTAACTCATCGCATGCCTAATTCTCGAATATCAATAGATGGTGATTCCAAATACATTATACATGCAAATATGGATATCTCAATATCAAATACTGATTCCTTAACTTCGCTATCAATCACAGATAGCTCAAATGCCTAGCATTTATTTTACCAATTCTCCATTACACTTAGACATCTCACATGTCTTATAATGAATACATGATTCCACGATCATTCTCAGGCATCTCAATGCCCTACAATGGTCATATACATCCAGTACCCCATATACCTTATGAGGTTATACAACTCTAATATCACGCATGCTTGTGGCGGCGATATTAAGATTAGGTCGTTCCATAGCTATATCAACACATATATATATAACCATACACACAACCATCTAATGCAATCAAAATACATTATGCATTTCACAATTACTCTCATATAAAGAAATGCTCGTACGTCGCACGTACCTTAAATCTCCGAAGTCCGAGCCAAACCTTGCTCGAGTTCCATGCCCCGAGGAACGATGTGCTAACACGATAATTCACAGTTATTTACGAACATGCAACCCATGCTCAAGCACACCCATAACCCTTATACAAAAATATATTGTCAACACACGACAATTAACCATTTAAAAGACCCGGGGCAGGGGATATGCAGGGAGGGAAATCGAATGAGACATCAACGAAAATCGCTCAAGAACCACCTTTCAATTTTTGAACCCTAACATCACAATTTCGAACCCAACCAAGCACCATAATTCATCTAAAATATGAAATAAACGACCCATAACAAGAATCACCACCCCCCTGCCAAAACCCCTAAATTCGAACACAACCCACACGCTAGCATCGATTAATTCGAACCAATAAATCACAAAATGGCAGGGAATTACATGAGAAGCATGAAAAAGGGTTAAGGAAGGTTACCCATACGAAGATCGGAAGGAAATCGGTCGAAAATCGACGAACCCTAGAAATCGGTCCTCAACGCATTTCTGGTAAATCCGAACGCGATTCGCGATGAAACTTTGAATTACCGGTGGGGAAAGCTGCGCCTGGACGAGACGAAGCTAACGGCTGTCCGGACGCGCCGGATGGTGGCCGGACGGCGGCGGGCGCACGGCTTGAAGCGGCGAGGGTTGGGGAAAAATCGGGAAGCAGACGGGGGGAAAGAGAGAGAGACGGGCAAGGCTTAAAATGGCCTTTTTAAAATAAAATCTCGGGTTCAATTGGTATTGTGATGACCAGGGATTATAGGTGTTAATCCCGTAGTGTTAATAATCCCTAAAGTGGTTTTACGTGGCGATTTGGAGTTTAATCGAGGTGTTGGGCCTTCTGGGCTCGTTTATTTGGGTAGTTGGGATCGTTGGATCCAGAGGTTGAGATTGTATTCTCATTTGGGTGAAAAACCTAAGAGTTGGGTTTTTGTTGTGTCTCGGGATCTCGGGTGCTGTGTGAGCACCGGTAGGGGATTTTGGGGTTAGAGAGAGAGTTTTTGAAAACAGATGATTTTTAATGAATCTTGATGTATTTGTGGGGCTATTAATTTTTCGGGGTATTTTTGCTATAAATACCAATTGAACCCAAAATTTTGCATTAAAATTTCATTTCAGCCCCTCATTTTTCTCTCTCCCCGCTCGCGCCCCATTCCCGTCTGCACAGCCGCCGCGCGCAAAAGCGGTGCGCCCGCCGCCGTCCGGCCGCCGTTCGGCGCGTGCGACCTGTCACCAGCTTCGTCTCGTCGAGGCGCAGCTTTCCCCTCCGTCAATTCGAAGTTTCGTCGCGTTTTGAAGTCGGATTTTGGCTGGAAGCGCCGATCCCCAATTTCTAGGGTTCTTCGATTTTTCGTCCGATTTCTTCCGATTTTTCGATTGGGTAACCTCCTTTACCTCTTTTTCCATGCTTGTGATGTTTTCCCCTGCTTTTGTGAAGTTTTGGTTCAAATTTTATTTCGAAATTGTAGGGTTTGATTTCGAAAATTTGGGGGTTTTTGGCAAGGGTATTGATTCTTGCAATTGATCGATTATTGCATGTTTTAGGTATATTGATGCTTAATTGGGTTCGAAATTGTGAGATTAGGGTTCGATTTTTGTAGGGTATTCTTGAACAAATTTCGATATTGTCTCATTCGTTCCCCTCCCCGCATGTACCCTGCCCCGGGTCTTTTAAAAGGTTAATTGTCGTGTGTTGACAATTTTTTTGAGGGTTGTGGGTGTGCTTGAGCATAGGTTACATGTTCGTAAATAATTGTGAATTATTTATCGTGTTAGCACATCATTCCTCGGGGCATGGAACTCGAGCAAGGTTTGGCTCGGACTTCGGAGATTTAAGGTACGTGCGACGTACGAGCATTTCTATATATTAGGGCATTTGTGAATGCATAATGAAATTTGATTTCATTGAATAATCGTGCATGAGGATTATATATATATATGTTGATATAGCCAAGGAATGACCCAAATCTTGATATCGTCGCTTGTAGCGTGCGTGACACTAGAGTAGGATGACTCTTACATGATATAAGGGGTACTGGGTTCATATGTATTCATTATGAGACATTTGAGATGTCTAGGGTTGTAGAATCATGTATCTATTATGAGACATTTGAGATGTCTAGGGTTGTAGAATCATGTATCTATTATGAGACATTGAGATGACTAGGTTCGTAGAATCATGTATTCATTATAAGACATTTGAGATGTCTAGGTATAATGAAGGATTGGTAAAACAAATGCTCGGCATTTGAGCTATCTGTGATTGATAGCGAGGTTGTGAAATCAGTATTAGATATTGAGATATCTATAATTGCATGTTTAATGAATTTTCAATCACTATCTGTTGATATTCGAGGATTAGGCATGCGATGAGTTAATCAATGTGTTGATTTACTGATTTTTGAGATTTGATGAGTTTGATGATTGTGAGGACAGGGACAGTACACGGAATCCCGGATGAGGTTGCCATCCAGGGAGTATCATTTAAATTCATTTGTATTTACCTTTGTTGTAAATTATGAATTTCATTATTGTGATTATGGGATTTTGTGTATTGGTATGCTCACCTGTTGGGGGCTGTCTCTGTTGGGGCAGGTGAACAGGTACATCGATGGCTGTGGAGCTGAGCTCGAGCTGTTGATTGGAGGTACTCCCAGGATCGTGGTACCAGGGCTTGATGGAGCACGGTATCGTATAGAGTACCTATATATACACCTGAGGATTTTATACAGATTCATGATGCTCGCATGTGAGCACGATTTTACTTGTATATGGATTGTATATAAAGGCATGAGCCTTTCTCTCTTTCATTTGAGGTTGCATGCAATTAGAGGTTAATTGCTAAATGATATGAGAGTCATTGGTGTATTATGTGGGTGTTGAAACCCACTGTTGTCGTCATATGTGTGGTGTCTTCCCTGGCTGGGAATTTACTTGTATTACTGCATTATGATGAGTATTATGTGTTCCCTGGCCGGGAATTATGTTATGTGTTGTGCTTTTTTGTTTGGGATAGCTCTATTTATGGGGAGACTCTGCCCAAATTTTTATAAAAGTTCACAATGTGAAAAGTGGCACCAAGGGGTTGGTAAAGGGCAAACATATGAGTCTTTTATTGTTAGGATGATGATCTTATAACATTGAGTATTAAAGGAAAATTTTGTAATTGACATTCAATGGTAAAGTATCATCTGAGCTTCCCGATTGACTTTTTATTGAAAGCATGTGCCACACATAGTGGTTAATACACTAATCAGGGGTTAAGGGCTAAGGGGGTCCTTACATTAGTGGTATCAGAGCAGTGGTTGCTCATTGGGGCTGTTAAGGGCCTAGGAAGTTATTGATAGCACATATTTATGCATGATGGCATTAATGTTGTATGACATAACAAATTGTTTATGTGCTATTATGATATGAAAAGTGGTATTGCTAACCATTGTGGTTGCAGGAATCGTGTGGAACACGATAGGATGGCATTAATAGGGATGTCTGGCACTCCGTGTGTTATGTGCCAAGGAAGCTGGTTTTAAGAAAATCAGGTAAAGGGATATTTCCGAGGTAACATGTACTTTATGTTGTCTTGTTGACACATGATGAATGCAATGTGGTGCATTAAGGTTATGATACATGTTATTATGCATTGTTTTTGCATATGTATGTTGTGAAATATATGAGGTGTATTTCACGAGTCAAGGTTATCTTAGTAAGGATTTTAATGGCTTACGCTAAGGTCCATTGGAAGCGAGGAAGAATTCCGCTTACATGGAGTAGCAAGAAGCATTAAAATGTACAAATGATAAGGGCTCAGGATTGAAATAAGGATTTAAGGAGGAAGGATGTCATGACATTTATTTGTGAACCATACATTCTTATAATGTGTTTTTATTATGTATTGAATGTTGATGCATAGCGTATATGGCTATTGCTGTTAACCCTGATGGTTGCAGGTTACAGGAAATATGGAGTACAAAAAGGAATGATGATTATACATATGTACAGGCATCCCAAGGGCAACATGTATTATGTGTTTAGTCATTTAACACAAGGTAAATCAAGGTATGCATAAGATAGTGCATTATGATATGATACATGTTGATACGCATCGTTTTGCATATGTATATTGTGAAATATAAAGTGAGGATTTCAATGCTTACACTAAGGTCCATATGAGCGAGGAAGAATTCCGCTTATATGGAGTAGTAAGAAGCATTGAAATGCACTATTGATATTTCACGAGTCCAGGTTATCCTAGTGAGGATTTCAATGCTTATGCTAAGGTCCATATGAAGCGAGGAAAAATTCCGCTTATGTGGAGTAGTAAGAAGCATTGAAATGCACTACTGATAAGTGACTCAATTCCATAAGAAGCAAGAATTCTGCTGACATGGATTCCATAGGAAGCGAGGAAAAAATTCCGCTTACGTGGATTTCCATAAGGAGCAAGAATTCTGCTTACGTGGAAAAGGAAGGAGGAACCATAATTTCATGTATCGATTTATATTTATTTCTCTATGAGGACACGGATGATAGCGATGGTTCATTCCGCTATATTTATTGGCGATGGTTCATTCCGCCAGGTGTATTGATAGCGATGCCTCTTTCCGCTACTATGTGGACGATGATTCATGCTCAGGTGTATAGCGAGGTTTCATGCCACTAATTATATGACGAGGTGTCATGCCGTCGATTCTATAGCGAGGGATTTTGCCGCTATGTACTCAGCACAGGATTTTGCCGCCTTCGAGCGATGGGTACTGATTACGCACTATTATTGAGCGACGGAGACAGGTATGACGCTATATTGTTAGCGATGAGGTATGAGATATTGCTATTCTATTAGCTTTATTGTAGCTGGCATGCATTGATATACATGTTTTATTATGCCTATTTTACTAGCATGATAGTGGATGACATACGCTGATGTACATGTATCGTCACTAGTTGGCAGTGCCTTAGATGCCATGAGTTGGCATGTGTCGTCACTGGATGACGATGACGATGGTGTAGGAGATGTCTTATTAGACATGCATCATCGTCACGATGATCGTTGCGTTGAGTATACGTATTCAGTAGGTATGCCTTGGGTGCCAGTACCGAGCACAAGTGGTGTGTGCGGCACCGATTGACGTGACCCTTATACCGAGCGGGTTGCTCGAGGAATGGATGCATGCGCTGTACATGTAATTGTACCGCAGCTTACGTTTGGGGTGATCATATTACGAGTGGTGATACCCTTGAGGTATGCTCGTTGGAATGGCTTTTGGCCATGTGATTTGACGACAGGAGTAATCATGGAGGAAAGTACTCGCTTTCTGTCGATGTGACATGTGGTAGACATGGTCACACCACCCTTGAGGGTGTAGGATGGGTCCTAAGGGAGTAGGATCAGGTTATGTTAAGTATATGGGGACATTGGAGTGTCCAGGGTGTATCGGCATTAGAGGAATGTTGGATAAAGACCCACTACACTATTGAGTTTTCTTCCCACAATTGATATACCATGTGGAAACGTCCGTCTTATTGGTAGGTTTGAGGTGAACCTAGAGAGGCAGCGACCAGTTTATCTGCCGTGTGTGTGCAGCACCATGAGGGGCTTGCTAGAGCCGTTATACTGCTCGTTGGGACCAAGTTGGCAAATCGTAAGGTGATACGATGTGGATTCTGGTGGACTCTAGTAGTCACCATGACATTTGAGGTTGAGGCTGAGGTTGTGCATGCCTCACTGGAACGTGTATACGTTTATGTTTAATCTTGGTGAGACTTGTCTGGGACAGCTCAGGATGTTGGAGTACCAACAAGAGAGTCATCAGGTCGTTATTGACTCAATCCAAGGGAACCCGTGTATTAGGGATACAATGGGTGTTATTGTATCCAGTTTTTCCGAACGGTGGTTCGAGACTAGTGGATCTCGAGTTCGATGGCACTTCCCTTGTGAGGAAGGAGGTAGTATTATACCTATTTGGGAATCTTGAAAGATTCGGTAAGCTGGTGCATGTGGTGTTGATTTTGAGAATCACGCCGTGTTGTTGATTGTCGATTTTCATTCTCCTTTGGATGGGACTGACTCAGGATTGACAGTTGTATTTGGGGCTTAGGGATATGTTGCAGATACCCGAGCCAAGTGCATTGAGTATGCATGAGGTGTTCGTGCTTAGGCAGGTATACCGATGAGTATACAGATGCCAGTAGTTGATTTCCTTTCTGTCAAGCATAGAGTTATGCTATTTTTTTTAGGATGGTTAAATCTCTGATGAGAGATATGGAACACCTTGAGATTGGGAATCTCCATGGCACGATGATTATGAGGGATAATCGTGAAGTTAGTTGACTTCCCTTGAGGAGGAATTATCTTGTGTGGGTTAAGGTATTTCCCTTGTTGGTATTTTCTTTCGAGTTTTCGATAGCCTTCCCAAGTTTGGTTTGTTAAATCCTAGGTTTATCAAGGGATGGCAGGAATTTCGGATTGGTTGGGTGTCGCTGTCGACACAAGCGTTGAGGATACAATAGGTTTATTGCATGTCCTTTCAAATTTTGAAACTCTGTGGAGTCTCGATTGTTTATTACGACCAGGATGTGGTTCTTGGGATATCCGGAGGTGGACATCTTGTGAGATGTCTTTTGTGTGGATCGGTGGCCGTGAGTTGCCCGATCCGAGTTGCAGAGGGTGCAACTGCTCCTTGGATGGAGGTGGTCTGTATAGTGGAAACCAGGTTTGGTATGTGTACACCGTGGTATACTAGTGTTTCCCTCGTAACGATGTATGTTAGACATCGTGAGTCTTGATAGAGATGTCATGGAATGATATCTACGATAGAATCAGGAGCGATTCGAATCCTTACAGTTTCAGTTGACTAACTGCTTTTGGATTATTAGCGTTGAGCTGTGCTGACGCTCTTTGACGTTATGATGGATTTGGAAGTTTATTCCACTCCAGAGTTTGACACGAGGTCAACGTTCTCACGGTTGAGGTGTCATTCAGGATGCGTTCTTACTAGTTGTATTAGAACTAAGGATGACTGTCCGATCTACAGTCGTAAGTATCGGTTGTTTCGCAGTCATGAGGGACTGACTTTTGGGATGACCCGCATCGAGGTACGTTTTGCCTCTTGGGTGATATGTTGGTTTTGGTATGTCGCTCTGTTTCAGAGTTTGATGAGAGGTAAGTATCCTCGCGTTTATTAATACGATTCTGATATGGTCAAGAATCGAGGTTATGGCTTCATGTTGTTGTGTAGCCTGGGTGTTACGTGATACACCAGTGCTAATTTCGATGACGAAATTCTTTTAGTGGGGGATATTGTGATGACCAGGGATTATAGGTGTTAATCCCGTAGTGTTAATAATCCCTAAAGTGGTTTTACGTGGCGATTTGGAGTTTAATCGAGGTGTTGGACCTTCTGGGCTCGTTTATTTGGGTAGTTGGGATCGTTGGATCCAGAGGTTGAGATTGTATTCTCATTTGGGTGAAAAACCTAAGAGTTGGGTTTTTGTTGTGTCTCGGGATCTCGGGTGCTGTGTGAGCACCGGTAGGGGATTTTGGGGTTAGAGAGAGAGTTTTTGAAAACAGATGATTTTTAATGAATCTTGATGTATTTGTGGGGCTATTAATTTTTCGGGGTATTGTTGCTATAAATACCAATTGAACCCAAAATTTTGCATTAAAATTTCATTTCAGCCCCTCATTTTGTCTCTCCCCGCTCGCGCCCCATTCCCGTCTGCACAGCCGCCGCGCGCAAAAGCGGTGCGCCCGCCGCCGTCCGGCCGCCGTTCGGCGCGTGCGACCTGTCACCAGCTTCGTCTCGTCGAGGCGCAGCTTTCCCCTCCGTCAATTCGAAGTTTCGTCGCGTTTTGAAGTCGGATTTTGGCTGGAAGCGCCGATCCCCAATTTCTAGGGTTCTTCGATTTTTCGTCCGATTTCTTCCGATTTTTCGATTGGGTAACCTCCTTTACCTCTTTTTCCATGCTTGTGATGTTTTCCCCTGCTTTTGTGAAGTTTTGGTTCGAATTTTATTTCGAAATTGTAGGGTTTGATTTCGAAAATTTGGGGTTTTTGGCAAGGGTATTGATTCTTGCAATTGATCGATTATTGCATGTTTTTTAGGTATATTGATGCTTAATTGGGTTCGAAATTGTGAGATTAGGGTTCGATTTTTGTAGAGTATTCTTGAACAAATTTCGATATTGTCTCATTCGTTCCCCTCCCCGCATGTACCCTGCCCCGGGTCTTTTAAAAGGTTAATTGTCGTGTGTTGACAATTTTTTTGAGGGTTATGGGTGTGCTTGAGCATATGTTACATGTGAGACCCCGTTATCACATCAAGATATTAAGGTGCAATTTAGAGAACTAAACATACATGTGATTATATCAGAGTAAAGTGCCGTGTTGATTAACCTGAGCTTTAGAGATTACAGTACCAAAAAGTTCCAAAAAGGAAAGACATACTTCCTACAAAGGTACTACATCATAGTCTTACTCTACTCAGTAGAAGCTATACTAAAACTCTATCATGCTAATCCTGTAGCACTCCTTACAGCTCAGCATATCAACCCCGGCCCTGGTTCTCGTCAACAAAAGCACCTACAAAGACAACCCCCAACACATGAGCATAACACAATTCATATTTAACATAATATGAAAGTAAGGCATAAATGCAAATCTTAAACACAAGTCCTTCCTGTATTTCCAGCATTTATATCGCCCATTGGTTGTCCCTGTACCATAATTCATAATAGAAACACATTATATGAATGTATGGATATGCAATGTCATGACATTCCTTTTCCCTTAAATCCTTATTTCATCCTGAGCCCTTATCATTAGTACATTTTAATGCTTCTTGCTACTCCATGTAAGCGGAATTCTTCATCGCTTCCAATGGACTTTAGCGTTGCTACTCCATGTAAGCGGAATTCTTCATCGCTTCCAATGGACTTTAGCGTTGCTACTCCATGTAAGCGGAATTCTTCATCGCTTCCAATGGACTTTAGCGTAAGCCATTAAAATCCTTACTAAGATAACTTTGACTCGTGAAATACACCTCTTATATTTCACAACATACATATGCAAAAACAATGCATAAAAACATGTATCATAATCTTAATGCACCACATTGCATTCATCATGTGTCATAAAGACAAACATAAAGTACATGTTACCGTTGGGATGCCCGTACGTCGCTTACGTACCTTTCAAAAGATAGAGGAGTCAATCGACTTTATCTCCTCGGTTGTGCTGGCACCTGGGATGGTTCTACATAGCCACACAACACAATATTAGGCACCTCATAATAATCCGGAAGCAAAACCAAATAAAAAACCAAACAAATCCTTTAATATCATCTCGCGATCGATCGCCCATGAGCCCCGATCGATCGCGAGATGCTACTGCCTCGCATACCAGAAAAATTCAATCCGCGATCGATCGCCACTATATTGGCGATCGATCGCCAAAACTTACTGGAACGTCGCGATCGATCCTGCCTCCTTGGCGATCGATCGCCAACCTTGTTCCTTCGGCGATTTTCCAGAATTGCTTAACACCGATAATCATACCCTTAAATCTAACATGTAGGACAATATACATACCAAGACCATCATGCTAGCATTTGAACTACACTACCCTGAGTGTATTCAAACCAAATATACACCCTTAGCATAAACCTACATGCATAAACATCGATCATTAAAACAAGTACTGGATCAACTTTTTCTGGAAACAGGGCACATTTTCATTTCCAGAATTCTTGAGCACCTCTTTTCATGCTATTAAAACTAACACATATAACATAAACCTTGCTCAACTAAACATGCCATGGGTTTCACAAAACTACCAAGCATGTTTTTACATCAAAGTTTCTCCAATATATAAGCTTATCATGCATGATAACACCTTCATAAAAGTACTCTTCGCACATATATTTCCAGAAAACAGGGCATTTGAACCTTGCCCAGAATTTTCGAACACTACCTTTCACATGATTAAATCTTTCACATAACACATGCAACATGCTCAAGGAAATATACTGGTACCTTCAACAAGTTACCATACATAAAAACACATCAAAGGTTCAACCAAAACCTAAGTTAGCATGCTTCGAAACATCATGGTAAAACCCTTCCTAACATGGAAAACAGAGTACTTCTCTGCTCGGGTGTTCGAGGAGCCCTTTTCTCTAGCATAAATATAGCACATAAAGCATGCAAGTTTCTTAACTAAACATGCTAAAGGCTTCACAAACATCCCAAAAAGGTATTCATAACAAGATAACATCATACCCTAAACTATCATGCCAAAACTGCTACAAAGAACAAGCATGCCAGGAAACTTGAAAACTGGGAAAAAATGTGACTCCTCACCACTTTTGCCCTTCGATTTTCTATATGAAAAGAAGCATGAAACCCGATCACTTTTCTCCTGGAACTCGACCAAGTTGCAGAGAAATGAAGGGAAAAAGAAGGAAGCTTTTGGAAGAGGCAAGACTCAAAATATCTAAGTCCAAACATGCCTATAAGTCAATCTGCTTTCCCAGAAAACAGGGGAGGGGCGTGGGTTTGGCTGCAAGTGGGGGTTGGGTGGTTGCATGTGGGGTGGTTTGTGGTGTTTAATTGTGTCCCGGTATTTCATACGATGTAATAAAAATATCCCTCCTCGATATTTTATTATTCTACCACATCAACACAACAATTAAAAACACCTAACATGCTTCCTAAACCACATCATCAAATTAAATAAATTAATCCCACATACAAACGCTTTAAACATATAGGTTCATAATTAACCACCCTTAAATGCATGATTACCCACATAATCATTTCGGGGATATCACAATACTCCCCTACTTATAAGATTTCGTCCCGAAATCAAACATGCTGCTAACTAGAAATAAAACAGTACATAAACGCATACCAGAAAACAGTTCTGGATAGTACTGCACCATGTGTCGCTCTGTCTCCCACGTGGCCTCCTCGACACCCCTACGATCCCACTGTACCTTGATCATAGGAATAACCTTGTTCCGAAGTCTGCGGTCTGCTCTATCCAAAATCCTGATAGGCCGCTCCACATAAGAAACATCGGACTCAATCTGAACCTCTGAAGGCTGCAACACATGTGAGGGATCTGGCTCATACTTCCTCAGCATAGACACATGAAAAACGTCGTGTATGCCAGACAGAGAGGGCGGTAAAGCCAACCGGTATGCCAGAGTACCAATACGCTGTAAGATCTCATACGGCCCTACGTACCTCGGGGATAATTTCCCTCGCATCCCAAACCGTACTACGCCTCTGAAGGGTGAGATCTTTAAAAACACTCTGTCGCCTAACTGAAACTCCAACGGTCTACGCCGCTGATTGGCATATGCTGCCTGTCTATCCTGAGCTGCCTTCATCTTTGTTCTGATAACCTTAACTTTCTCTTCCATTTCCTGAATCAACTCAGGTCCTCCAACCGACTTACGGTCCATGTCATCCCAACACAAGGGTGACCTACAACGCCTACCATAGAGGGCCTCGAAAGGAGCCATCTGAATACTTGCCTGGTAGCTGTTGTTGTAAGAAAATTCCACCAAGGCTATCGAGTCCTGCCATGAAGTGTCAAACTCCAGCACACAAGCCCTCAACATGTCTTCGAGCGTCTGTATCGTACGCTCGGTCTGTCCGTCCGTCTGGGGATGATAGGCTGTGCTCAACCTCAACTCTGTACCTAGAGCTGTCTGCAGACCCTCCCAAAAGTGAGATGTAAACCGCGGATCTCGATCTGACACAATCGAAACAGGGATCCCGTGCAGTCTCACCACATCTTTGACATATAACTGCGCCATTCTTAAATGCGTGAAGGTCATACAGTAGGGAATGAAATGAGCACTCTTAGTCAACCTGTCCACGACTACCCAGATGGCATCAAAACCCGAAACAGTCCTCGGCAAGTGGGTCACGAAATCCATAGATACGTGCTGCCACTTCCACTCGGGTACCTCTAAACTTCTTAGTTCACCTCCAGGCCTTTGTCTCTCAGCTTTCACTTGCTGACAAATCAAACAACGCTTGACAAAAGAGGTGACATCCTGTTTCATACGCCTCCACCAGAACTGGCTGCGTAGATCCTTATACATCTTCTTCCCACCTGGATGGACACTCATCCTGCTGCAATGAGCTCGCTGTAATATACCTTGGCGCAACTCGGTTGTATCTGGAACCACCCATCTGTCGCCGAGCCTCAGAGAACCGTCATCAGCCACTCTGAATCTCGATGGCTGTCCTGAATGAACCACTAACATCCATCTCTGAACCTCTACATCGGTCCCCTGAGCCTTCCTGATGTGATCAAATATAACAGGCTCAGCTAGCAAGGTCAAAACCTGTACTGGTGAAGAAGATACATCATAATCGAATCCCAAATGGCAGTAGGAGCCAAACATAGCTGACAGAGACATAGCATCCTCTGCTGTGCTCCTCACCTTCCGACTCAAAGCGTCGGCTGTCAAATTTGCTTTTCCCGGGTGATATTCGATTTCACAATCGTAGTCCTTCAGCAGGTCCATCCATCTCCTCTGCCTCATGTTCAGCTCAGCCTGTGTAAACAAGAATTTCAGGCTCTTGTGATCAGTGAAGATGGTAAATGAGGTACCGTATAAGTAGTGTCGCCATATCTTCAAGGCGAACACTATAGCTGCCAACTCCAGATCATGGACTGGATACCTCGTCTCATGTGGCTTCAACTGTCTCGAAGCGTAAGCCACTACATGTCTGTCCTGCATCAGCACGCACCCTAATCCCTGTAGAGATGCATCGGTATAAAGAACAAATCCTTTGTTCTCCTTGGGTATCACTAGAACTGGCGCAGTAGTCAGCCTGTGCTTTAATTCCCGGAAGCTCTGCTCACAAGCCTCTGACCAACAAAATGGGACTCCCTTCTGAGTCAGCTGTGTAAGTGGCTTGGCGATCTTTGAGAAACCCTCGACGAAACGTCGATAATAGCCAGCCAGACCAAGAAAACTTCGAATCTCACTGACTGAAGTAGGGGTAGACCAATCCATAACTGCCTCTATCTTCCTCGGGTCTACTGATATCCCCTCTCGTGATATGATATGGCCCAAAAATGCAACACTGTTCAGCCAAAACTCACACTTGCTGAGTTTGGCGTATAACTGATGATCTCTGAGGATCTGGAGTACTATCCTCAGATGATCGGCATGATCCTCCTCATTCCTCGAATAGACTAGGATGTCATCAATAAACACGATCACAAACTGATCGAGGTACTCCTGAAATACTCTGTTCATCAGGCTCATAAAGACTGCAGGTGCATTTGTCACACCGAACGGCATCACCAAGAACTCATAGTGCCCATACCGAGTTCTAAAAGCCGTCTTTTGAACATCACCAGCTCTAACCCGTACCTGGTGATAGCCTGACCTCAAATCTATCTTGGAGTACACCTCCGTACCCTGAAGTTGGTCGAACAGATCATCAATCCTCGGAAGCGGATATCTGTTCTTCACTGTAGCCTTGTTCAGTTGCCTGTAGTCAATGCACAGACGCATTGATCCATCCTTCTTTTTCACAAACAAGACTGGCGCACCCCAAGGCGATACACTAGGGCGGATGTATCCCTTGTCGAGGAGCTCCTGTAACTGTACCTTCAGCTCCCTCAGCTCTGCCGGTGCCATCCTGTATGGGGCACGAGAAATGGCTGATGTCCCTGGCAGCAGCTCAATAGCAAACTCCACATCCCTGACTGGCGGAAATCCCGGAATCTCATCTGGAAACACATCACTGAACTCCGCCACAACTGGAATGTCCTCGACTCTCACTTCCTTCTCCTCTGAAGCATTCATAGCATAAATAAGGTACCCAGTATGACCACGTTCCAATAACCCAATAACCGCGACATCTTAACCGCCGAGATTACTGGTATCCTTGGACGAGAGCCGTCCCCATAAAAAGTCCACTGGAACCCCTGATCAGACAGAAAACGAACCATCCTCTTTTGGCAATCTACCATAGCTCGGTATCTTCTCAACACATCAATGCCGATAATGCAGTCAAAGTCTGCCATCTCTAACTGAATCAAATCGGCCCTCAGATCATTGCCCTCAAAATAAATGAGGCAATCTGATAACTGTCGATCCGCAATCACATGCTTCCCCGTGGGTGTCGAGACCATGAGAGGCGTGGGTAACAGAGACGAGCACAAATGGTGTCCTTCCACAAAGGCAGTAGATACAAAGGAATGGGAAGCACCTGTATCTATCAATATAAGTGCAGGGTACGTAAGTAAATGACACGTACCAGCAATGACCTCCTCTGGGGCTGCCTCGGCCTGCTCCCTGGTCAGTGCATACACCTGTCCCTGCGGCGGTCCTGTCGTCTGACCTCCCAGGGGTCGTGGTGCAAACTGCTGCCTCTGTGGTGCCCTCCCAGCATCAAACCTTGGCCTATTCGGCCCTGAATCCGTCTGAACTGCCCGATTGGGGCAACCCCGAGCTATGTGGCCCATCTTGCCACAGATATAGCAACCTCGACAGTCACGTAACAAATGCCATCCTCCACAGTTGGTACACCTGGTTACCTCTGTCCTGTTTCCCTGTGGATGCCCCCGGGTGTTCTGTTTCTGTCCATGAGACTTCTTCCCACTAAACCTGGAGGATGATGAGGCCCCACGAGCCTTAAACTGATCCCCTCGTGGCTTCAGACTATTAGTAGTAGGCCTCTGTGATGGTACAAAAGGGGGTACAGCATCCTTGTATGCGTCTACGGCAATCTCTGCCAACTCTGCCCGTGTCAGGGCGTCGTCAAACGAGCTGGGGTTGTTAGAGATAACCCTATCGAATAGCTCCGGCCTCAGACCTTTCAGAAAGTTCCTCATCTTGGCATGGCTGCTGACAGCAATATGAGGTACATACCTCAGCAGTGAGGAATACTGCATAGCGTAGTCTGCTACGGACATGCTACCCTGCTTCAAACTGTTGAACTCATCTTCCTTCAATTGTCTGGCAGCTGCAGAGAAATACCGGTTAAGGAACCGGGTCCGGAATACAGTCCAGTCAACTGCCATACCTAGAGCTCTCAGCTCCATCACGGTGGTCTTCCACCACATAGCAGGCTTCTTAGCCAGCTGAAACTCTGCTAACCTCAGCCATGCCGTGAGTGCACAAGGTGCAGTCACAAGTATCTGCTCTATACGTTCCAACCATTCCTCAGCTACTTCACCAGACTCAGTCCCCTCAAACATGGGCGGATGGAAACTCAGAAACTGCTTCAAACTGAGCTCCCCTGGCAGTAATATCTGTACACTGGGCTCCACGCCCACAGCAGGTGGTGGTAAGGGGTTCGGCTGAGCAATACTGGCATGTCTACTGTCCATATCTCCTACCTCTTCATTGAGGTCCGCCATGCTGCAACACAATAGTTAACAACAATACCAAAAGCAGTTCATAATATAAGCCGTTAGATAACAAGAGTAAAATATTCAAAGCATGTTAGTATAACACGTATACAACCATATGCATCACATGCATAAGCATGCCTAAATGAATACCTAGCCAACTTGTCTCTAAAGGCTACCCTTCACTCTTCCCTGGTTATCTAACCTGGCTCTGATACCACTAAATGTGAGACCCCGTTATCACATCAAGATATTAAGGTGCAATTTAGAGAACTAAACATACATGTGATTATATCAGAGTAAAGTGCCGTGTTGATTAACCTGAGCTTTAGAGATTACAGTACCAAAAAGTTCCAAAAAGGAAAGACATACTTCCTACAAAGGTACTACATCATAGTCTTACTCTACTCAGTAGAAGCTATACTAAAACTCTATCATGCTAATCCTGTAGCACTCCTTACAGCTCAGCATATCAACCCCGGCCCTGGTTCTCGTCAACAAAAGCACCTACAAAGACAACCCCCAACACATGAGCATAACACAATTCATATTTAACATAATATGAAAGTAAGGCATAAATGCAAATCTTAAACACAAGTCCTTCCTGTATTTCCAGCATTTATATCGCCCATTGGTTGTCCCTGTACCATAATTCATAATAGAAACACATTATATGAATGTATGGATATGCAATGTCATGACATTCCTTTTCCCTTAAATCCTTATTTCATCCTGAGCCCTTATCATTAGTACATTTTAATGCTTCTTGCTACTCCATGTAAGCGGAATTCTTCATCGCTTCCAATGGACTTTAGCGTTGCTACTCCATGTAAGCGGAATTCTTCATCGCTTCCAATGGACTTTAGCGTTGCTACTCCATGTAAGCGGAATTCTTCATCGCTTCCAATGGACTTTAGCGTAAGCCATTAAAATCCTTACTAAGATAACTTTGACTCGTGAAATACACCTCTTATATTTCACAACATACATATGCAAAAACAATGCATAAAAACATGTATCATAATCTTAATGCACCACATTGCATTCATCATGTGTCATAAAGACAAACATAAAGTACATGTTACCGTTGGGATGCCCGTACGTCGCTTACGTACCTTTCAAAAGATAGAGGAGTCAATCGACTTTATCTCCTCGGTTGTGCTGGCACCTGGGATGGTTCTACATAGCCACACAACACAATATTAGGCACCTCATAATAATCCGGAAGCAAAACCAAATAAAAAACCAAACAAATCCTTTAATATCATCTCGCGATCGATCGCCCATGAGCCCCGATCGATCGCGAGATGCTACTGCCTCGCATACCAGAAAAATTCAATCCGCGATCGATCGCCACTATATTGGCGATCGATCGCCAAAACTTACTGGAACGTCGCGATCGATCCTGCCTCCTTGGCGATCGATCGCCAACCTTGTTCCTTCGGCGATTTTCCAGAATTGCTTAACACCGATAATCATACCCTTAAATCTAACATGTAGGACAATATACATACCAAGACCATCATGCTAGCATTTGAACTACACTACCCTGAGTGTATTCAAACCAAATATACACCCTTAGCATAAACCTACATGCATAAACATCGATCATTAAAACAAGTACTGGATCAACTTTTTCTGGAAACAGGGCACATTTTCATTTCCAGAATTCTTGAGCACCTCTTTTCATGCTATTAAAACTAACACATATAACATAAACCTTGCTCAACTAAACATGCCATGGGTTTCACAAAACTACCAAGCATGTTTTTACATCAAAGTTTCTCCAATATATAAGCTTATCATGCATGATAACACCTTCATAAAAGTACTCTTCGCACATATATTTCCAGAAAACAGGGCATTTGAACCTTGCCCAGAATTTTCGAACACTACCTTTCACATGATTAAATCTTTCACATAACACATGCAACATGCTCAAGGAAATATACTGGTACCTTCAACAAGTTACCATACATAAAAACACATCAAAGGTTCAACCAAAACCTAAGTTAGCATGCTTCGAAACATCATGGTAAAACCCTTCCTAACATGGAAAACAGAGTACTTCTCTGCTCGGGTGTTCGAGGAGCCCTTTTCTCTAGCATAAATATAGCACATAAAGCATGCAAGTTTCTTAACTAAACATGCTAAAGGCTTCACAAACATCCCAAAAAGGTATTCATAACAAGATAACATCATACCCTAAACTATCATGCCAAAACTGCTACAAAGAACAAGCATGCCAGGAAACTTGAAAACTGGGAAAAAATGTGACTCCTCACCACTTTTGCCCTTCGATTTTCTATATGAAAAGAAGCATGAAACCCGATCACTTTTCTCCTGGAACTCGACCAAGTTGCAGAGAAATGAAGGGAAAAAGAAGGAAGCTTTTGGAAGAGGCAAGACTCAAAATATCTAAGTCCAAACATGCCTATAAGTCAATCTGCTTTCCCAGAAAACAGGGGAGGGGCGTGGGTTTGGCTGCAAGTGGGGGTTGGGTGGTTGCATGTGGGGTGGTTTGTGGTGTTTAATTGTGTCCCGGTATTTCATACGATGTAATAAAAATATCCCTCCTCGATATTTTATTATTCTACCACATCAACACAACAATTAAAAACACCTAACATGCTTCCTAAACCACATCATCAAATTAAATAAATTAATCCCACATACAAACGCTTTAAACATATAGGTTCATAATTAACCACCCTTAAATGCATGATTACCCACATAATCATTTCGGGGATATCACATTACATGTTCGTAAATAATTGTGAATTATTTATCGTGTTAGCACATCATTCCTCGGGGCATGGAACTCGAGCAAGGTTTGGCTCGGACTTCGGAGATTTAAGGTACGTGCGACGTACGAGCATTTCTATATATTAGGGCATTTGTGAATGCATAATGAAATTTGATTTCATTGAATAATCGCGCATGAGGATTATATATATATATGTTGATATAGCCAAGGAATGACCCAAATCTTGATATCGTCGCTTGTAGCGTGCGTGACACTAGAGTAGGATGACTCTTACATGATATAAGGGGTACTGGGTTCATATGTATTCATTATGAGACATTTGAGATGTCTAGGGTTGTAGAATCATGTATCTATTATGAGACATTTGAGATGTCTAGGGTTGTAGAATCATGTATCTATTATGAGACATTGAGATGTCTAGGTTCGTAGAATCATGTATTCATTATAAGACATTTGAGATGTCTAGGTATAATGAAGGATTGGTAAAACAAATGCTCGGCATTTGAGCTATCTGTGATTGATAGCGAGGTTGTGAAATCAGTATTAGATATTGAGATATCTATAATTGCATGTTTAATGAATTTTCAATCACTATCTGTTGATATTCGAGGATTAGGCATGCGATGAGTTAATCAATGTGTTGATTTACTGATTTTTGAGATTTGATGAGTTTGATGATTGTGAGGACAGGGACAGTACACGGAATCCCGGATGAGGTTGCCATCCAGGGAGTATCATTTAAATTCATTTGTATTTACCTTTGTTGTAAATTATGAATTTCATTATTGTGATTATGGGATTTTGTGTATTGGTATGCTCACCCCGTTGGGGGCTGTCTCTGTTGGGGCAGGTGAACAGGTACATCGATGGCTGTGGAGCTGAGCTCGAGCTGTTGATTGGAGGTACTCCCAGGATCGTGGTACCAGGGCTTGATGGAGCACGGTATCGTATAGAGTACCTATATATACACCTGAGGATTTTATACAGATTCATGATGCTCGCATGTGAGCACGATTTTACTTGTATATGGATTGTATATAAAGGCATGAGCCTTTCTCTCTTTCATTTGAGGTTGCATGCAATTAGAGGTTAATTACTAAATGATATGAGAGTCATTGGTGTATTATGTGGGTGTTGAAACCCACTGTTGTCGTCATATGTGTGGTGTCTTCCCTGGCTGGGAATTTACTTGTATTACTGCATTATGATGAGTATTATGTGTTCCCTGGCCGGGAATTATGTTATGTGTTGTGCTTTTTTGTTTGGGATAGCTCTATTTATGGGGAGACTCTGCCCAAATTTTTATAAAAGTTCACAATGTGAAAAGTAGCACCAAGGGGTTGGTAAAGGGCAAACATATGAGTCTTTTATTGTTAGGATGATGATCTTATAACATTGAGTATTAAAGGAAAATTTTATAATTGACATTCAATGGTAAAGTATCATCTGAGCTTCCCGATTGACTTTTTATTGAAAGCATGTGCCACACATAGTGGTTAATACACTAATCAGGGGTTAAGGGCTAAGGGGGTCCTTACAGGTATATATAGCAAAATTACCCCGAAATACTAATAGCCCCACAAATACATCATGATTCATTAAAAAACATCTGTTTTCAAAAATTCTCTCTCTAACTCCAAAACCCCCTACCGGTGCCCACACAAAGCACCCAAATCCCGAGTCACATTAAAAACCCAACTCTTATGTTTTTCACCCAAATGAGAATACAATCTCAACCTCGGGATCCAACGATCCCAACTACCCAAATAGACGAGCCCAAAAGGCCCAACACTACGATTAAACTCCAAATCGCCACGTAAAACAACTTTAGGGGTCATTAACACTCCGGGATTAACATCTATAATCCCAGGTCATCACAGGTACCTACAGGAACAACCCCCAAAACCATGAGCATATAATAACCATAATCATATCAACAAGATTATGATATAAAAATGCATAACCGTAAATACATAACACTTCCTGTAATATATGCACTTAATAGCTCCATTTGGTTGTCCTTGTACCACAAGTATAATCAATAGATTATAATGCCAATAATGTATGTCATGACATGCATCCATTCCATGATTTCCAATGACCAATTACACTTTTATTATATTAGTGGCATAATACCCTTCGCGTTTACATGACAGCGACATTAATACCCCTCGCTTCGACATATTAGCGGCATAATATCCCTCGCAATAGTATTATGACAGCGGAATTATCCTTCGCTTCGACATATTTGCGGCAATTATTCTTCATCGCTATAATATGACAGCGGCAAGTATTCTATCATCGCTTTGGCATGAAGGCGGCAAGTATTCTTCATCACTGGAATATAACCTCGACTCACAATCACATGTACCAATGCATTCCATGTATGTATGCAACCATAATGCATTACCCAATCCATGTATGCAACCACAATGCATCACCCAATCCATGTATGTAACCACAATGCATAACCAATGTATGTATGCAACCATAATGCATAGCTCAAATCTAAATACGTAAAATACATTTTACCGTCCGTGCCCTTACGTCTCACTACGTACCTTTGTCCTAAAAGTGGAGATGTCGTAGGACTTTATTTCCTTGGCTGTGTTGCCACCTGTGATGGTTCTACATATTCACACAAACCAATATTAGAAGCCAATAATAGTCTGATACCAAAAATCCCACAAAAATAACCAAAAACACATAATTTGGCTTCTCGCGATCGATCGCCAATGGGCCCCGATCGATCGCGAGATGCTACTGCCTCAACGCCCATAATTTACCATTCCGCAATCGATCGCTAAAAACATGCCGATCGATCGCGGGCTTCGCCGATCGATCACGTAAACTCGCGATCGATCGCGGAAAGTCTCTGCCGCGCACACTGATGCTCGCGATCGATCGCGGATACTTGTAAACGCGAAAATCGTCATTTTCAACACACTTCATCCCCTTCAACCCATTTTCCTTCAGACAACAACCAACCAACATCATCAAAACACCAATATTACTCTAAAACAACCATCAACAACAACATAATCCAAAACCCAACCAAAAACAACACATTCCCAAAACCAAACCCTTTTCAAATCCCTAATACAAACCCATTTCAAACCCAAAACATAATAAACCAAACAAGGAGGAATTCATACCACTTTTAGGCTTCAAATCTCACCAAGAAATCAAGCAACAAAGATTTTTGGAAATTCCTCTCCTTTCTCTTGCTTTTGACCGATAAAATGGGGGTTTGGGGATAGGGTGGGGAGTGATATGAGAGATGTGAGTGATTGAAGAGTAAAAGAAGGGGTAGTGGGTATAGGGTTAATTAAACATGTCCCGGATTTAGCTTGATGTATAAAATATCCTAACATGATATTTTAAAAGCATTTTCCAAAAATGCACTATAATCCCAATTAAAACATGCTTTTCCCAAAATAATTTTCACCCACTCCAAATAAACCATGTCATAACTCAAATTCCCAACATGCATCACATGCACCCTGAAATGCATTACCAGGTCACGTCCACCGCATGACTAAGCAGTTCACCATATTAATTAATTCAACACTAAATTAATTAACATCATAATGATCACATAAACATAATTAACGCCCCAATGCACATAATTAATTCGGGGATATCACATAGTGATTCCTGGAAAATATTACGTTTTTTGGTATATATTTGTATATTTCAGGAATCTAGGTCCAAATGCATAAAAGTGGAGGAAATAGGCTTAAAATGATGAAAAATGACCAAACCGAGCATACACCGAAAAGGAGGGACGAAAGTGCAAAATGTTGAAAATCAGTTGCAGCGATTGATCGGTAAAGATCAGCGATCGATCGCTTCAGAATAGTGCACAATAGCGATCGATCGGTAAACATTAGCGATCGATCGCCGAGTTGGAAATTTTGAAAAATAAAATCAGAATAGTTTGGCGATCGATCGGCACATTGTAGCGATCGATCGTCAAACCCGGAAAACTCGAGATTCTTTCCTTATCAAGCTATTTTGTATCCAAAGAATTGAAGACTTCTCTAACCAATATATAGAAGATTTCAGACGAAATTAGGGACCCTTGGCTCATAATAAACCCTACAAACTGAGCCACCATCACTGTCAGGATCGATTCCGGGGGGTGGGTTGCAATTCCACACCAGAGTTCAACCAACTTGAGCTTCAATAGCTCGTGTTCTTGAAATAATTGCACCGAGAGATTATATCGAGTTCGGTTACAAAACCGAGCGAAAGACACTCGACATAACCCGCTCTAAAACCGATTAAACATTTGAAAGGCATTTAAGGATATGCAATTAAAGTAAATAAACAAGCATTTGTTTATAGAAGTTCGAAGGTGGTGTAATCCTTCTACGTCTCCCCTTCTTCCACCTCATGAAAGGATTCCACTAGAAGACTTTGATTTATACAATCCCGTTGTACAAACCCGATCCAGTTGGGAATTCCCCATCCAACTAGAACTCCTAGCAACTCAACTATGTATGTTCTTTAATGTCTCACATACAAAGACCTCTCATCGGTTGTGATAAATCATCAACCGTTACAATGGTATTCACTCTTCTATTTTAGCTCACAAATACAATGAATAGAGTGAATACAAAGGCACAAATGATCTCTGACTAGATCTGATACAGCAAGGTAAGAGGTGCCAAAGGTTTGGGGAGTGCTCTTCATTTAGCAACTTTTGTCTTTGAAGTTCCCCAATTGAATCCCAAGTGGGTTTGCTTTGGAAGGCTTGAATTGATCTTCAATCAGCTGTTATTGAGCTTCCAAATCATATATATATAGCCCCAAGTAATGATATATACATTAGACACAAGAATATGCCCGTTGGAAAAGGTTCTGCACGATTCTCGAGCTTGCAACGGTCATATTCTGGTTTCTGGGCTCTTTGTATTTCGGACCGGATTTGCCGGATCAGCTTGGGCAGATCAGTCTGGCCGGATCAGCATGGGCAGCTCAGTCTGGCAGATCAGCACGGGCAGATCAGTCTGGTCCGGATCAGTCTGGACAATCAGCTTGATACAAAAACAGATTGATAAACTTGTTCTTCGATCTGTTGCTTGTAACTCTTGATTCTTTGATTTCTGGGCAAAGTGATCTACATAAAAGTTGTATCCCTTTCTCTTAGCTTTCCACGGAATCAAGAATCGCTTGATTTTGAGTTTGTATGAGAGATTTATACTCGAAATACGAGGCAATGCTCCTGCTGTCTGTTTGCTGGATGCAGCAGCACATGGCGTGACTTGCGGAAGCTTTTTGGCCATCTTAACGTCTGATTCAGTCTTTCAGTTCCAAATATGACTTGTAGATCTTTGTCTTAGACGTTCCGATAAGCGAGCTAAGAGTTATGCCCACCAGACTGACAGGGACTTTGCTGTAACAGCTCGATCTTACAGGCGTCACATGGCGTGACTTGCAGAAGCTTTTTGGCCATCTTAACGTCCGATTCAGTCTTTCACTTCCAAAGATGACTTGTAGATCTTTGTCTTAGCGTTCCAACCAATACTGAAACGTTACGTTCCGATAAGCTAGCTGAGAGTTATGGCCACCAGACTGACAGTTGCTTGCTGAAACAGTTTGCTGTTTCTTCGCGGTTCAGCTCGATCTTGCAGGCGTCTTTTCTCCTTGATAACAACGATATCCGAGCTATTAGATATGATCGAAACAATCCGCTCTACCAGGATTTCAGACTTGGTTCAAGCTACTTCTTTGTAATTCATCAAGCTCTAAATTATGATCTATGAACTGCACACTTGATGAAATATGTTAGCAACACAATAACAAGTTTTGTTAACATCAAAACCAAGATTATTCGGGTTTCCAAAACCCAACAATCTCCCCCTTTTTGATGATCACAAAACTTGAATAAAAATATGAACATTAAAGCATAATGTTGCATAACAAGAAAAATCATATTTTTTAAACAACATATTTCTCCCCCTTGTTGTGTGAATCAAAAAGGAAGACAAATAAAATTTACTTCCCCTCAAAGATTGAGATTAAACTCTCCCCGTTAATTTTAAAATGTTTGAAAATTTGAGCAAGTGAGGGGCAAATGGGGTAGGCTAAAACAAATTTTAAAAAAAATGCAATGCACATTAATTTTTGAACAAAAATAACCTCTTTTGATGATGCATGTAGCATACTTGGCAACAAATTTGAATTTCTTGACAAAACTCAACAATGTCCATTTCATCTTTCAGCGGTGGCAGCACACTTAGTCCAACTTTGCAGAATAAATTGTATCTCCTCGTGAATAATTAGGCTGCAAGACCTATACCGTTGCGATCCTCTATGAGTCTAGTTTGTAACGAAAAAAACGGTTCGTCATTTGGACATCCGAGCAAGAAGTTATGCAAATTTTCCCAAAGTCGCTGCAAGCTGCCAGAAAACGAAAAAGCTTCGAAAATAGTTAGATAAAATCTCAAAATAAAACATTAAACTTAAAATGAGTTTAGAACAGTTTGAACGAGAATTTGAACATTTAAAATAGATTTTAAAATTATTTTCGTGCAAAATGAATGCAATGAAATTGATTTGTATGCTAAAAAATTTCATACACCATATTTTGAAAAAAATATGCTATGAAAATATTTCATGCTCATGAGAAAATTTTGAAAATGATTTTAAAAGATATCTGCTACAAAAATCGATTAAAATGCTTTCCAGGAACAACCCGCTCTGATACCACTTGTCAGGATCGATTCCGGGGATGGGTTGCCATTCCACACCCGAGTTCAACCAACTTGAGCTTCAATAGCTCGTGTTCTTGAAATAATTGCACCGAGAGATTATATCGAGTTCGGTTACAAAACCGAGCGGAAGACACTCGACATAACCCGCTCTAAACCGATTAAACATTTGAAAGGCATTTTAAGGATATGCAATTAAAGTAAATAAACAAGCATTTGTTTATGGAAGTTCGAAGGTGGTGTAATCCTTCTACGTCTCCCCTTCTTCCACCTCATGGAAGGATTCCACTAGAAGACTTTGATTTATACAATCCCGTTGTACAAACCCGATCCAGTTGGGAATTCCCCATCCAACTAGAACTCCTAGCAACTCAACTATGTATGTTCTTTAATGTCTCACATACAAAGACCTCTCATCGGTTGTGATAAATCATCAACCGTTACAATGGTATTCACTCTTCTATTTTAGCTCACAAATACAATGAATAGAGTGAATACAAAGGCACAAATGATCTCTGACTAGATCTGATACATCAAGGTAAGAGGTGCCAAAGGTTTGGGGAGTGCTCTTCATTTAGCAACTTTTGTCTTTGAAGTTCCCCAATTGAATCCCAAGTGGGTTTGCTTTGGAAGGCTTGAATTGATCTTCAATCAGTTGTTATTGAGCTTCCAAATCATGTATATATAGCCCCAAGTAATGATATATACGTTAGACACAAGAATATGCCTGTTGGAGAAGGTTCTGCACGATTCCCGAGCTTGCAACGGTCATATTCTGGTTTCTGGGCTCTTTGTATTTCGGACCGGATTTACCGGATCAGCTTGGGCAGATCATTCTGGCCGGATCAGCATGGGCAGCTCAGTTTGGCAGATCAGCACGGGCAGGTCAGTCTGGTCCGGATCAGTCTGGTCCGGATCAGTCTGGACAATCAGCTTGATACAAAAACATATTGATAAACTTGCTCTTCGATCTGTTGCTTGTAACTCTTGATTCTTTGATTTCTGGGCAAAGTAAACTACATGAAAGTTGTAGCCCTTTCTCTTAGCTTTCCACGGAATCAAGAATCGCTTGATTTCGAGTTTGTATGAGAGAGTTATGCTCGAAATACGAGGCGATGCTCCTGCTGTCTGTTTGCTGGATGCAGCAGCACATGGCGTGACTTGCGGAAGCTTTTTGGCCATCTTAACGTCCGATTCAGTCTTTCACTTCCAAATATGACTTGTAGATCTTTGTCTTATATTTCCAACCCTTACTTAATCGTTCTGTTCCGATAAGCGAGCTAAGAGTTATGCCCACCAGACTGACAGGGACTTTGCTGTAACAGCTCGATCTTACAGGCGTCACATGGCGTGACTTGCAGAAGCTTTTTGGCCATCTTAACGTCCGATTCAGTCTTTCACTTCCAAAGATGACTTGTATATCTTTGTCTTAGCTTTCCGACCCATACTGAATTGTTCCATTCCGATAAGCGAGCTGAGAGTTATGGCCACCAGACTGACAGTTGCTTGCTGAAACAGTTTACTGTTTCTTCGCGGTTCAGCTCGATCTTGCATGCGTCTTTTCTCCTTCATAACATTTGAACTAGCCGATCTGTTGTGAAATATGACTTTTAGTGTTTTAAGTTGGCTGTTCAATCTCTTTGGAAGCACGCCATTTCGATATCCGAGCTATTAGATATGATCGAAACAATCCGCTCTGCCAGGATTTCAGACTTGGTCCAGCTTGATATTTTCAAGCTACTTCTTTGTAATTCATCAAGCTCTAAATTATGATCTATGAACTGCACACTTGATGAAATATGTTAGCAACACAATAACAAGTTTTGTTAACATCAAAACCAAGATTATTCGGGTTTCCAAAACCCAACAATCACTCTCATTCATCCCCAACAATCCATACACCATAATCATTGAAGAGAAGACGCATTGGAAGAGACGGGATTCTTACAAATTCTTTGAGTTTAATTTGTTGTGTTCATGCTTTCAATGGATTAATATCCTTGATTGATTATTTATTCCAATTGAATTGACCATAGGAGATTGCAATACGATATAGTAAATTAAACCGTGGATTTTAGACTAAGATCAAAAGATAAAGTCAAATACATATGTGATAGCAATAGATTTACCAAAATCGAAGGCTATAAGTTCATAAATCGATATACAATATTGAGTGTTAAATAAGTGCATGATCATTGCCTTGTTGCATCTTAGTATTAGACACTTGTTGTAACCGGACCAAGGTATAACAAGTGCATTAAGATAACTCGTTACCTTAGAACGTGTGAATTTAATTCTTAACTATAGGCAAATTGTGGGGGATTGCATGGGTGAACCGAAAGTCTTGATAATTGTCTCTATTGATTCTAATCTTCTTTGTTTTGCTTGTTGGGTTGATTATTGAGTTAATTAGTCAATTTAGTTAATTTATCACAACCAATTTTCGTAGGCTAAATATAGTTAAACTAGTGGATTTTTGGTAATTATTTCCTAGTCCTCGTGGGATCGACAATCCGTACTTTTTCATATCATTATACTAAAACTTGACACCGTGCACTTGCGGTACGCAATCGCTACACTGAAAAATACTGTTTAAAACAATAGCGATCAAGTTTTTGGCGTCGTTGCCGGGGACTAGTTTTAATACTATCAAACGAGATTAGTTTATTGTAGTTTAGTCATTCATTTTTCTTAGTTTTCGATATTTCCCATTCTCTCTACTCTTCTACTGTTTGTGTTCCTTTTGGTTGATTGTTACATGTTGTTATCTCTTGTTGCATGCTAAGGAGTAGCAAGCCTACACTTCCCGAGATCGAGCGCACGTGTCAAAGGAGGCTAAGGCAAGCAAGGGCACACATGGCTAATAACGAGAAGATTCCAGTACCACTTGTTGCAAGATCACTCATGGACTACGCACACCCTGCATTCCATGGATCATTGTCGAGTATCACAAGACCAACCATACAGGCTAACAATTTTGAGATCAAGCCTGCTATCATACAGATGATCCAACATTAGGTCAAGTTTGGGGGAGCAGCTACTGATGATCCAAATGCCCACATCTCCAACTTCTTGGGGATTTGTGATACATTCAAGCATAATGGTGTTATTGGCGACGCCATCAGGTTACGTTTGCTTCTCTTTTCTTTACGTGATAAAGCTAAATCTTGGTTACAATCGTTGCTTCCAGGGTCGATTACCACGTGGGATGGGATGTCACAATTATTCTTGTCAAAGTTCTTTCCACCATCCAAGACGGCCAAGATGCGAAATGATATCACGACTTTTGCACAATACGATCCAGAGACACTGTATGAGATGAGATGATAAATTTAACAAAGGAGTGTTCTGCTGTCATTCAAAATGATTCACCTCCAAAGTTAAATGATCCAGGGAGTTTTACTATACCTTGCAAGATCAATTCTACTTCTTTTAAGAAATCTTTATGTGATTTGGGGACAAGTGTCAATCTAATGCCTTTGTCTGTGTACAGGAAGCTGGCCTTAGGAGAGCTCAAAGGATCAATGTTTCACTACAGATGGCGGACAAGTCAATCAAGTACCCTCATGGGATAGTTGAGGATGTACCAGTCAAGGTTGATAAATTCACCATTCCGGTGGATTTCATTGTGCTGGACATAACGGAAGATGCATACATGCCTCTGATTCTAGGAAGACCGTTCCTAGCTACTGGAAGGGCATTGATTAATGTCCAAGAAGGGAAGTTGATCCTCCTAGTAGGGGGTATCAAATTGTTTATGATATGTTCAAAGCTTTGAACACTACACACACTGAGCACCGATGTTTTAGTGTCAATATATTGATATATTATCTGTTGATGCGATGCAGGATAAGAGCGAGAAGAATGTGGAAGTCACATCGAATGGCCATCAAAGAGGAGGCAAATTCCTTGAGGGTGAATGTGTGCAAATGAATAGGAAAAAAATGAGACTTTTCCATGGAAGGCGGACTCGCTATGGGCTGGACCGTTCAAAGTTGTCTATGTTCTACCATTCAACATCATCAATCTGAGAGATGACCACTGTTCACTGTGAAAGAGAAGTGGTTACGACGTTACCACATGGAGGATGGAAATTCGTCCACCACTTGCCCTTGCGGGACTTGAGCTTACATGGTAAAAAGTCCAGCTTGGGACTACAAATCAAGAACTTTTCTCATCCCTTAGCTTTGTTTTTGGTTTGTTTTGTTTTTTTTTTATTCTGGTGAGACTCCATGCGTGCTGTCGTGTTCCAACACTTTGCCCCATGAGCTGACGAGGAATTGGACAATGATCACTCACGTTCATTGTCTAAGGTAAATGCTTTGTCTTATTTTCCATGCCTATTACATTGAGGACAATGCATGAATTAAGTTTGGGGGAGTGCATTACTGTGTCATGCATTTTCTTCGGAATTGTATCGTTCTTTGAGCACCAACAAAAAACTTTTCTTGAAAATGAGTTCAATTATAGAGAAAAGAATGAATCATAGTAGTGGTCTCTATTCCATGAGGATATTAATCTCATTATGCATGTCAACTTGAGTTTTGTTTTTTTTAGACTTGTTGTGAAATATCTTGTTTTGAGTTAGCATGTCAAAGATGAGGAATATAATGAGCACATTTGAGTCATAATCTTGTGAATTGCATTTGTAGTAGTGAAAATCTTTGTGAACTTGATGAATTGTTTTGAGCATCTTAGAGTACCTTAGAAACTATTTGATGATGACACTTTGAGGCAAAATTTTATAGTTATGAACTTGACATGGAAATGATTTAGGCGATCTTTGGACCATTTGAGCCTTTCAAGCTTACCATGATATATATCAATCTCTAGTGTCCTATTTTGAGCCTAACTGAAAAAGAATGTAGTATGTTTAACATATTATTAGCCCCCATTCAACAAATTTCTTTGGCAACTCATTATACCCACTTATATGAGCTTAAATTGAAAAAAATATCCTTACCTAAAGGGAGTTAATGAATCTCATTAGATGCACATGAATTGATATATTTTGATGAGCTGTTGTTGAAAAATTGATGAACGAGAAAAGAAAAGAAAAGAACATTTCTTGAAAAGGAGTTCAATAGAGAGAAAAGAATGAATCATAGTAGTGGTCTCTATTCCATGAGGATATTAATCTCATTATGCATGTCAACTTGAGTTTTGTTTTTTTTAGACTTGTTGTGAAATATCTTGTTTTGAGTTTGCATGTCAAAGATGAGGAATATATTGAGCACATTTGAGTCATAATCTTGTGAATTGCATTTGTAGTAGTGAAAATCTTTGTGAACTTGATGAATTTTTTGAGCATCTTAGAGTACCTTAGAAACTATTTTATGATGACACTTAGAGGCGAAATTTTATAGTTATGAACTTGACTTGGAAATGGTTTAGGTGATAGTGTCCCATTTTGAGCCTAATTGAAAAATAATGGAGTATGTTTAACATATTATTAGCCCACATTCAACAAATTTCTTTGGCAACTCATTATACCCACCTATATTAGCTTAAATTGAAAAATTTTATCCTTACCTAAAGGGAGTATAATGAATCTCATTAGATGCACATGAATTGCTATATTTTGATGAGCTGTTGTTGAAAAATTGATGAATGAGAAAAGAAAAGAAAAGAACGAGCCTTGAAAAAAATAATAATTCTAATTAAGACCCAAAGTTGTCAAGGCTAAAAGAAAAAGAAGAGAAGCTCATTATGTGCTAAAAATATGAATATACATGATTATACTCTCTTCTTTGTGTTATCCTACCTTTTCTTTGAAGCCAACACCTAGGCCTAACATTACAAGTTTAAAAAGTCCTTTTGATCCAAGTTCAGGGAGTAACTACATTAGTGGAGAAGTTGTTTGAAAATTGGCATATGGAATGCTCAACGATAATCTTACTTTTCAGTGATTAGCATGATTTGATCTATGAAATTTGCATGGAACTTGAAAATGACAATAGCACACACACACGTTCTGATTCGGAGACATGCTGCTTGATCTATGAGAAAACACAACGTGTTGAACTTTCTGATTGACTTTTGTTTGTCTGCAAGTGAGATGTCTGAGCTACATGATTGACTACGAATTGGTTTATTTAAATCTTCAAATATTGAACTCTACTTTTTGATCATGTTTCTTGCTCGAGACGATCAAGTTTAAGTTTGGGGGAGTTGATAAATGTGATTTTTATGCTTAATTTGATATAAGATTATGGGTGTTTTTTTAGTGATTCCTGGAAAATATTATGTTTTTTGATATATTGTGATGACCAGGGATTATAGATGTTAATCCCGTAGTGTTAATAATCCCTAAAGTGGTTTTACGTGGCGATTTGGAGTTTAATCGAGGTGTTGGGCCTTCTGGGCTCGTTTATTTGGGTAGTTGGGATCGTTGGATCCAGAGGTTGAGATTGTATTCTCATTTGGGTGAAAAACCTAAGAGTTGGGTTTTTGATGTGTCTCGGGATCTCGGGTGCTTGTGTGAGCACCGGTAGGGGGTTTTGGAGTTAGAGAGAGAATTTTTGAAAACAGATGATTTTTAATGAATCATGATGTATTTGTGGGGCTATTAGTATTTCGGGGTATTTTTGCTATAAATACCAGTTGAACCCGAGATTTTAAAAATTAATTTCATTTCAGCCCCAATTTTCTTCTCTCTCCCCGCATGCGATTTTTCCCGTCTGGACCAGCACCCGCCGCTTCAGGCGCTTCGCCCGCCGCCGTCCGGCCGCCGTTCGGCGCGTGCGACCCGTCACCGGCTTCGTCTCGTCGAGGCGCAGCTATCCCCTCCGGCAATTGAAAGTTTCGTCGCGTTTCTCGTTCGGATTTTGGCAGAATGCGTCGATCCCCAAAAGCTAGGGTTCTTCGATTTCGGTCGATTTTCCTTCCGATTTTCGATTGGGTAACCTCCTTTACCTCTTTTTCACGCTTCTCGTGTATTTCCCTGCTGAAATTGGTGGTTTTGGTTCGAAATTATTTTCGAATTTTTGTAGGGTTCGGTTCGAATTTAAGGGCTTGAGTTCGAAATTTTGGGGGTTTTTGGCAAGGGTGTTGATTCTTGCTTTGATAGCTTAATTCACGTTTTAGATGAATTATGGTGTTTAATTGGGTTCGATTTGTGAGATAAGGGTTCGAAAATTTGTAGGGTGTTCTTGAACAATTTTCGATATTGTCTCATTTATTTCCCTCCCTGCATGTACCCTGCCCCGGGTCTTTTTTAAAAGTTAATTGTCGTGTGTTGACAATATTTTGAGGGTTATGGGTGTGCTTGAGCATGGGTTGCATGTTCGTAAATAATTGTGAATTATTTATCGTGTTAGCACATCGTTTCTCGGGGCATGGAACTCGAGCAAGGTTTGGCTCGGACTTCGGAGATTTAAGGTACGTGCGACGTACGAGCATTACTATATATATAGAGCATTGTGAAATGCATAAGGTATTTTTGATTGCATTGAATATTGTGCGTATGGTTATATATATATGTTGATATAGCCAAGGAACGACCAAATCTTGATATCGCCGCTTGTAGCGTGCGTGACACTAGAGTAGGATAACTCTTACAAGATATAAGGGGTACTGGGCTTATATGACTATTGTAGGGCATTTGAGATGCCTGAGGATGATCGTAGAATCATGTATTCATTATAAGACATTGAGATGTCTAGGTTTGTAGAATCATGTATTCATTATAAGACATTTGAGATGTCTAGGTTCGTAGAATCATGTATTCATTATAAGACATTCATTATAAGACATTTGAGATGTCTAGGTTCGTAGAATCATGTATTCATTATAAGACATTTGAGATGTCTAGGTATAATGAAGGATTGGTAAAATAAATGCTAGGCATTTGAGCTATCTGCGATTGATAGCGAGGTTGTGAAATCAGTATTAGATATTGAGATATCTATATTTGCATGTATAATGAATTTGGAATCACTATCTATTGATACTCGAGGATTAGGCATGTGATGGGTTAATCAATGTGTTGATTTACTGATTTTTGAGATTTGATGAGTTTGATGATTGTGAGAACAGGGACAGTACACGGAATCCCGGATGAGGTTGCCATCCAGGGAGTATCATTTAAATTCATTAGTATTTACCTTTGTTGTAAATTATGAATTTCATTATTGTGATTATGGGATTTTGTGTATTGGTATGCTCACCCCGTTGGGGGCTGTCTCTGTTGGGGCAGGTGAACAGGTACATCGATGGCTTTGGAGTTGAGCTCGAGCTGTTGATTGGATTTACTCCCAGGATCGTGGTACCAGGGCTTGAAGGAGCACGGTATCGTATAGAGTACTTATATACACCAGAGGATTATATACATATTCATGATGCTCGCATGTGAGCACGATTATACTTGTATATGGGTTGTATATAAAGGCATGAGCCTTTCTCTCTTTCATTCTATGTTGCATGCAATTAAGGGTAGAATTGCTGATGATATGAGAGACATTGGTGTATTATGTGGGTGTTGAAACCCACTTCTGTTATCATATGTGTGGTGTCTTCCCTGGCTGGGAATTTACTTAGTATTGTTGTATTCTGATGAGTATTATGTTTTCCCTGGCCGGGAATTATGTTATGTGTTGTGCTTTTGTTTCGGGATAGCTCTATTTATGGGGAGACCTGCCCAAATTTTTATAAAAGCCCACAATGTAAAAAAGTGGCACCAAGGGGATGGTAAAGGGCGAACATATGAGTCCATTTGTTGTTAGGCTGATGATCTGTGATATTGAGTATTAAAGGAAATTTTGTAATTGCCATTCAATGGTAAAGTATCATTTGAGCTTCCCGATTGACTTTTTATTGAAAGCATATGCCACACATAGTGGTTAATACACTAATCAGGGGTTAAGGGCTAAGGGGGTCCTTACATATATATTTGTATATTTCAGGAATCTAGGTCCAAATGCATAAAAGTGGAGGAAATAGGCTTAAAATGATGAAAAAGGACCAAACCGAGCATACACGGAAAAGGAGGGACGAAAGTGCAAAATGTTGAAAATCAGTTGCAGCGATCGATCGGTAAATATCAGCGATCAATGGCTTCAGAACAGTGCACAATAGCGCTCGGTAAACATTAGCGATCAATCGTCGCGTTGGAAATTTTGAAAATAAAATCAGAATAGTTTGGCGATCGATCGGCACATTGTAGCGATCGATCGCCAAACCCGAAAAACTCGAGCTATCTTTCCTTATCTAGCTATTTTCTGTCCAAAGAATTGAAGACTCCTCTAACACAATATATAGAAGATTCAGACGAAATTAGGGACTCTTGGCTCATAATAAACCCTACAAACTCAGCCACCATCACTATCATTCACCCCCAACCATCCATACACCATAACCATTGAAGAGAATAGGCATCGGAAGAGACGGGACGACAGAGCAACGCAAGGAGTCAACGACTCGTTATTTCCGCATTTCTAACTCTAGTTCTATATTTTCATTACATTTTAATGTTTAGAATGTTGCAAAACATGTTTATGCATTATTTGATGGAGATTGTTGGCTAGGTTTGTTATCAAGACTTAGGGGATCCTTTGTATGAGCCCACAATTTTAATTAAGTTTTGATTGATTCTTACAAATTCTTTGAGTTTAATTTGTTGTGTTCATGCTTTCAATGGATTGATATCCTTGATTGATTATTTATTGCAATTGAATTGACCATAAGAGATTGCGATACGATATAGTAAATTAAACCGTGGTTTTTAGACTAAGATCAAAAGATAAAGTCAAATACATGTGTGATAGCAATAGATTTACCAAAATCGAAGGATAGAAATTTTCATAAATCGACATACAATATTGAGTGTTAAATAAGTGCATGATCATTGTCTTGTTGCATCTTAGTATTAGACACTTGTTGTAACCGGACCAAGGTATAACAAGTGCATTAAGAGAACTCGTCACCTTAGAACGTTTGAATTTAATTCTTAACTATAGGCGAATTGTGGGGGATTGCATGGGTGAACCGAAAGTCTTGATAATTGTCTCTATTGATTCTAATATTCTTTGTTTTTGCTTGTTGGGTTGATTATTGAGTTAATTAGTCAATTTAGCTAATTAATCACAACCAATTTTTGTAGGCTAAATATAGTTAAACTAGTGCAGTTTGGCAATTATTTCCTAGTCCTCGTGGGATCGACCATCGGGATGACATTTGATCTTGTACACCCATGTACATCATATTTGTACACCCATGTACATCATATTTGTTTGGCATGAGGAGGAAGTTCAACCACATCCCACGTATGATTAGAGTCTAATGTCTTAAGTTATAAATATATTGCCAATTTCCATCTAGAATTAAAAACTGTTTTGTGATAGTAGCAGGGTTCTTTTCGGATGAGATTGAGGATATAAAGATTTTATGAGAGAGAGAGAGAGAGACAGAAGCGGATAGAGGATAGATACATTTGGTGAGATTACCCTGTGAAAGAGTGAGACAAGAGTAATCCTTAGTCCAGTGAGGTGGTCTGGTATAACTTGAGGACCTTCGAGGGGAAAGAGGGCCAGTGGTGGATGGAGAACCATCCAAAGATGAATCAGGACGTGGTAGATCATAGGTATTATGTGATTAGGATTGAGGAAAAAATCGTAAAGTTTGAGATGCATGCAGTAGCAAAGGGAAAAGTATCTTCATGGAATACAATATCTATGGAGATGAAAATTCTTTTAGAATTGAGATATTGAAACTTGTTGATAAGTGTGATTTTTACACATATAAGATTGGGGGCGTTTGTGTAGTGATTCCTGGAAAATATTAAGTTTTTTGGTATATATTTGTATATTTCAGAAATCCAGGTCCAAATACATAAAAGTTGAGGAATTAAGATTAAAATGATGAACAAGGACCAAACCGAGCAAACAAGAAAACGGAAAAGATTGAAAGCGAACTATATCTGAGGAAGAGTGACGTGAGGATCAGATTATTTAGAGAAGGCACGTGTTACGTGGGAGGCGGGAGACGTACGTGACTTGTGGATGGAGCATAATTATAAGAGAATAGGACTTCACGCATTCGGGAGGCAAGAATTACGGGAGAATAGATTTATTGAGGAGGAGAGCAGATATCAGAAGCCAGGAGAGCAACATATTCAGGAGGTGGAACAAAAAAGATAAAAGTTTACGTAAGAGAGGGGACATGACTTCGAGAATAGTTACGTGACTTCACAAAAGAGAGGAGATTCGGAGTTGGTGAGAGCAGATTGACGAAGATAAAATAGAGGGGAGATTCATTCAGGAAAGGAGTTACGTGAAAGAGTGACTTGAGAGGAGAAGATAAGAACAGATGTGAACAAATTCACGGACAAGTACGTGGAAAGAGGGAACAGACGGAAGGCTTGAGAGTCACGGAGAGCAAATTCACATGAAGAAAATCTGACGAAGAAGAAGCACGATTGAGACAGAAAATTTGGAGAGGATTCAAGCAACGCAGCGAGAGACGGAGCTACGGATCGACGACGCGATTCAACATCGCTAGTTTATGCGTATTTCTAAACTTTGTTTGTTTCTATTTATTTTCTTTATGTTTTTGATGTTGAAAAACACAATTTTGCATTTGATTTTGAATATGTTTCTAGGCTAAAGTTTGTTGTCAAGACTTAGGGGATCCCATGTTTTGAACCCACAATTTTAATTAAGTTTTGATTGATACTTACAATTACTTTGAGTTTAATTTGTTGTGCACATGCTTTCAATGGATTAATATCATGATTGATTATTTATTGCAATTGAATTGACCATAGGAGATTGCGATACGATATAGTAAATTAAGCCATGGATTTCAGACTGATATCGAGAGATGAAGTCAAATACACGTGTGATAGCTATAGATATCTAGTAATCGAAAGCTAGAAGTTTTCACGGATCTTAATACAATATTGTGTTGTTAAATAAGTGCACGAGAGTGACTTACTGCAATTTGATATTAGGTTTAATATAACTCGAGAGTATATTAGATAAATTTGGAAAACTCGTCACCTTAGATTGTTTGAATTCGATTATTAACTAATAGGCGAATTGTGGGGGATTGCATGAGTGAACCGAAAGTTTTGATAATTGTCTCTATTGATTTTATTCTCATTCACCATTGATTGTTTGGGTTACATATTGAGTTAAGTAGTCACATTAGTTTAATAATCACAACCAGTAATCGTAGACTAAATATAGTTAAACTAGTGGAGTTTTGTAATTATTTCATAGTCCTCGTGGGATCGACAATCCGTACTTGTCATATCATTATACTAAAACTTGACACTGTGCACTTGCGGTACGCAATCGCTACACTGAAAAATATTGTTTAAAATAATACCGATCACTTGTAACCCTTCTGGTAATTTGAATATCCTAACAAAATACACAATAAGAGCTGCGACATGAGAATTTGTCTGCTATGTTAAATTAGATACATAGCACAGACATCCAAATACTCACAAGTGTTGAAAGAAGGAATTTTGTGAAACAAAACAATGAAAGGTGTTTTGTTATCCAACAAAGGGGTAGGTGTCCGACTGATTAAGTAAATGCAGTAAGAACACAATCACCCCAATACTTTATAGGAGCAAAAGATTGAAATCTAAGAGCCCTAGCTATGCTGAGGATATAACAGTGTTTTCTTTCAACCACTTCATTTTGTTCATTTTGTTGTAGAGTGCAAAGGTAAGAATTTTGATGAATGATACCAAGGGAAGAAAATAATTGATGACATGGCTTAAAATAGTCGAGGGCATTATCTCTTCTAATGGTTTTGACCCACACAGAGAAAAAAATTTCTATCAAAAGAAAAACTTTCGAAGAGTAGAAAGGATCTCAGGCTTGGATTGCATCAGGATTGTCCATGTTCCCTGGAATAATCATATACTATGGTTAAGAAATACCGCTCCCCATTGTAGGTAACAATATTGAAAGGATCCTCAATATTCACATGAATTACTCAAAAAGATGCGTGCTTTTAGCGGATTTAACCAATGGAAAGTTAAGCCTAGACTGTTTAGATGCTGGACTTATGGTGCAGTGAGGTAAACATATGCTTTTAGACACAAATGGTAATAATTACATTCTCGAATATGAAATATGTCCCAGTAGTTTATGCCAAAATGAATCAGTTATAACACTACAAGGAACAATGTTGTTATAAAACAAAGTATGGCAAGAAGGCTGTAAAGAAATATGATATGGCGGATATGAGTCAAGCGGATATTAGTCAACCAAATCAAGAGGATAAGGGAGATATTATCTATAAGAGATTCACTCATGGGAAACACAAGAAGAAAGATCTAGTATCTTAGACTTTGGATAGAGTTTCTAGGATTTGGTTTTATTTCAGATTTTTATTAGGATTGGTTTTGATTCTTTAGGATTTGATTTTTGATTTAATTTTGTTTAGGATTTGATTTGGATTTTTGATAAGGTTTTGTTTTGTTTAAATAGGATGCTTCATGAATAAAATTATTATTGAGTTTACAATTAAAAAAATAACACCTTGAGGTGAACTCCTCCTTAGGTTATTCTCCCTTGCAAATATCCTTCACCCTTGATAAAAATTCCCACGGCAACTATAGGGAAATCACGGCAATACACGAGCAAGAAGCACGAAATCGCTAATCATACCGAACGTCCCATAACCCGATCCCAAGCACGTAACAATTTGGTATCAGAGCCAGGGGTTATGGCAGATTTTCAAGCCCTTCAGCGACAATTTACCGAGTTTCTGGCCATCTACAAGGCTGATAAGGACTCCCTAACTGCACGCCTCGAAGAGTTGGCTCTCCAAATCGCAAGTGCACACTCTGCCTCACAGACCGGAAATAATGGCCATAGCGAGATGGGGGATCCTCGTATCCAGGACCACCGCACCAACCACGAACCTCGCGACAACACGGCGCAACCACCACGATTTCTGAGGCTAGATTTTCCGAGATTTGATGGTCATACAGACCCCTTGGGTTGGATAGCCCATTGTGAACACTTCTTTCGCCACCAACATACACCTCAAGCCGAATTCATCGAATTAGCGTCGTTCCATTTGGATGGCGACGCACAACTATGGTTTCTCAAATTGGAAACCGATATCCCAAATCTCACATGGGAAGAGTTCAAACACCACTGCCACTTACGTTTCGGCCCTCCGCTTAGCAGTAATCACCTCGGCGAGTTGGCCAAACTTCGCCAAACAGGCCCCGTGGACGACTATCAGCGCAACTTTGAACAATTATTGATGCGCGCTGGTCCTTTGACTCGAAAACAGGAGGTGCAATTATTCCTTAGTGGTCTACAAGATCATATTGCGGTGGGAGTGTCAATCCACCAACCATCTACGCTTACGGGTGCGACAAGTCTTGCACGTCTATATGAAGGACTCCAATTGCCACGCAGGTTGGACCTCCCTCGTCGTCCAACGAACCCAACAGCACCCCGGGCCCCCTTTATCAAGCGGCTGACGAAAACAGAAATGGATGAGCGCCGCAAGCGTGGTCTATGTTTCAATTGTGATGAGGAATACACTCCGCGTCACCAATGCAAAAAATTGTTCTGGCTTGAAGGGAGTGAGGAACCACAATCAGATCTCGAACAACCGTTGCATGAGGACAACGAAGTGGAAATTTCTTTGCACGCCATTACAGGCTCCTGGCGTGCCCAAACCATGCAAGTATTGGGTACCGTCCACGACACGAATCTGCGTGTTTTGATCGACTCCGGCAGTACACACTGCTTTCTGGATGCATCTTTAGCTACTGCATGGGTCTTCCAATCATCCGTCGCAACAGGCTGCGCGTCATGGTGGCTAATGGCCAACCCTTGGATAGTCCCGGGGTTTGTCAACATACTTGCTTACAGCTGGGTGGCGAAACATTTTCCGTCGATTTTTATTTACTCAAACTCGGCGAGTTTGGTGCGGTATTGGGCGTTAATTGGCTCCGTACATTGGGAACAATTCAGTGGGATTTCAATATCATGCATATGCAATTTACTCACATGGGCAAACCCATCGCCCTCCAGGGGATGCAATCAAATTCTATAGCAACAAGTGCTTGCTCAGTTACACTTTTACCAACCGATAACCAGTGTAGCCTACAGCTCTTATTGGGACAATTCTCAGACTTATTTTCTGAGCATCATGGTCTTCCCCCAACACGATCATTCTGTCACCGTATTATTCTGGAACGAGGGACTGACCCCATCGTCGTACGGCCCTATCGATATCCCCATGGCCAAAAGGATGAGATTGAAAGACAATGCGCCGAGATGTTGCAAGCGGGCACAATCCGCCACAGCACCTCACCTTTCTCCTCACCGGTGTTACTAGTCAAAAAGTCCGATGGGTCTTGGCGTTTTTGCGTGGATTATCGCTCCTTAAATGCCAAAACTATTAAGGATAAATTCCCGATTCCGGTAATCGATGAACTTCTAGATGAATTACACGGGGCGCGCTATTTCTCAAAACTAGACTTGCGCGCGGGATATCACCAAATCTTGATGCAGGCTGCCAGCATCCCATTTACGGCATTCCGCACTCATCATGGTCATTTCGAGTTCCTGGTTATGCCGTTTGGATTGACCAATGCTCCCGCCACATTCCAGGCCCTCATGAACTACATTTTTGCTGAATTTCTCCGCAAGTTTGTGTTAGTCTTCTTCGACGACATTCTGATATACAGCCGCACATGGGACGCCCACCTAATACATCTTAAGTTGGTATTTGAAATCCTCTCACAACAGCAACTCTTTCTAAAAAGATCGAAGTGTGCATTCGCCCAAGCACAGGTCGCCTATTTGGGTCATACTGTTTCACCCAATGGGGTTTCTGTAGATGCGGACAAAATTACAGCTGTCACTCAATGGCCACAACCAATGACGACTCGTGCCTTGCGGGGATTTCTTGGGCTAACAGGTTATTACCGAAAATTTGTGCGTAATTATGGCCTTCTAGCAGCTCCCCTCACCTCTTTATTACGGAAAAATGCCTTTCACTGGACCCCAGAGGCAACCATGGCATTTGATTCCCTCAAACAAGCCCTCACTACCACCCCGGTATTGGCACTCCCTGATTTCTCATCATCTTTCGTCGTGGAGTGAGATGCGTCGGATTCAGGCATCGGGGCTGTTTTACAACAGCATGGTCACCCAATTGCCTTCTTTAGTCAGTCTCTAGGCCAACGCCATCGTAGCTTACCCGCTTACGAAAAGGAGCTTATCGGCCTCGCCAAGGCTATACGCCATTGGCACCCATATTTTTGGGGTAACTCCTTCATCGTAAAGACGGACCACTACAGCTTGAAATTCCTTTTGGAACAACGAATATCCACGTCTCCACAGCAACGTTGGATTAGTAAATTGTTGGGGTATGACTTCAGTGTCGAATATAAAGCTGGAAAAACGAACATAGTGGCGGACGCATTATCTCGCCAACAGGAGGATATACCTTTGTTATCTGCAATTTCAAGACCATCTTGGGATTTTCTGGACTCCATACGTCACGAACATGCAGCCTCCGAGCATATTCAACAGTTGATGGCACAATGTGCTTCGAGCGAGGCGGCCAATAGTTGGTCCGTCACGGATGGGGTTCTGTTCCACAAAGGCCGCATCTACCTTTCCCCGGATTCAGCCCTTATTACACCCATCATTCAGTCTTTTCACGATGCGACTCATGAAGGATATCAAAAATCTCTACACCGCATTACACGGGATTTTTTCTGGCCAGGTTTACGGCAGGCTGTCCAAACCTATGTGGGCTCTTGTTTAATATGCCAACGCAATAAGATCGATACTCTACGTCCATCAGGGTTGCTACAACCCCTTCCAGTTCCAACGCAAATATGGGCAGATATCTCGATGGATTTCATTGATGGGTTACCTCCCTCACAAGGCAAATCGGTACTTTTTGTAGTGGTCGACCGTTTCTCTAAGTATGCCCACTTTATACCACTATCACATCCTTATTCAGCAGTATCAGTGGCTCGGACTTTCTTTGCTAATGTGGTTAAACTACACGGTCTTCCAGAAACTATTGTCAGTGACCGAGACTCAGCATTTACAAGCTCTTTTTGGAAAGAACTCTTCCAACTCTTTGGCACCAAACTATGTTTCAGTTCGGCCTATCATCCCCAATCCGACGGCCAGACCGAGGCGGTAAATAAGGTCATCCAAATGTACTTACGTTGCTTCACGGGGCACCATCCCAAGCGCTGGGTACAATGGATTTCATGGGCAGAATACTGCTATAATACAAGCTTCCATTCGTCTTTACGAACAACACCATTTGACGTCGTATATGGCCGACCACCTCCACGCCTCATTTCCTACTGCCCAGGGACTTCTCACTTAGCTGCGGTCGATCTCGAGTTACAAGAACGTGACAGAATGTTAGAAGATCTACAAGATCGTTTGAAACAAGCTGATAGGGTTGAATATTAAGCGTTTTTAGGCTATGATATGTATATGTTTTGGTGTTGATTCTTGGATTATTTTACGGTTTATGGTATATATTTCTATATTTCAGGAATCAATGTTGAAATGCATAAAAGTAGAAGAAATGAACCAAAAATGATGAAAGAATGAATAAAGTTGAAGAAAAGAGGAAAAAACCAGAATTCAAGACACATGTTGCTCCTTTCTCCTCATATTACTATATGTTCGAGCCATGTTTTGGAAATGTGGTCCATATAAAAGTTGTAGAACTTTCTCTTATCTTCGCGTGGACAGCTGATTCATCAAATTTGGAGTTCATATGAGAAAGTTATGGCCAAAATACGAAACTCGCCAGAAGCTGAAAAAAAGGCGAAGAAACATCATTGAATTAATTCAACAGGCGTAATTACGCCTACTTTGAGGCGTAACTACGCCTAGCCCACGGCTTTTGAAAATTTAAGTGGCGTAATTACGCCACTTTGGAGGCGTAATTACGCCTATCACGCGGGAAGCCAGATTGTTGACACGTCGACAGGCGTAACTACGCCACTTCGGAGGCGTAATTACGCCTGATGAATTTTGGAAATTTTTGACTGCTTTCCTTATTTGATGCACGGGATTTTTTACAAGGGACGGACGAGACCTACTCAAGGGGGGGATATAATTCAGACCTAGACATCATAGCCTCCATCACCCATCATCCTCTCCAACCATCCATACACCATAACCATTGAAGAAGAGACACATCGGAAGAGACGGGACGACGGAGCAACGCAAGGAGTCAACGCCTCTCGTTATTTCCGTATTTCTAACTTTAGTTCTATATTTTCATTAGATTTTAATGTTTAGAATGTTGCAAAACATGTTTATGCATTGTTATTTGATGGAGATTGTCGGCTAGGTTTGTTATCAAGACTTAGGGGATCCTTTGTATGAAGCCATGATTTTAACTGAATGTTTTTGATTGATTCTTATTATCTAAGTGCTTAGATCATTGTTCTTCATGCTTTTAAGGTTTGGACATCTTTGAATGATATTTAAATTACAATCGAGATCGAGAGATAAAATTGTGATTCGATATAGTGATTTACGCCGTGGATTTCAGACTGATATCGAGAGATGAAGTCAAATACACGTGTGATAGCTATAGATATCTAGTAATCGAAAGCTAGAAGTTTTCACGGATCTTAATACAATATTGTGTTGTTAAATAAGTACACGAGAGTGACTTACTGCAATTTGATATTAGGTTTAATATAACTCGAGAGAGTATATTGGATAAATTTGGAAAACTCGTCACCTTAGATTGTTTGAATTCAATTCTTAACTAATAGGTGAATTGTGGGGGATTACTTAGGTGAACCGAAAGTCTTGATAATTGTTTCTTCTGATTTTATTCTTATTCGTTCTTGTGTTTTTGGGTTAATCTTGAGTTCCTTAGTCAATTTAGTTAATTAATCACAACCAGTTATCGTAGACTAAATATAGTTAAACTAGTGGAGTTTGGTAATTATTTCCTAGTCCTCGTGGGTTCGACAATCCGTACTTTTCATATCATTATACTAAAACTTGACACCGTGCACTTGCGGTACACAATCGCTACACTGCAAAATACTGTTTAAAATAATAGCGATCAAGTTTTGGCGCCGTTGCCGGGGACTAGTTTTAATAATATCAAACGAGATTAGTTGACTGTAGTTTAGTCATTTGTTTTTTTTTATTTTCGTTTTTTCTTCTCTTCTACTGTTTCTTTTTGTTTTGGTTGATTGTTACAGGGTACTATCTCTTGGTGCATGCTAAGGAGTAGCAACCCTACACTTGAGCCCTTTGATCCCGAGATTGAACGCACTTGTCAAAGGAGGCTAAGGCAAGCAAGAGCACATATGGCTAATACCGAGGAGATTCCGGTACCACCAGTTGCAAGATCACTCATGGACTACGCCCACCCTGCATTCCATGGATCACTGTCAAGTATCACGAGACCAACCATACAGGCTAACAATTTTGAGATCAAGCCTGCTATCATACAAATGATCCAACATTCGGTCCAGTTTGGGGGAGCTGCTACAGATGATCCAAATGATCACATCTCCAACTTCTTGGAGATTTGTGATACGTTCAAGCATAATGGCGTTACTGACGACGCCATCAGGTTACGTTTGTTTCCCTTTTCTTTAAAAGATAAAGCTAAATCCTGGTTACAATCGTTGCCTGCAGGATCTATTACCACGTGGGATGGAATGGCGCGGTTGTTCTTGTCAAAATTCTTTCCACCATCCAAGACGGCCAAGATGCGCAATGACATCACTACTTTTGCCCAATGTGATCCAGAGACACTATATGAGGCTTGGGAGCGCTTCAAAGATCTACTGAGGAGATGCCCACATCACGGCCTCCCTATCTGGCTGCAGGTACAAACATTTTATAACGGGTTATTTTCTGATAATCGTTCTATGATTGATGCAGCGTCAGGAGGAACTGTGATGAGGAAGACGCCCGAGGAAGCTTATACACTGTTGGAGGAGATGGCTGCTAATAGCTGTCAATGGCAGTCCGAGAGGAACGTGCCAAAGAAGCAAGTCGGATTGCATCAAGTGAGTGAAGTCACTGCCCTAGCTGCCCAGTTGGAAGCGCTGAACAAGAAGATCGATAGTTTGAGCATGCATGCAATGCAAGTCCAAACTGTTACATGCGAGCTTTGCCATGGAGGACATCCGAGCACTGAATGCCAGGTTGGTAACCCATTCATTACTACTAATGAAGCTGTTAATTTCGTAGGGAACCGACCACCACAGACCTACCCCTACCCAAATACGTACAATACTGGGCCGAGGAACTATCCCCAACCACCACCGGGGTATGCACCAAAGCCAAGCATGGAGGAGCTGCTAACTAAGTTCATATCATCGGCTGAAACAAGGATGAACAATCATGAGGCATCGATAAAGAACTTGGAAGTCCAAATGGGACAATTAGCAAAGATCGTAGCCGAACGAGCACCAGGATCACTATCTAGTGACACTGAGACGAAACCTAGGGAGCAAGTCCATGCTATCACGTTGAGGAGTGGAATGGAGGTCGCTGAGAAGAAGGATGTGCACGTAGAGTTAAGAGGCGAGGCGGACATCAAGCAAGAAGAGGGACAAACACGCGACAAAGGTAAGTCTACTAAGACCTCTACACCCATCACACCTGCTAAGGTAGATATCCCACCCCCATTCCCCGCTGCATATAAGAGAGCAAAGATCGATGCTAAATTTGCTAAATTTTTAGAATTGATTAAGAATCTTCATATTGAGATGCCTTTCATAGATGCTATTCGGCACATGCCGAATTATGCTAAGTTTTTAAAGGAGATTCTATCGAAAAAGCGGAAACTGGGAGAGCATGAGATGATAAACTTAACCGAGGAGTGTTCAGCTGTCATTCAAAATGATTCACCTCCAAAGTTAAAGGATCCAGGGAGTTTCACTATACCTTGCAAAATAAATTCTAAATCTTTTAATAAATCTTTATGTGATTTGGGGTCAAGTGTTAATTTAATGCCTTTGTCTGTGTACAGGAAGCTGGGCTTAGGAGAGCTAAAAGCAATCAATGTCTCATTGCAGATGGCAGACAAGTCCATCAAGTACCCTCATGGGATAGTGGAGGATGTACCGGTAAAGGTTGACAAATTCACCATTCCGGTGGATTTCATGGTGCTAGACATAAAGGATGAGGCGGACATGCCATTGATATTCGGAAGACCGTTCCTAGCTACTGGAAGGGCATTGATAGATGTCCAAGAAGGGAAGTTGATCCTCCGAGTAGGGGGGGATCAAGTTACTTATGATATGTTCAAAGTTGTGAACACTACACGCACTGAGCACCGATGTTTTAGTGTCAATATAATTGATACACTATCTGTTGATGCGATGCATGGTAAGAGTGAGAAGAAGGTGGAGGTCACATCGAATGGCCAACAAAGAAGAGGTAAATTTGGTGTAGGAGACTCGGTATTAATGAATAGGAAAAAGATGAGATTTTTTCCATGGGAGTCTGACGCACCATGGGCTGGACCATTCAAAGTTGTCGATGTTTTACCATTCGACACCTTCAAACTGAAAGATGACCATGGGGGACTATTCACTGTGAAAGAGAAGTGGTTACGACATTACCACATGGAGGATGGAAAATCGTCCCCCACTGGCCCTTGCGGCACTTGAGCGTAAATGGTAAAAAGTCCAGCTTGGGACTATAAATCAAGAACTCTTTCCTATCCCTTTCGCTTTGTTTTAGTTTATTTTGGTTTGTTTTTGTTTTTGTTTTTTTGATTTTGAGAGACTCCATGCGTGCTGTGACGTGTTCCAACAATATGCCCCACGAGCTGATGAGGAATTGGACAACGATCACTGACGGTCGTTGTCAACGGTACATGCTTTGTCGTACTTTCCATGCTTATTACATTGAGGACAATGCATGAATTAAGTTTGGGGGAGTGCATTACTGTGTCATGCTTCTTATTTGGAAATTGATCGTTTCTGGAGCACCAACAAAAAAATTTCTTGAAAATGAGTTCAATTAGTAAGATAAGAATAAATCATAGTAGTTGTCTCTATTCCATGATGATATTAGTCTCACTATGCATGTCAACTTGAGTTTTGATGATTGTAAGACTTGTTTGTGAATATCTTGTTTTGAGTAGCATGTCAAAGATGAGGAATATTTTGAGCACATTTGAGTCATAATCTTGTGAATTGCATTTGTAGTAGTGAAATTTTTTGTGAACTTGATGAATTGTTTTGAGCATCTTAGAGTACCTCAGACTATTTTATGATGACACTTTGAGGCGAAATTTTATAGTCATAAACTTGAATAGGAGATGATATAGGCGATCTTTGGACCGTTTGAGCCTTTCAAGCTTACAATGTTTACATCAATCTCTAGTATCCTAATTTGAGCCTAACTGAAAAAGAATGGAGTATGTTTAACATACTATTAGCCCCCATTCAACATTCTTTGGCAAACTCATTATACCCACCTAATTGAGCCTAAATTGAATTTTTTATCTTCACCTAAGGGAGTATAATGATTATCATTAGATGCACATGAATTGCTATATTTTGATGAGCTTATTGTAAAAAAGATGATGAATGAGAAAAGAAAAGAACAGAAAAAGCCTTGAGAAAAAAAAAAAAAAATTATTATCGAAGTAAGACCCAAAGTGGCCAAGGCTAAAAGAGAAAAAGAAGAGAAGCTCAAGTTGTGCTAACAATATGAACATTACATGCTTATACTCTCTTCTTTTTGCTATCCTATCCTTTCTTTGAAGCCAAACACCTAGGCCTAACGCTATAAGCTTAAAAAGACCTATTGATCCAAGTCTAGGGAGTGACTACATTAGTGGAGAAGTGTTTGAAAATAGAAATATGGGGTACTCAAGGATAATCTTAACTTTCATTACCTAGCATGATTTGATCTATGAAAATTGCATGAAACTTGAGAGTGACAATAGCACACACGCACGTTCTGATTCGAAGACATGTTGTTTGATCTAGGAGAAAACACAACTTGTTAAACTTTCTGATTTATTTTTGTTTGTCTGTAAGTGAGATGTCTGAGCTACATGATTGACTATGAATTGGTTTATTTGAATCTTCAATGTTGAACTTGACTGTTTGATCTTATTTCTTGCTCGAGACGATCAAGTTTAAGTTTGGGGGAGTTGATAGGGTTGAATATTAAGCGTTTTTAGGCTATGATATGTATATGTTTTGGTGTTGATTCTTGGATTATTTTACGGTTTATGGTATATATTTCTATATTTCAGGAATCAATGTTGAAATGCATAAAAGTAGAAGAAATGAACCAAAAATGATGAAAGAATGAATAAAGTTGAAGAAAAGAGGAAAAAACCAGAATTCAAGACACATGTTGCTCCTTTCTCCTCATATTACTATATGTTCGAGCCATTTTTTGGAAATGTGGTCCATATAAAAGTTGTAGAACTTTCTCTTATCTTCGCGTGGACAGCTGATTCATCAAATTTGGAGTTCATATGAGAAAGTTATGGCCAAAATACGAAACTCGCCAGAAGCTGAAAAAAAGGCGAAGAAACATCATTGAATTAATTCAACAGGCGTAATTACGCCTACTTTGAGGCGTAACTACGCCTAGCCCACGGCTTTTGAAAATTTAAGTGGCGTATTACGCCACTTTGGAGGCGTAATTACGCCTATCACGCGGGAAGCCAGATTGTTGACACGTCGACAGGCGTAACTACGCCACTTCGGAGGCGTAATTACGCCTGATGAATTTTGGAAATTTTTGACTGCTTTCCTTATTTGATGCACGGGATTTTTTACAAGGGACGGACGAGACCTACTCAAGGGGGGGATATAATTCAGACCTAGACATCATAGCCTCCATCACCCATCATCCTCTCCAACCATCCATACACCATAACCATTGAAGAAGAGACACATCGGAAGAGACGGGACGACGGAGCAACGCAAGGAGTCAACGCCTCTCGTTATTTCCGTATTTCTAACTTTAGTTCTATATTTTCATTAGATTTTAATGTTTAGAATGTTGCAAAACATGTTTATGCATTGTTATTTGATGGAGATTGTCGGCTAGGTTTGTTATCAAGACTTAGGGGATCCTTTGTATGAAGCCATGATTTTAACTGAATGTTTTTGATTGATTCTTATTATCTAAGTGCTTAGATCATTGTTCTTCATGCTTTTAAGGGTTTGGACATCTTTGAATGATATTTAAATTACAATCGAGATCGAGAGATAAAATTGTGATTCGATATAGTGATTTACGCCGTGGATTTCAGACTGATATCGAGAGATGAAGTCAAATACACGTGTGATAGCTATAGATATCTAGTAATCGAAAGCTAGAAGTTTTCACGGATCTTAATACAATATTGTGTTGTTAAATAAGTACACGAGAGTGACTTACTGCAATTTGATATTAGGTTTAATATAACTCGAGAGAGTATATTGGATAAATTTGGAAAACTCGTCACCTTAGATTGTTTGAATTCAATTCTTAACTAATAGGTGAATTGTGGGGGATTACTTAGGTGAACCGAAAGTCTTGATAATTGTTTCTTCTGATTTTATTCTTATTCGTTCTTGTGTTTTTGGGTTAATCTTGAGTTCCTTAGTCAATTTAGTTAATTAATCACAACCAGTTATCGTAGACTAAATATAGTTAAACTAGTGGAGTTTGGTAATTATTTCCTAGTCCTCGTGGGTTCGACAATCCGTACTTTTCATATCATTATACTAAAACTTGACACCGTGCACTTGCGGTACACAATCGCTACACTGCAAAATACTGTTTAAAATAATAGCGATCACAAGCTCAGAACGGTATGAAACAACGATATGATGCATCTCATCGAGATGTACAATTTGAGGTCGGTGATTTGGTCCTTTTACGCCTACAACCGTATCGTCAACTTAGTTTGGCACACAGGCGCAGCAAGAAACTCGCTCCTCGTTACTTCGGGCCTTTCAAAGTGGTAGAACGCATTGGTACGTTGGCTTACAAGTTAGAACTCCCACCACCTTCAAAGCTACATCCGGTCTTTCATGTGTCCGTGCTCAAAAAATTCAAGGGCCAATGTCCGAGCTCTCCGTCCCTCCCACCTATTGACCACGAGGAGTTTATCCCGGTTCCGCATACCATCTTGGACACTCGTTCCTACCAGGGACGACCATAAGTTCTAATCCATTGGGTGGGTTTATCTCCAGCCGATGCCTCCTGGGAAGATGCTGCCACCATTGTCAATAAGTTTCCCTCTTTCGTGTTCGAGGTCGAACACGGTTCTCGACGGGGTAGTAATGATATGGCGGATATGAGTCAAGCGGATATTAGTCAACCAAATCAAGAGGATAAGGGAGATATTATCTATAAGAGATTCACTCATGGGAAACACAAGAAGAAAGATCTAGTATCTTAGACTTTGGATAGAGTTTCTAGGATTTGGTTTTATTTCAGATATTTATTAGGATTGGTTTTGATTCTTTAGGATTTGATTTTTGATTTAATTTTGTTTAGGATTTGATTTGGATTTTTGATAAGGTTTTGTTTTGTTTAAATAGGATGCTTCATGAATAAAATTATTATTGAGTTTACAATTAAAAAAATAACACCTTGAGGTGAACTCCTCCTTAGGTTATTCTCCCTTGCAAATATCCTTCACCCTTGATAAAAATTCCCACGGCAACTATAGGGAAATCACGGCAATACACGAGCAAGAAGCACGAAATCGCTAATCATACCGAACGTCCCATAACCCGATCCCAAGCACGTAACAAAATACAACTTTGTACAGTGTTTGGATGGAAATTGAAAGATGATCTCGAGTCAAAGTGATATAAATCATTCTCATGTCTACCAGTCATCATTATCTTCACAGTTCTAAGGTCCTGAAAAACACAAAATGTTGGAAAGAATGTAACATAGCGATGATGAATTTTGGCTAATTTGGAGACTGAGAGCAAATTGAATATGAAGCTTGGAACATATAAAACATCATGAAGAGTAATGAGTCATTCAAGAACAGATATACTATTTTCACTAACAGAAATGCTACAACCATTGGACAATCGTACCGAACTAGGGAAGTTAGTTACTAACTTAGAATCTTGTAGTATATTTGAGCAACCTATCATATGCTCATTTACCCCGCTATCAACAATCCATTGTGGCAAAGAGCAAGCAAAAGTAAAGGATCGAATATTACCTGCCATATCTGCTTTAAGATTTATGCATCCTGAGCATCGGTGAAAATTGGAGCCAAATTCACCTTCTCAACTTCCATAATCTCCAAGTTTATTATTAACCATATTGACATCCACAGTAATTCTCTTATTTTGTGTACCAGTTCTCTTTTTCTTACCATTATTTTTTGCTTTATGAAGTCTATGTCCAGGGGATAACAATCAATTTATAACAATTTGCCTTTGTATGCCCATTCCAATTGCAGTACTACATCTAAGTGTGTCCTTCCTTTGAGTATCTGTTATGTTATGATTTCAAAAAAAAAATACAGCTCTAGGACTTTGCACTGGTAGCATGGAACGATGAGATTCTTCCTATGAAATAATCGAGAAGGCTTGTCCTACAATTGGTAATGGAGTTTGATAAGTGTGATTTTTTCACTTATTTTACTATGATTTTATAGTGGTTTTTGTAGTGATTTCTTGACGATATTACGCTTTTGGGTATATATTTGTATGTTTCAAGAATATAGGTCCAAGTGCGTAAAAGTAGAGAAAATGAGCTAAAAATGATGAAAAATGACCAAATCGAGCGAACACGTCGAAGAAAGGACGAAAATCTCAAAAGTTGAATTTTAAGTGTCGATCTGGAATCTGGGGAGCTTTGGATTGAGGTTTGTGATGTATTTGAGTTAGTGGGAGATAATTATTGAACACACGTGATTTTTAATGAGTTATGGTGCGAGTATTTGAGACTCGGGTTTTTGGAGCCTTGGTACTATATATACCAAGTGGACTCGGTGTTCAATCATTTTCCCTTCCTCTCCCTCTCTCCTCTCTCCCTCACCGCCTCTTTCTCCCCCCCTTTGCCCCTCTTTTCTCTCATGGAAGAGAATCGATGGAAGCTCGATTTCGAAGTGAGATTTTTCGAAGATTATTAGGTAAACTCCTTCGCCTCTCGATTATCTACGTTTTGATAATGATTTTATAGAATTTGGTGAAGTATGGTAATGGATTTGAGTTTGGGAGATTTTGAAGAGTTTATTAAAATGTTGTTTTTGGTGTTTATATTGAGTATAAATGGAGTATTTGAGGTTGTGAAGGTGTTGGGGGTGTTGGTTTTCATTTTGGGTGTGAAAAACACCATTGTTGTACAAAATTTTGGGAAAATCGCAGGTCGCTATCGATCGCGGCGTTGGCGCCAATCGATCGAACATTATACTGAAAATTGGAGATGATGAATAGTACCCACGATCGATCGCGAGAAGTTGCCCATCGATCAGGGGAGTTAGTGGGTTCTAGCGATCGATCGACATGGAGCGGCGATCGATCGCGGAGTTATGAATTTCGGGCAGTAAGATCTCGCGATCGATAGCGGGGAAAATGGCGATCGATCGCGGCCCCTGTTCCTTTGTTTTTTCAAAATTTTGGAAAATGTCGGGATTTTGGAGTTGGGGTTTGTTTGGTAGATTTTTGGGACGATGTCTACATTTGAAATGGAATATTACACTTTAATGGAATTGTTTGAGTCGAAATTTGATAAAGTCGAACTACTCAATTGAATAATTGTTTATCATGGAACCTAGAAAAGGGGATATGTTGAGTAGTATGCATGCTTCAGTAATTGTGATTAATCATCGTGGTAGGATGATGTAATTGGGGGTCGGGTACGTGCTTGTGCATGTAGTTGTGTGCTTATGTTTGATTATGAGCTATTAACTGTGTATAGCGAATAATTCACTGGAACTCGGGGCAAATGCAATGTTTAGCTATTGATATCGGATTATAAGGTACGTATAACGTACGAGCATAGCTTTATATATTATTGTCATTGTTGAATGAATAATATATTGTTGTGCCCAATGAATTGGAATGCGTTGTGAATTATGTGGTGCCGCTATTAAGGGGCCCAAGCGCTAGGTACACTGCATGGGGCTTAATTCTTCCACTTTTCAACCTCAAATTGGGTCATCTTCACTCCTATGCACTTTTCATTCATCACTTTATCATAAAAAAATATTACATTTCTTGGATTCCTATAAAACAATAAAAACAAGAACAAAACACGTAATTCTGCCCGAATACTTATGCACTTATCAATTCACACTCACATGAAGGAAGTATAATAAGTGAGGCATATTTGTGATATCCTTGTGTTAATCCCAGAGTGATTATAATCATTAATGGGTTTTAATTGTTGTAATTATGAGATAATTGCGGTGTTGAGACTCCCGAGAATTTTAATCCGACATCGGGGTTGTTGGATCCAAGGGTTGAGATTTATTCTCATTGAGGTGATAAACCTTGGAATTATGTTGGTAGTGGGATCTGAAATCTGGGGAGCTTTGGATTGAGGTTTGTGATGTATTTGAGTTAGTGGGAGATAATTATTGAACACAATTCCAAGGTTTATCACCTCAATGAGAATAAATCTCAACCCTTGGATCCAACAACCCCGATGTCGGATTAAAATCCTCGAGAGTCTCAACACCGCAATTATCTCATAATTACCACATTTAAAACTCATTAAGGATTACAATCACTCCGGGATTAACACAAGGTATATCACAAATATGCCTCACTTGTTATACTTCCTTCATGTGAGTGTGAATTGATAAGTGCATAAGTATTCGGGCAGAATTACGTGTTTTGTTCTTGTTTTTATTGTTTTATAGGAATACAAGAAATGTAATATTTTTTATGATAAAGTGATGAATGAAAAGTGCATAGGAGTGAAGATGACCCAATTTGAGGTTGAAAAGTGGAAGAATTAAGCCCCATGCAGTGTACCTAGCCGCTATTAAGGGAGCAATGATTGGTATGTTGTCGCTGTTGAGTGAACATCAGTTATGATGTCGTCGCTGTTGAGCGTGCGAGAGGTCAGAATGCCGCTATTGTTGAGCGAGCGATGAAATAGAACTGTGAAATCATTGTTTAGATATATGTGATATCTGTGATCATTAGTATAATAATTTAAATATATTGATTATGGAACCGGTAATTGAGATGGGCATAGTTAATCAATGAGATGATTAACTGATTTTGGGAATTTGATGGTTTTGGTTATTGTGAGAACAGGAACAACACAAGGAATCCCATATGATAACGATACCATAAAGGGAGTATCTTTTAAGTTTTTGCATCTTTATATTCTACAAATTATGGATTGTGATATTGTTGTTATTGAAATGGTGGATTGGTATGCTCACCCAGTGTGGGGGCTGTTTCTGTTAGGACCGGTGAACAGGTACAACATCAGTTCCGAAGATGAGTTCGGGTTGTTGATTGGGAATGCTTCCAGGGATGAAGTACCAATAATGGTATTGGGTAACGTGTTTATACAATAGATACACATTTAATTATTCAATGCTCGTTTGTGAGCATTCTCATATGTGTATATGGTTTGTATAAATGTTGTGAGACTTCTCTTTTCATTTATGATTGGCATGCAATTAATTAAGGAGAATTGCATGATGAATTGAGAATATGAGATTGGTGCATTGTCCAGTGTCTACGTGTGCTAGTTGGATTGTATTGAGAATTGAATGAGAAGAGGATTAATGTCCAAAAAATTTATAGTTGTCATGACGTTGCCAGTTAAGCATGTATAAGAATTCCCTAATGACATGTATGTATGCACTAATGACGAGATTAGTTATTTGGGTCTTTACATTTGGTATTAGAGTAGTGATTAGCTCTTTGGGATGTTTAAGGGCCAAGAGATGTGTTGAATGGTCTCTATCCCGCGCACAATTGGTAACACTCGCCTTGAAAAGGCCATGTTAGATTTAGGAGCATCGATCAATGTCATGCCATATTCTATTTATGCTTCTCTACAACTTGGTCCTTTGAACCCTACTGGAGTAGTTATTCAATTAGCGGATAGGTCTAGTGCATATCCTAGGGGTGTGATTGAAGATGTGCTTGTGCAAGTGAACGAATTAGTATTCCCTGTGGATTTCTATGTGCTTGATATGGAGAATGGTGATAAGAGTAGTCCCATTTTGTTAGGAAGTTCATTCCTCAAAACTTCTAAGACCAAGATAGATGTGCATAGTGGTACACTTACTATTGAATTTGATGGTTAGATTGTTACTTTTAACATTTATGATGCCATGAAATATCCTTGCAATAATGATGACACTGTATATTCTATCGATGTTATTGACTATTTGTCACATGAAGTTCTTGAGATTGTAGGGAAGGATGAACTGGAAGTCACTTTGACCATGGCTATGGAAAAGGAGAATGTATAGTCGTTCATCATGGATGATTTGAAAGACAACATAGATGGCTTAGATGAAGCACCTGAGCTAATTCAGTCAGGTAACATTTCTTTCATATCACTGCCTATTTCTAACACTAGAATTCTTTCATCTGTTTTGCAGGCACCCACTATTGAGTTGAAGCCACTACCAAGCCATCTCAAGTATGTATTCCTTGGTGAAGGAGATACACTATCGGTGATCATCTCTAGCAAGTTGGAGGATGATCAAAGAGAAAGACCTCATTCATGTGCTCAAAGAGCACAAGACTGCAATAGGTTGGACCATCGCTGATATCAAGGGAATCAGTCCCTCAACATGCATGCACCGCATTCTACTTGAAGAAGGAGGGACGAGTCAACCCCAAAGGAAGCTTAACCCGCCCATGATGGATGTGGTGAAGGAGGAGATTTTGAAGCTTTTAGCGGTTGGGGTGATCTACCCTACCTCCGACAGTCAATGGGTCAATCCAGTCCAAGTGGTGCCAAACAAGACCGGTATTACTGTGATAAAAAACAAAGATGATGACTTGTGCCCACACGAATTCAAAATGGATGGCGAGTATACATCGACTACCGGATGCTCAACGCTGTGAGTAGAAAGGACCACTTTCCTCTACCCTTCATTGATCAAATGCTTGAGAGGTTAGCGTGTCATTCATACTATTGTTTTCTTGACAATTATTCGGGTTATTTTCATATTGCAATTGCACCGGAGGATCAAGAAAAGACTACTTTCACATGCCCTTTTGGCGCATTCGCCTACCGACGCATGCCCTTTGGACTATGCAATGCTCCAGCCACGTTTCAACGGCGCTCTTTTCTGGGTTTATTGAGCATATTTTAGAGGTGTTCATGGATGATTTTATTGTCTACGGTAACTCATTCAAGGATTGTCTTGCTAGCCTCACACTTGTGTTAAAACGATGCATTGAGACTAACCTTGTTCTAAATTCTGAAAAATGTCATTTTATAGTATAACAATTTATAGTATTGGGTCATGTTGTTTCTGCGAATGGCATAGAGGTCGGCAAAGCTAAAATTTATGTTATACAGTCTTTACCATATCCTACTTTTGTTCGGGAGGTGCGCTCTTTTCTTGGACATGCAGGTTTTACAGGATCAAGGACTTCGCTAAGATAGCTACACCTTTGTGTAAGCTACTGCAAAAAGGATGTCACTTTTGAGATGGATGAAACGAGCAAGTGATCTTTTGATCGACTGAAGGATTCATTGACTTCTACCCCCATCATCCAACTGTAAGGAATCCAACAAGCAAGTACGCAGCGGAAATAAAATTTTGGATTCCTAACCGAGGACCTATACAAAGTATTCATATCGGAATGTAAAGGAGTCTTACCCTTGTAGCGTGTTTGATGCAGAAGCGATGCCAAACCACGAGTCACGAGCAAAACCTCCAAGATATTGCCTCTACGGTATCCACACGATCAAATCGAAAAAAGGATTTAAGAACAAGTTGCTAGACTCGTTCTTAAACCGGAACTAAACTCACGGTTCAAAACCGATCAACGGTGGCCGTCAAACCACCATTATTCACGGCGGCGGCGTGAAGGAGGGCGAGAGTAGGCGGCGGCCGAGAGCAAGTCCAAGGAAGTGATTAGGTTTTGTGATAGATGGATTAAACTCAATTAACCTTGTTATCAAATAATATATGTTAGATTTAATTAAAGGCTTTCTTAAAGCCTCATTGGCCCATACTAGTAATTAATTAAATCCATATCTATAATTAAGACTCCTCTTAATTTTTAATTAATTCATCCAATGAATTATATTTCCCTTTATCGATTTAATCTTTTGTGTGACCCGATAGGATCTTGCAATGTTGGCAGTGACATAAAATCTAATTTTATGTCACAAGCAATGAGCGGTATCTAGCAACACATCAAGGCTACCCAAATTACAAGAATGTCATTGACTCGACATAACCTACGAACTGCGATAATATTAACCATGTAACTTAATCCCTTTATCCAATGTTTTTAGATTGAACACGAGTCATTGAATAGTCATACTCGTATATTCAATCTTTATTTCTTGATCCCCAAGTAGAACTAGAATAAATGAATAAGCTCGATATCACATATCGACTCATTCGAGCACGACCATGCATTTTAGTCTTACTTGATCAAGGGCCCAAACACTTCTCCTGTTATATGGGAGGGACAAATCCTTTCTTGATCACTCAACATCCCTCTACATAATTCGTGGTGTATCCAATGATTGTCTTTATAGTTTACCCTGTTACAGGTAACGTTTGACAATATCAAGATACATGACTCCTTATGTTGGGATCTCTGGTGATCTCAAGTCGTAAGGATTACATACATTATTATCACTATGAGAATTGCTTATGACGTTCATATAACTATCCATGTCACATTCTCATGGTGGGTCTGTCCAGTACATCGTTCTCTAACATGTACCCATGTGTTGATTTGATATCTCATATCTATGAACAATTCATCAATCAAAACATACTAGTCTCAATGCATTATCATTATCCCGATTCATGATAATACTTGACTAGGGACAATCTCTAAGAACAATACAATATTATTCTAAGGATTTTAACTTATATATTAATTCATATTACACAGATGCACGAATAATATAGAATAATGAATTGCCATTAACAAAATCATAATACAGTGTATGTCATAAACAATCATCTAATGAGTTGTCTTAGGGCATATCCCAACACCAACCACCCGACTGGAGTAAGCCTTTCAAAATCATGTGTGATGCCAGTGACTTTGCAGTTTGTGCTGTCTTAGGCCAAAAAGAGGGGAATGCTTCACATGCCATCTACTATGCATCAAAAACCTTGAATGATGCTCAACGGAACTATTCCACTACTGAGAAAGAGCTTTTAGCAGTTGTTTTTGCTCTTGAAAATTTTTGATCTTATTTACTTGGTACTAAAGTCATTGTTCATTCTGATCATGCAACTCTTCGCTATTTGATGACGAAGAAGGAGGCAAAACCAAGGTTGATAAGATGGATTTTGCTCTTGAGCGAATTTGACATACAAATCAAGGATAAGAAGGGCAGCGAGAACAAAATAGCGGATCACTTAAGCCGTCTACCGCATGTGGATGATGAGATTTGTTTGAAGGAGGAATTCCCGGATGAGCATCTACTTTCCATAAGCGACAATCTACCATGGTATACTCATATTGTGAATTTCTTAGCTTCTGATGTACTACTTTCTAAATTGTCTAAGTCTCAAAGAGCTAAGATAAGGAGTGATGCCAAGTACTATGTATGGGATGATCCTTACCTATGGAAGAATTGCGCGGATCAAATCAATAGAAGATACATTCTCGAGACTGAGGTAAATGCCATTCTTAAGTTCTGTCATTCATATGCTTGTGGCGGACATTCTGGAGCAAAGAGGACGTCTAGGAAGGTACTAGAATGTGGGTTCTTTTGGCCCACCCTGTTTCGTGATGCCTACTATTTTTGCAAGAACTGTGCACAATGTCAATTGACCGGTAATAACTCCCAAAGAAAGGAGATGCCTCAACAACCCATTCTTATTTGTGAGATTTTTGACGTATATATAGTATCAAGGCTCCAAAAAACCCAAGTTTCAAATACTCGCACCAAAACTCTTTAATAACCAAACGTGTTCACTAATTATCTCTCACTCACTCAATTACATTGCAAACCGCAATCCAAAGCTCCGAAGACTCTAAATCCTACTACCAACACAATCCAATGTTTAACACCTCAATGATAATAAAATCTCAACCCTTGGATCCAACAGCTCCGATACCGAATTAAAATCATCGAGAGTCTCAACACCGTAATTATCTCATAATTACCACAATTAAAATCTATTAAGGATTCTAATCACTCTGGGATTAATACAATTAATTTCCGGATATCACATTTATCCCCCACTAATCAAATTCCGTCCTCGAAATTTGCACACGCGTACTCAGTGTACCAGCAAGACCACGCAACTAGACTCGAATGCACAGTATCGATTCATGAATACGTCATGAACGAAACACCAACTGCGAGGAGGTCGACCTCGCACCAAACTCTGGAATTGAGATATCTTCCCAAACCATCACAATCTTCAAAAAGATGTTAACCTACCTCGATGTTAACTAACCAAAAGTAGTCGATTAACCTTAGCTGCTATTTACTCGAATCATTCTTGATTCCAACGTAGATATTACCTAAATGATATCTCTACAATTTGGTCTACGATGCAAAATGCATATCGCTTCAAAGAAAACCACCAGTACACGGCTGCAACTCAAATCGGGTAACCCACTGCCACCGATCAACATAAAAATCACTTCTTCACAGATGACAACATCAGTGTGTTCCAAGAAATCACATCTTGGCCACAACACACTATCAAAAGTTCCACAAATTCTCAAGATTTCATAGAGAACATGCAGGGAAATCAATTGTATTCTCACAACATGTGTCGATAACGACACCAGACCAATTCGAATCCTGGTTATCCCTTGTTTACCCTTAGAATCAACAATTCTAGTACAAGGATAACTATCGTGTTGGGAAAATGATGTGACTAGAAATAGACACATCTATTGCGCTTAATTGTCTACGATTCGGTATATTTTAATGGATAATTCATTACGTATGCTACCTAATCGTATAATTGTGTAAATGTAGGTGAAATCAAAGAAATCGAGCTAAAAAAGACGTAAAGACCAAGGAAAGCTTTGGAGATGATAAGGACTCGAGGTAGATCAAGAAAAATGCTAAAAATGTAATTTTGGAAGAAGCGATCGGCCGCATGAAGGAGGAGATCGGTCGCCTATTGACAGAAAGTTGAGCAACAAAATCTGCGGATCAGCGATCGATCGGTACAATGCCGCGATCGATCGTCAAAGTCTTCTCGAGCCACGCGATCGATCAGGAAAAAGGGGCGATCGATCGCCTAATGAATCTGCCGAAAAAAATAAAGCTAGCGAGATCGCTAGCAGTGTTTTGGAAATTTTGGAGTCTTGATTTCTTTTCTTCTTACATGGACTCTAACCTACCCCATCAGCCTCCCCACCTCTATAAACTCGAAAATCAGCCTCTTTAGAAAAGGATTCAGAATTTAGAACATAATTTTAGAATTAGAATAAATTTTCTCTCAACTTTTGTGAAGAACACTTTGAAGAACGAAGAACGAAGACGGAAGCGACGCTCCGGAATCGTGATTCCTTTTAGTAATTCTTCTTTTTACTATTAGTTTAATGCTTTTTAGAATAGATTTGATTGTTTTTAATCCAATTATGAGTAGCTAAACACTTTGATTCTTGGTCGAGGGATACTTGCCTTTGGAATAAAAACACTTGTGAAGATTTTTGTTTGATTCTTGGATTTTTAATTCAATTCAGTTTGTTTTTCAGATTTGATTATTATGATTGTTGTGTTTGATTGATAGATTGGTCACCTAATAATCACTTACACAATCTAATGCTAATTAAGAAGCAACAAAGAATGATAATTACCTGCTCTTGGTGTTATTAAATTCTTAGAAAAAATGATTGGATGATTAATTCTAACGGCTGTAATTTTTATTGATTAGATTCATCAAACTTACTAGTTTTTTAAGCTATCATTGATTTTATCTTAACGGCTGTAGTTTTGGTTAAAAATTTGATAAGAGTCAAATTGAATGTTGTTTTCTATTTGACTACGATTAAGATAATGGAGGAATTAAGTTTCCAATTGATGAATAACAATAATTGAATGAATTCAAATGTTTAGTGATTTGATGATCAAGTGAATAATTTCCAAAGGTAAAGTTGACCAAAAATCAAGAATTGTTTTTTAATCTTGATAATCTAGTGATTTGTTTGCTTTTAGTTTAATTAAGTTATAGTTAAGAATTTCGAAAAAACCCCAAATTGTTACTTTGTTACTTAGTTTTTTCGTTAACACAAGAAAATACCATTCTTCGTGGGATCGATCCCTACTTTCACTACTACATTAATTTTATAAAAAGTGGGGTTAATTTGGACGTACACGATCAACGAACACCAGAAAAATTTCTAAGTTTTGGTGATCACAAATATTTACAGCTTGAAGTATCCACTGCATTGAAATAATGACTAACTCTACAAAGGTCCACCGGATTAAAGACAAAGCTATTTACCGGGTGAAAAGCCATCTACCGGGTGAAGAGTCATCTACCGAGTGAAAGGATAAAAAGAGATCTACCGGATCCAAAGACCAAGAGTTATCATCTACCGGATACAGAAGAGTGAACGTCCACTGGAACAAGAGTACCAGACGTCTAAGGAGTTATTAGTTGACTTCTGTACATCTGAATAAGTAACTAATAACTATCCAGCAGATGATGAAATGAACATCAGCTGACCGTGCAACCAGCAGATATACAGCAAAGGAGAACTTAGCAGACGTATATAGCAACAAGACAAAACAAGTACAACTCATTCTGACAAAGGTACAACAGAGCGCCACCATTAGCATCAGAATGAAAGAGACGTTAATTAACAAAATTGGAAAGAAGACAAACAGAATTTGGAAGGAAATCAGGAAGGTGATTTCAAGAAGAACTTTCCAGTTGAAGAAAAGTTGTTGTTAGGCCGTTGTATCTATAAATACGTCGAAGTAAGGAATGAAGAAGATGCTGATCAATCCGATAAAATTCAAAAGACACAAATCAACTTCATTCATTCAAGCAAATCCTAAAACGCTTTACTAAGATATTCTGAAGTTTTGCAAGAGCAGCAAAGCAGCCTTATTGTGATATTGAAGATCAAAGTCTACTGAGTCTGTTGCTAAAACAACACACAAAGCTTAAGAGATTTGTAATTTTGTGTGAGTGTTGTAAAACACATTATAAACAGCAAAGAGAGTTGTGTTGCTAGGAGTTTAGGCCAAGCTGTGTGAGTGCCGAAGAAGGTTGTATACTGAAAAGTGTAAGCCAAAGTCTTCTAGTGTAACCTTCCTGCAAAGGAAGACGGGGAGACGTAGAAGCGTTGTGCTTCGAACTTCCAGAACATATTCTGTGTCATATACTTACTGCATTTTACCTTTCAGCTACTTTAACTCACAAGTCCAGCAGACGTCTTTCGCACTATTACCAGTCTCTGCTGACTTGCCAACTATTGAGAAGCTACTGCAGTACTTAACAGTCTGTTGTAACAAGAAGTATCGAATTTGAGTTTAGTGTTATTCAACCCCCCCTTCTAAATACTACTTCGATCCTAACAAGTGGTATCAGAGCAATGTCTTCTCAATTTTGAGAAATACTAAAAACTGATAGCCTCATTCAGCAAGATCTCAATGTTCAAGAAAGATGAATACGATGACTGGAGAATTCGGATGCAAGCACATCTGAGTGCTCAAGATTATGACATGTGGTTAGTCATCACTGACGGACCAATGAAGATCATGAAGGTCAACAAAGCAACTGCCATTACCAGTGGTGAACCTCACATGGTTAAAAAGGACAGAGCATCTTGGACCAATGAGGAGAAGAAAAAAGCAAATCTTGACAATGTAGCTAAAGACATGTTGTTCAAAACATTGGACAAAAACATGTTCAACAAAATCAAGATCTGTCCCACTGCTAAAGACATTTGGGAAAATATTACACAGCTGTGTGAAGGAAATGACCAAACCAAAGAGAACAAGCTCACTGTTGCTCTACAGAAGTTTGAGAACATCAAAATGATGTCGGAAGAAACTCTTAGTGAGTATGATGAAAGAGTGACTGGAATCATCAATGAACTCAATAGCCTGGGTAAGGACCTATCAAACAGAGAAGTCACCATAAAGGCATGAGGGGTCTCCCAAGAGAATGGGATGTGAAAACCATTGCCATGAGAGAATCCAAAGATTTAAACAAGATAGATCTACATGATCTATTTGCTGACTTAGAGGCATATGGTTTGAGCTAGGCATTGGGGTTGAAGATGAACCCAGCACCAGTCAACCAACCAAACCCCTTACTACATCAGAGTCCCTGTCCACCACAACAGAGATGACTCCCGAACAAATGTGCAATGATGCAATGGCACTTTTTGTCAAGTAGTTTGGCAAATTCATGAAGAAAAATCAGAAGACTTATGATCGCTTATTTTTTAAACAGAAAATTTCTCAGTGTAGCGATTCTACCGCAAGTGCACGGTGTCAAGTTCTAGTATAGTGATAATATAAGTAAGGATGTCGAACCCACAGGGACTAACGTATAAGTACCAAATAAAATTAGCGAAATTATATTTAGCCTACGAAAAATATGATTAAATAACTAATTAAACTAAAGAATTAAAAACTCAAAACTAACACAACTCCTTTGAAGATGCTAAGGAATTCCGCTCAAGAAATCTATCAAGATGTTCGTTCAATTGTGTGTCGTCGATGATTGTTTTGTTAAAACAACTACTTATCAATCAATTCTTAAGGTGGCGGGTTTCCGAATATAATCAATACACTCTCTCGAGCTGTATTGAAACTAGTAATAAATTGACGCAAGTAACTCTTGTTCACTTAAACCAATTTAATACCGAATATATCTTTATGAAAACCGTTGTATGTGATTTAATCTCTCGATCTAAATCTTAAACATACAACATGAATTATTTAGTGTATTATAATATCATCGCTCGATCTCAATTATAATTCATAATTTTCAATCAAAGATAGCTAAGCTTTGATATCATGAAGCATATAATTCATGAAAAAGATATTGATTCACTCCAACACAATCAAATCACAGATTTAAACACAAAATTCCTTAAAATTGATAGAATAAACCAGATTAAATTCAAATCAAATTCACAAGATGTTTAATCGTCTCTCGACCTCAAAAACATCAAATAAAATATGAAAATCAAATTAATCTAAAGTTTAGAAATAAGATAAACGTAGGAGCGACTCCGTGCGTTGACCGATCTTCCTTCTCTCGCTTCCTTCCTTGCACTTCAAAGGATTCTTCAACCTTGTTCTTCCGGAGATGAAGTCGGCTGAGAATTATGGAATTAGGTCTGATAATACTCAGAATAGTGGATCCAATTTTCGTGCCTCTTTTCCTTATTTATAGAGGAGGGGTGATATGGAATTGTTTCCAAAATTCAGACCAAATCAAGACTTTTAATTTCAGTAAATTCTGCGTCTCGATCGATCGGTCCTTAAGTCTCGATCGATCGAGCGCCTTCAGCTTCCGTGTTTGAGTTTCTCTGCCTCGCTCGATCGATCGAGTTGAAGTGTCCGATCGATCGGGCTTTCTTCACATTTTCTTGCCAACTCTCTGCCTCTCTCGGTCGATCGAGCTGGTTATTCCGATCGATCGAGCTCTGAAATAAAATGTTGGCCAAAAATTCTGCCTTCGTCGATCGATCGGCCTCCTGTTCCGATTGATCGAGAATGTCAGAACACAAATTCGTCATTTATTGGCTTGATTTGATCCGTTTTCTTCCTTGTAGCTCAATTCTTCCACATTCCGCCTAGATTCCTGAAACATTCAAATAAATACCAAAAAGCATAACATCTTCACGGAATCTACACGAAAATATATATAAATCAAAGCCCAAATATGCGTAATAATCAACCCTATCAACTCCCCCAAACTTAGATTTGATCGTCCTCGAGCAAACATTAAGATCAAAATGCAAAGTTCATCATCAATACTTTGAATGAATTAACTTTGCAACTCAATTGTAAAAGCTCAGAAATCCCACTAGCACTTCAATAATAAGTCTATCCAAAAATTAACAAGAAGTGTTTTCTCCTAAGCCAAGCAATATATCGTAAAAGCAGAACGTGTGTGTGTGTTCATGTCAACCATGAGTTTCATATATACTTTTAGGATCAAATAGTGCTATTGAACTCAAAATCAAGATTTACTTTTAAACACTTCATAAGCCTACTTTTCAAACACTTCTCCACTAATGTAGTTATTCCCTAGACTTGGATTAATAGGTCTTTTAAAGCTTGTAATGTTTGGCCTAGGTGTTTGGCTTCAAAGAAAAGATAGGGAAATACAATGAAGAGAGTATAATCATAGAAGATTAAAATTTTTTTAGCTACTTTGAGCTTCTCTTCTTTTTTCTAGCCTTGGCCACTTTGGGTCTTATTTATTCACTTTTTTTTTCTTTTTTTTTCTCAAGGCTTTTTCTATCTTTTTCTTTTCTCATTCATCAATTTTTAACAATAAGCTCATCAAAGTTTAGCAATTCAAGTGCATCTAATGAGATTCATTATACTCCCTTAGGGTCAAGATAAAAATCTTCCATTTAGGCTCAAGTAGGTGGGTATAATGAGGTTGCCAAAAAAAATGTCGAATGGGGGCTAATAGAATGTCAAACATACTCCATTCTTTTATCATTTATGCTCAAATTTGGGAACTAGAGATTGATATAAACATGGTAAGCTTGAAAGGCTCAAACGGTTCAAAGATCGCCTAAATCATTTCCAAGTCTAGTTCCTAACTATAAAATTTCGCCTCAAAGTGCTCTCAAATAGGTTCTAAAGTGTTTTAAGATCCTCAAGATAAATCATAGTTAACAAAATTGTTCCAATATACAATTCACTCAATCATGAGCCAAAAGTGCTCAAAATATTCCTCAATTTTTGAAATAATAACTTAACCTAAGATATTCACAAACAAGTCAAAATCTTCAAGACTTAAGTTGAGATGGGGATTAATATCTGTAAGTAATCCAAGAGCATACAGCGCAGCGGAATAAAATTATATATGGATTACTAACCAGCAGATCTATACATAGGTTATCATATCGGATTAAGGTAATACGAAGGTCTCACCCTTGTAGCGTGTTTGAAGCAGAATCCACGGAGCAGCACCACGTCCTACGCCTTCTCCGAGTCAATAGCAAAACTCGATGAGTTTTGCCTCAACGGTATCCACACGATCAAATCGGGTGAAGGGATGGTTTAATAACAAGTTGCTAGACAAGTTATTAAACCGGAACAAGGAACACACACTCGATTCTCAATCGAAAACTCGCCGGAATCACAATCCCTCTTCGGCTATCAAAGAAAAGCCGAGAGCAAATTGCAAGAGGCGGCCGAGAGCTTATGTTGTGTGTAGGTTTAATGTTATGAAGTTGTCTTGCAATTAAACACCTTGTAATCATCTTTTATATAATTAATTAAAGGCTTTCATAAAGCCTTATGGGCTTAAGCCCATGATTTAATTAATCATTATGATTATTAATTAAGACTCTTCTTAATTATTTAATTCATCCCATGAATTTAATTCCCCTTCTCGATTTAATCTTTTGTGCGACCCGATAGGATCTTGTAATGTTGGCAGTGACATAAAATCTCATTTTACGTCTCAAGCATTGAGCGGTATCTAGCAACACATCAATGTTACCCAAATTACAAGAATGTCAATGACTCGACATAACCTTTAGAACTTGTGATAATATTAATCATGTAACTTAATCCCTTTGTCCTTTGTGTTTAGATTGAACACGAGTCATGGAATAGTCATACTCGTATATCCAATCTATATTTCTTGATCCCCAAGTAGAACTAGAATAAACGAATAAGCTCGATATCTCATATCGACTCATTCGAGCATGGCCATGCATTTTAGTTCTCACTTGATCAAGGGCCAAACACATCTCCTGTTATATAGGAGGGACAAATCCTATCTCGATCAGTCAACATCCCTCTACATAATTCGTAGTGTATCCAATAGTCGCCTTTATAGATTACCCTGTTACGGGTAACGTTTGACGATATCAAGATACATAACTCCTTATGTTGGGATCTCTGATGATCACAAGTCGTAAGGATTACATACATTATTATCACTATGAGAATTGCATATGACGATCATATAACTATCCATGTTGCATTCTCATGGTGGGTCTGTCCAGTACATCGTTCTCTAACATGTACCCATATGTTGATTTGATATCTCATATCAATGAACAATTCATCGATCAACATATACTAGTCTATACGTATTATCATTATCCCTATTCATGATAATACTTGACTAGGGACATCTTTAAGAATAATACAATATTATTCTAAGGACATTAACATATATATTAATTCACAATGCACAGTTAAAAGAATAATATATAATAATGAATTGCCATTCATAAATCCATAAACATTGTATGTCTTAAACAATCATCTAATGACTTGTCTTAGGGCATATCCCAACAAATCTCCCACTTGCACTAAGACCACTCAGACATATACCTAATGCCTAGAGATCTAGTATGACGATCATGCTTCTGCTGTGACAGCGGCTTCGTCAATGGGTCAGATACATTATCATCTGTTGGTACTTTGCATATCTTAGGCAAAACACATATCCTTATTGCGATCGAAAATCATCTTTGTTGGTTTGGAAGCTTGCCTCAGTGTAACCCATTACATTGAGCTCTTCCTCACCTCCATAAATCAAGAATGTATCCTCAGTCCTTCTCAAGTACTTCAGGATATTCTTGACAGCAATCCAGTGACCTTCACCTGGATCAACTTGATATCTGCTCGTCATGCTCAAAGCATACGATACATCGGGATGAGTACATATCATGGCATACATGATAGATCCAATAGCTGACGCGTATGGAATCTTACTCATGCGTTGTCTCTCATCTGGTGTTGAAGGACACTGTTCCTTCGAGAGATAAATACCATGTGTCATAGGCACGAATCCTTTCTTGGACTTCTTGCATGCTAAACCTTTTAAGCACCTTGTCTATGTATGTACTTTGACTTAGACCAAGAAGCCTTCTCGATCTATCTCTATAGATCTTGATTCCTAATACATAGGTGGCTTCTCCTAAGTCTTTCATCGAAAAGCAGTTTCCTAGCCAAATCTTTACAGATTGTAAGGCAGGGATATCATTTCCAATAAGAAGTATGTCATCTACATACAACACTAGGAAAATGATTACGCTCCCACTGACCTTCTTGTAGACACAAGGTTCATCTTCATTTTTGATAAAACCAAACTCTTTGATTGCATCATCAAAACGAAGATTCCAACTCCGAGAAGCTTGCTTCAATCCATAAATGGATCGTTGTAGCTTGCATATCTTTCCAGCATCCTTTGGATCGACAAAACCCTCGGGCTGTGTCATGTACACATCCTCGAGCAGATTTCCATTAAGGAAAGCTGTTTTGACATCCATCTGCCAGATTTCATAATCATGAAATGCAGCTATTGCAAGTAAGATCCTTATGGATTTAACCATGGCCACTGGTGAAAAGGTTTCATCATAGTCAATACCATGAATTTGTTTGAATCCTTTTGCAACCAGCCGACCTTTATAGGTTTGTACGTTACCATCCATATCGGTCTTTTTCTTGAAAATCCATTTGCACCCTATGGGTCGTACCCCTTCAGGTGGATCAACCAAAGTCCATACTTGGTTTGCATACATGGATTCCATCTCAGATTTCATGGCCTCTTGCCATTTCTCAGAATCATTGCCCATTATAGCTTGTTGATAAGATGACGGCTCATCCTCATCAATAAGTAGTAAGTCACCTTGTTGAGTCACAAGAAATCCATATCTCTGTGGCTCCCGGTGTACTCTTACAGACCTACGCTGGGCTTGTGTCTCTTGAGCAGGTACTTCTTCCACAACAGCTTGTGGTGCCTGCTCTGTTTCCATCTCAATCTCAGGTTCAGTGTTTTCTTGTGGTTGAACTTCACTAAGTTCTATTTTTCTCCCACTGGTTTTTCTAGAAATAAATTCTCTTTCAAGAAATACACCAGTCCGAGCAACAACTACTTTGTTCTCGGTGGGATAATAGAAATAGTACCCTTTCGTTTCCTTAGGATACCCCACAAATAAACACTTATCAGATTTGGGTCCAAGTTTGTTAGTGGCGTGACGTCTAACGAAAGCCTCACAACCCCAAATCTTCATAAAAGACATACTAGGACGCTTCCCAGTCCATATCTCATATGGTGTCTTTTCCACTGATTTAGATGGAACACGGTTCAGTAAGAAAATTGCTGTTTCTAGAGCGTGTCCCCAAAACGATATCGGAAGATCTGCATGACTCATCATTGATCTAACCATGTCTAACAAGGTTCGATTTCTCCTCTCGGATACACCATTCCATTGCGGAGTATACGGAGGAGTGAGTTGTGGGACTATCCCACACTCCTTTAGATAGTCATGAAACTCTTGGCTTAAGTATTCTCCTCCTCGATCTGATCGAAGGATTTTGATACTCTTGCCAAGTTGGTTTTGTACTTCATTCTTGAAATCTTTGAACTTTTCAAAGGTTTCATGCTTATGTTTCATTAGGTACACATACCCATATCTACTGAGGTCATCAGTAAATGTAACGAAGTATTGAAAACCACCTCTTGTGTACTTATTGGTCCACATACATCACTATGTATTAGTCCCAATAAAACATTTGCCCTTTCAACATGTCCCTTGAAAGGGGCTTTTGTCATCTTGCCCATTAAACAAGATTCGCATGTTTCATATGATTCAAAATCAAATGAATCTAATACTCCATCCTTATGAAGTTTAGATATGCGGTTCTCGTTTATGTGGCCCAAGCGACAGTGCCAGAGATAAGTCGGATTACAATCATTATTTTTAATCCTTTTAGTATTTATGTTATAGATAGGCATATCAAGATTTAATACATAAAGACCATTCACCATTTGTGCACTAGCATAAAACATATCATTTAAATAAATAGAACAACAATTGTCCTTTATTATAAATAAAAAACCATACTTGTCTAAACAAGAAATAGATATTATGTTTTTAGTAATAGAAGGCACAAAATAACAATCTTTCAAAATCAGTGATAAACCAGAAGGTAAAGCTAAATGATAATCTCCTATAGCTAATGCAGCAACTCTTGCTCCATTTCCAACTCGGAGATCAACTTCACCTTTCGCCAATGTCCTACTTCTTTTGAGATCCTGCACATTTACACAAATGTGAGATCCACATCCAGTATCTAATACCCATGATGAAGAAGTAGATAAATTGACTTCTATAACAAAAATACCTGAAGCGGAAGTCACACTTCCTTTCTTTAGATCCTCTAGATATACTTTGCAGTTTCTTTTCCAATGGCCGGTCTCACCGCAATGGAAACAGTTCCCTTCCTTTGCTATCCCTCCCTTTGGCTTCAGTGCATAAGACTTTGGCTTAGATTTAGCAAAGACCTTCTTTGCTTTCTTGTTGCCTTTAGCTTTGGCCCTTCCTTTGCCCTTATTCACAATAAGGACATTTGTGGCCTTAGTCTTCTTAGTATTTGCTTCATATGTTCTCAACATACCAAGCAACTGTGGTAGAGTCTTTTCCATGTCAGTCATATTGTAATTTACTACAAATTGACTGAAGCTTTCAGGCAACGATTGCAAGATCACATCGGTGGCCAACTCTTGGTCCAATGGAAAACCTAGCTTGTCCAGATTCTCAATGTACCCAATCATCTTGAGCACATGAGTTCCAACTAAGCTTCCTTCTACCATCCTGCACTGGAATAACGCTTTAGAGACGTCATACCTCTCTTGTCTAGCTTGCTGTTGGTACAACTGCTTTAAGTGTTCGATCATATCGAACGCCTCCATTTCCTCATGTTGCTTCTGAAGCACAGAGTTCATGGTGGCAAGCATGAGGCACCCAACATCAAGTGCGTCACTCTAATGCTTCTTGTAAGCATCCTTTTCGGTTCTTGTAGCCGTTAGGGGAGGTTCCTCAGCGGGTAAGGGTTCCTCTAGGACATATTGTTTCTTTTCTTGTTTGAGGACTATCCTCAAGTTCCTATGCCAGTCTAGGAAATTCGTCCCATTTAATTTGTCCTTCTCAAGGACCGATCGCAGTGATAAAGTGCTAGTAACGTTGTTAGTTGCCATGGATATCTACAATATAAATATGCAAAATAAGTTTATGATTTAAATCATTTAACATGGTCTTATATTAAATGATACTCCCACTATTTTGTTTGAAAAATATCAACCCTCGAAACCTTTAGTGGGCCAAGATCCATATTTCACTTAATCTTGAGTTAGCTTTGGCTAATCGCCCAAGACTCGGTTATTTAGGTAGACAACACTTTGTCAATTACATCACATATAATTCTTGGATAGTTGGACGAACAACACTTTGTTCAATTCATCAAATGAATTATAATCCAACCCATGCCTTTAGGTTCCCAATCCTATTGAGATAACCTAGTTAAGTCGTACCCAATTAAAGTATAACGGATATCACTTTTATCCTTTCGCGCCTTACTAAGATTAGCCACGGTGCTTTGCTTTGGCAAACCCACACATGTACAATCGAAGTTATTGACGAGTACTTTTAATTTTGGAAGGCATCTAAAACTTAATATTTTAGAGGGATTTATTGATCTCATGATTAATTTGATAATTTAAAATATGTCCACTACATATAGTTGTATACATATCTACATATATGTGTAATACTATTATCAAACTAAAACATAAGATAAATCATGCATCAACATACATAATTAAACGTGACATGGTTATAGCCCCTACTAATGATTTTCTCAAGCCAATGAGAAAATCCTATGAGTCAACCTAAGGTAACTTCACAAGCACCTTCCTTGGCTCCAATTTGTGAATGGCCTCCTCATCCCGGCACGATGCTCCATCTTCATTGATCACCATCAATAAAATAAACTACACTATTTACAAGATATAGAATTCCTCGATTCACATTCGAGGGGAACATAGGGGAGGGATTACATATAGAATGAAATAGAGAAAGGCACGACACGCAGGTCGTATTATAAATTACAAACATCCACAAATCCTATCTAATAGGTCAAAGGGCTATAACCACGCACCATGCTCAAACAACACATAAAGCATGCATTAACATTTAATTAATTAAATTCTAAACATTTTAAATTTAATTCTAATTAAAACTGTAAAATAATTTTTGAAAAATTATCGTACGCTCGGGACATCACATGCCACAAACTAAAGCGACTAAGGCTCGAACCACCATGGTTCGAACCACAACCACTCGGCTGGACCATTGATGGGCCTAGGGTTCGAAACCCTAGCCCATGGCCGAGCCA